>JAMJFZ010001230.1:13297500-13722500 GCA_026225945.1 Cricetomys ansorgei | reverse complement strand
TTACACTTTCTAGATACAAATAGTATGGAGCACAGCCTGTCTCCTTGGCGACGAACAAATTGTTCTACCTGGAGAACATCGTATGAGACTTTCGCCAACAGCCCTGGTATTGGCAAGTATCAAGTGAGGTTGGCGTGAGGTCAGTCCCCATTCCAAAAACCCGGCACCGGAAACAGCTGCATGGCTCTCCAGGTCATGAACTGAGACCACGTTCTGGTCTTCACTAATAAAATCCACAGCGTTTGGCCCCCGGACTCTTCCGCGCCCTGTTGCTTGGAAGCCGTAATCTGGATACGGGTCCTCTGAGATCGACGAGTTAGAGGCTCCGTCTCAGAGGTTGGTGGTGGCAGTACCGAGGACCCTAAGAGACGATGTCTAAGGATGTGATTGCAAAAAGGAGGAGGCGGAGCAGGAACAGCAAGTCCCAGAAGGACACACGGCAGCTGGCCTCCATGGGGGTCTCTTCGTGGTAAGGGTTCTTCTCTCGTCCCTGCTCCCTGACTCAGAATGAGAAGCAGCTGAAATCTCCGGAAGTCTAGGTGGCGTGGAAAGACGGAGAGAGGGTCCTGTGTGGTTAGCAGAGCGCCGATCTGGGACGAGAGATCTACCCACGTTCGGCAAGCTCGGAAGACGTAGACGGAAGCTGCGCTTGCTTCTTTGGGGGACAGCGTCCGTGGTTAATTTTGTAAACTCGATTGGCTTTAGAAGTGCACAGGGGGTGTTTGCAGACAGCAGTCACTAAGGGGCCGAGGGGAGGCAGACTCCCTATTGCACAGGCTAAGGAGGCAGCTTATCCCATAGGCTAAGGAAAAAGAAGGAAGGAAGAGAGTGAGACAGGCGAGCCCAGCGCGAACTCTGCGTCTGCACGCTGACTTCCCCGAGGAAGCTTCTCCGCCACACCCTCCTGCCCCTGCGGTTGTTCTGCCCGAGAACACAGAGCCACGGCACTACGGATGGAAACTGCCAAAACCCTGAGCGGAAGCACAGAAGTCCTCCCTGTGAGTTGTTTCTCTGGGTGTTGTGGCTGCTGAGATGCAGAGGCAGCTAGACCAGGCTGCTCCTTCCGTTCCCCCAGCTAAGTTTGCTGACTTTGTAAACAGTCAGCAAAGGGCAGCTCTTAAAATTTTATTAAATAGAGCAAAGCTCCTATACAGAGACACACTATAAATCTCCAAAGTTCTTTTCCATATTTTTTATGGCTGCTGTTCTCTAATAAAACATGACATTGTGGTTTTGTTTATTTTAGCATATTATAGTTTTGATAAAGCCCCAAATCCTTACATCAAATATATTCTTCAATGTCAAAAGGGCATGCGAAGAAATGTTTCCTAATGAAAGATTTATCTTTTATCTGACAGCGACGATTTAGCAGGTGCTGATCTCTTCATCCTCTTTTCCATTAAAAAAAAAAAAAGTTGAACAGAATTACCTTTCTTAGAATAACAGCCTCTTTAAAAACCTGACTACTTTGTCATTATGCCTGTAATCTCCTTTGGAGATCATGGGCTATTCATTTTCTCCCTGACTCCAATTTGCCTTTTGATATTTTCCTTTGGTCTGTTCAAACAGTCCCGCGATTGCCCAGCTCATCAGAGCGAGGCCTGGGCGCGCACTGCGGCCCAGTGACACGGTGTGTCGCCCCACGCTCCACCGCTTCTGAGCCCCTCTGCGGACTGCGCGTGGGGCTTTGAAAAGGCTGTAAGCTCTCCTTGTTAACGTTTTCTCTAGCTCTTATCCCCGGAGATCTTTCATCTGCATATCGTGTCAAAAGCTGTAGTTTCATACTCCAAAAAAAAAATGAGAAGAAGAAGAAGAAGAAGAGGAAGAAGAAGAGTTATAGGAGCTGAGAAAAAAGAAAAAGAAAATGTAAAAAAAAGAAATGGCTGGAAGTATGAACAAGTAGGGTGTAGGCAACCGAGGCTCAGTGCACGGCGGTGCAGAAGATGCTTGCATACAGCCTGGATCCACAACAAAGGACCCTGAAATGCCTCCACGGGGCTACAGAGGGTCCCTTGGCCTTGTTGAGCCAGTAAGCCCTGCACCAAAGCAACTTGAGTGCTTCACACACCGTTTCTAGAGGATGCTGAGTTGGGCCGCGGATGGAGATTTTTCTCCCTGCTTGTTCTGATGCGTCCAGTTGGTGTCCTGTGGCTGTTTCTCGTTCCCTCTGCCTGGCTTCATCGCTGGTCTCTGAGCCTGAGAAGCCCTGGCCAGGCTGCCTGGGGAGTTGGGGGGTGGGGTGTTCAAAAGCAGCACAGAGCAGATTCTCACAGCTCCTGTCTTTACTTGCACGGGCCCAAGAGGAATGTCTTTCACAGCATTTCATCGGTGGCGTGAACCCAGACACGCCTGCTCGGTGCTTACCGGATTTTGAATGCACAACCACATCCCGATACATCCCAGCTCATTAGGGACAAGCAAGCTGAACCATCAGGCGCGGGGGAAGGTGGGCTGCAGCCAGGCTAGGATCCGCACACCAGCTGAGCTGGCTTTTCCTTTTCTTTTAAGCTGTATTGATCTTGGGAAGACCCGAAAGCCTGTGGGAAAAGTGTGGGAATCAGCTCAACATACTAATTTATGTATTATTTAAGGTCTTAAAGAAGCCTGGACCCCCAGCAACAAAGGAAAAAAAAATGATCGAGAGCTTTGGAACTGCCACTGAGTTCAACAGCAATAGCCAACTAACTGACTTGGTTCAGGAATGTCATGAGGGTGACCGCAGATGAGGGCCACACCATGGAATCAGAAGTCAGACAGCCTGGACAGGAACAACCTCTTGAGATCAGAAGCCTATGGCTGCGCCTCTTCAGCCTGTGGTTTTTCTAGCCCTGAGATGGAGGGATGGATGCATCTGTTCACAGGGTCACCATGAGGAATTAAATCAAAGAGGCTACAAATGCCTTCTCTGTGGAAGGAACGAACTCACCCAGCTTCCAGACCTGTTCTCACAGAATGGCTACGCTTTCCAACCAAAGGCCCAGTAGGAAGAGGCAGGAAGAGCAAAGACCCCTCTCTAAGTCTGGCCACAGTAGCATACTACACACCCTCTCTTCTAAAAGACAGTAAAACACCTGAAGCACTGGCTCAAAGCCCCAAACTGGCTCAAAGTATTGAGTGACCTTTCAACCAAAGGCTCCATGGAAACAGCCGGCCTACTTTCCACACTGCCAAGGAAACTCTACCCCTGCTGTGGCCTCCTGTACACACAGGTGTGGCTGTGTAACCTGATTGTTCACACTGGTATGAACCAGACCCTTGGTCTCTGAAAGAAGATGGCGGACTTCAGTGCTCAGCTCAACAAAGGGTGCTCATCCCAGCTGGGCTACCAGGATGTGGGTCCTTAGAGACGGTTCTCTTTTTCATCCGACCCCAACATGACTACATTCTCAGAACTCTCGTCAGAGTGAGTTACAGAAATAAGAACCATCAGACCCTTTCGGCTCCTGGCAATCTATCTCTGCCCTTCTTCTCCAGAAAATGGGAAGATTACTCTTCCTGGCCTTTAAAACCTAGAGCTATTTCTTAGAAGGTGGCTTTGCTGACTGTCTTCAGTTCTTCTCTCTTCCAGCTCACACTCCATCCCCCTCCCTACCCACTCCTTCTCCATATCTGCTGTATATTCTTTCCTTGCTACCCCTACCCCAAAGGCAGTGCTTCCCCCTCAGTGTTACCATAGTGACTGCGCCTCTCATACAAAGCCAAAGTCAAAGCCTTTTCTAAGACAGTTTACTACAAATGTGACACTCAAATCACATCATAGAAGACAAACACTGTGTTCCATGGTTTATATCCCTCATCTCATTTAATTCTCATAGCTACTTAGTATAGGTTAATAATCTCCACATGACCAATGAGAAACTGACAGTCTGGGGGGCTAAACTATTCATCCGGGGCCACCAAGTAGTAGACTATGGCTCTGATTCCTAACTTTTCAGGTCCCGCTGCTTCTTAGATCCTAATCCTCCAGAGAAGCTATAACCAGAGTGCAGTGGGCAGAAATCAGGGGTGAGCAGAACAAGAGAGGCAGCCACGGCAATTCTAGGACCTCCAGAGAATGAAGAAAGACAGTTGCTCGGAAGGGCTAGAATTTCCAGCAAAATCGGTGTTGGATATAGTCAAACCTGCACCTGTGAGCACCCACTCTGAGCTGGATACGACGAAATCCTGCCCTCAAAGGACTGTGTCTGTGTACTTTTCACCCCAGCTTTTTAAAACCATACTCATTGTCTGCGACAGCGGGCTTCATCGTGATCTGTCCACACGCGTACATTGTATGCTTGGCTGATAATCAGCTGTCCGTCACCCTCCTCATCACCCTCCCCCTCCTGGGGTTCTCCCCCTCTTCCTAAACAGTCACCTTTGATTGCCTCCTCTTGGGTGTTCCCTTTAAATTGATCTAAACTTGTGATACACGTGTTTCTTGCTTAAAGACTTTCTTAAATACAGAAAACAGTGAAGGAATATTTTTTTTAATTCCACATTATCACCATGTAGAATTGATAATTACATTTTCTATCTCTCTGTGGGCCTTCTCTCAGCCCTTCACCTTTGCCCCAGAAAACTCACAAAACTCAGTGAAAATGGGGAGCTGAGTGTGTGTGTATGTGTCTCGGCCTATGGTTTTATCATTCACATTCCTCTACTCTCTGCTCCTGGCTCAACGTATCAGTTCCCATTCCTTCAGTGGCTACTCTTCAGACTTTAAAAAAAGTCTTAGAACCAGGTACAGAGTCATTGGCGCCTGTGCCTACCTCTGAAATCGCAGCTTGCGTTCATTTCGATCACATACCAGTTCAGTCCCAAATCTTTGTTGTTTTGTGACCAGAATTTCAGTTACATCTGGCTTTCAGACACGCACATCAATTAGTCTTCGCTTCCTGCGTTCTGTGTCTTCCCTCTTGGCTGGTTTCCGTTCCTGCTTCAGGGAATCCTTTACCGTTTCTTCCCGAGTGGTAAACTATTCAAGTTTTTCAGCCTGAAAGCATCCTTGCTTGTACATCGCTCTTTAAAATTTTTTGCTGCTGTTATACAGTTTAGAGTCTTCTCTAAGACATTTCAGCAGAGATAGCACGAGATGGCTATCATCTGTGGGCGTGTGCTAGTCACGATCTCTGGTCTCCTTGGTTAAGATGAGTGAGTCCGTATCTGACTGACAGGCATAAGGACCCAAGCTTGATCCTCTGGAACCCACATCAAAAAGCCTGGTGCCGGGGCTAATGAAGTCACGGATCCAGGAGCCTACAACCACAACTTCACTAAACCAGCATAATTCCTAACTATGTTCTAAATATATACCCACAGACAAGTACAGGTCTCACCCCTCATCAAAAGAAAATACTAAAGACGAACATAAAAATGTCTCCTTGCAGCAGATGGAGACCATTACAGAAAACCACAACCAATCACCATGCAGAGGACAGGCGATCACGTGGTGTGATCACGTGGTATGCAGCCCGAGCTGATCCATCTACAAGACAACGCCTGCATCTGAGACCCAGGTCTCAGGGATCATGGCAGAAGAAGCGGTGGAAAGACTGTAAGAGCCAAAGGAACGGAGATTTGTTGTGAAGATTTTTTTTTTCTCTCCAAGAAATGTCAGAGAAGCTTCACCTTTGAAGTCTCATCAACATGGCTACCTAAACAAGACCTGAGCAATGACGACCCCAATGGGCTCCCAGGACTGCAGCTCTACACGATGAACTACAGGCAACTAAGGCAGGCTGCGAGTGGGAGGGTAATGTACCCAAGGAAAGAGCACACCAATTGGTTACCCACCGCCACATGGTCAGCCCTGAAATCATATACATATGAGTACAATTATACGCACGGGGCGGGCCTAAAGTTCTAACAATAAGACACGAGGATCCTGAGTTCAAGGGTGCCTGGAATAGAGAGTGCGTTCAAGGTCAGCCTTGACAACCTAGTGAGACCTGTCTAAAAATTTTTAAAAAAAAAAAAATTTAATTGCATTATTTTTTATTTTATGTGCACAAGTGTTTTGCCTGGAAGTATGGATTTGTGCTGCATACACGCCCGGTGCCAACAGGGTCCAGAAGAGGGTGTTGGATCTTCTGGAAATGGACTTACATGACAGTTACAGGAGTTACTGCCATGTGGGTGTCGGGAACTGCTTCAGAGTGTCAGATGCTTTTAACCACCGAGCCATTGTCCAGCCCCTAAAGGTTTTAAGAGAGAGTTGAGGAAGTTGGGTGTGGTGGTGCACACCTTTAATATTAGCACTTGGGAGGTAGAGGCAGGTGGATCTCTGTGAGTTCAAGACCAGCCTGATCTGGAGAGTGAGTTTCAGGACATCCAAGGCTATTGTTACACAGAAACTTGAAAAAAAAATTAGAAGAAGAAAAAGAAAGGAAGGAAGAGAGGAAGGGAGGCGGGAGGAAGAGTTGAGGATGTACTTCAATGGAAAACACTTGCCTGGCATGTGGAAAACACTAGGTTCAATCCTCAGTGCTAAGTAAGACTAAGAAAGAAAGACTCCCCAGAAGCAGTTTCTGCAAGCCCTGAAAATACGAAGACTGGTCTAAAAGTACCTTTTGTTGTTAAAATAATTGGTAGTCAACGTATGTGGGGTAATTAAAAATACACAGGCACCTGTTCTGCTGCCGTGTGAACAGGATGCAGAAGCAGCCCAGAGCAACACCTCAGTCCAGGCAGAGCAATGGGCTCTCTGTGACCTGCATCTCACCACTTAATAAAAGATTCTATCATTTAGTGGAACAGAAAGGTCAATGCTGCTCGTGGACGCCACCACATCTGCCCCAGAGCAGCTTTATACAAGCCGTCGGTAAAGAAAGTCATTGATTTTACAAAACCACATATGACCATCTTAGGACGGAGCAGGATTCGATCTGAGGCCTGCTTCCTCGACTACAGCCTACCTGTCTGCGGGTACAGGAAGAGGTCTCGTTCTCCAGTAATCGCCAAACTCACCAAAGAACACAGCGAAGCATTCAGTGGGCTTCTGTTGTACCCGATGACACGGGATTGTGAGCCAAAGTGTTTTAGCATCCTTGTCTCTTGGCGTCTGTGACGAGAGAGCCCTGCTGTCTGCCAAAATGTCCCGTCTCGGAGCTAATTCCAGGATTTTATGTTATTGGTTTTAGGTTATTTTATTTTTGTGGCAGAAAAATTTTTTTCTTCTCTCATACAACGTATACAATACATCCTAAGTCCCCTCCTCCCCTCCTCCCAGTTTTCCTCATCTCCCCTCCCCCTCAGATCTACCCCCCCCCCCCCCCCCCCCAGCACCACACAGAAACACTCTCCCTTCTTCCTTTAGATTTTTTTGAGACAGGGTTTCACTCTGTAGCCAAGGCTGGTTTGGATCTCACTGTGTAGTCCTGGCTAGACTGGGACTCACGGTGATCTTCCTGTCTCAGCCTCTTGAGGGCTGGATTGCAGGTGTAAGGGACTACGCTGGCTCTCTCAGGGTTCGTGTTATGCATTCCACCACAATGGAACGCATCGAATAATTTTTTTCCAGTCCTTTTTAGCTGTCAGTCCTCTCTTCCAAATTACTGATCCTTCCCTGATCTGTATCTAAGCTATGCTACGACACATCTCTAAACTTTTTAGTTTGGTAATTCTATTTCTCATCGTTAAAACTTCTACTTGATTCTTTTCACTTTAACTGAGTAAGTTTTCTTTTTTTTTTTCCTTTTGGTATTTCTCCATGACTGGGATAGCGACATAGTCTCTTAGCATGCGATAACTCTGACCTTGTGACTTGGGGGTCACCACCTTAAATTCTTCCCTGTAACTGGGAATTGGAAGAAATTCAAGGATTCAAGGCAACTTGATCTGAAAAGCACCCAGAGCCTGTTTATTGTTGAAATCACTGTGGAGCTGGAGAGATGGCTCAGTGGTAAAGGGACTGGCTGCTCTTCCAGAGGACCTAGCTTCAATTCCCAGCACCCACATGGCAGATAACAGCCACATCTAACTCCAGTCCAGGGGTCATCAGGCACACCTGTGGTGCGCAGACATATATGCAGGCAAAACACCGTAGGCGTAAAATACAAACAAACAGATCCCAACCGAAAAGAAAAAGAAAGGCGGTGACCAGGAGAGGGACAAGAGCCGAGCAGAGCTGGGAAAGATTTCACATACAGCAGGAACAGTTACATCGTGCCCTCTAACCGCGGGTAGAACTTGGCTTTGAAGCTCCAAACTCTTCAGAGAAAACTGTGCCCGAAAGGCAGGATGTTTGATCTCGCACGCAACGGTTCTGAAGGAACGATTTGGAGGCAGTAAGTCAGTAAACGCTAAACAGTGGGGATGCTCGACAGCAGGGAAACAGCTAATTGGAAATGGAGGGCCCTGGGGCTCTTCAGCGGACCTGGGACATGGTGCTACTGCTCTACATCCCTGTTACATCCCGGGTGGAGTCGAGGGAAGGGGCCTTTCAGCTGGTCAGGGATGCCAAGAGGCTAAATGAGGCCAACTCCCTCAGTAGCCAGCAGGTCACGAGGAAGCATGCGTGGTCTGTGGAGACCAAGTGAGGGGTTACACGGATAAAAGAGCTAAACCCCATGGGCATAGGTACATTCGCGTCCCAGTTTAAGACAGGGGAGCCTTAGTGCTTATCCCTCAGGACCCTTTAGAGCGGCCGCCGTGGGAGTCCAGGGTGTCCGCCAAAACGCAGCGACCAGGTCAGTCTACACTGTGGCTCAGGAACCTCCATGTTGGCAAGCATGGGGAACAGCCTTTGTAAATTATCAAAAGAGGGCTAGGGATTCGGCTCCGTCGATAGAGCGCTTGCCTGGCATGTGCAGGGTCCTGGGTTCAATCCCCAGCTCCACATAAAACCTGGCATGGTGGGGCATGGCTATAATCCCAGCACTTGGAAGGGGGTTAGGGAGCAGGAGGATAAGGATTTCAAGGTTGTTCTCAACTATACAGAGAGTTCAAAGGCCAGCCTAGGATATAGCATGCCTTGTTTCAAATAAGTAACCAAAAGAATACACTTTGAGTAATACTGGATTAAGCTATAGTGCAAATTACGTCCAAATGATAGTGGGTGTTTCAACTTAGCATTTAAATAAAATAATTACTGACTAGTAGAAGTTTCTTAGTTCAATATGTAGATCAAATTCCTACCATTGAGGGGAAAACAAATGGAAAATTAGGCTAAGTAGGATTCCAGGTTACCCATACGTGAGAAGAAGCTGCTTACTCTGAGGCTCTCAACCTTGGCTACATATCCCGTCAACCTGGGCACTTAAAAAAAAAAAACAATGTCTGGGCTGTACCCCAAACAAATTAAACTCAAACATCCAGAGCGGGAGCCCTGGTATCAGCGATTTTTAAAAGCTCACCAAGCAATTCTTATTCTTAAGTCAAGGTCAAAATCCACCAGCTCTAATGAAAACTGAAGGGTTGGTCTTACAAAACCAAAGCTGGGAATCAAAGGCAACTATCACTGTCTGCTCTCAAATGGCACTCGGACCGGACCTAAAAAGCAATTAGGCATCTGACACGAGAGCAAGAATTGAACAAATCACCAGGAAAGCAAGCCGCTCTGGGACCCACACACACAGACTCCGAGGCGCAGATGTCGCGGGAATGTCCCTTCCCGATCTCAGTCAAATACTGGCTACGCAGAAAATAAGCTTTATCATCATTGATTAAGCAGTATTTTTCCAAAGCCTCCATTCATCGGGAAGGAGGTCCTACTCAACAGATTAACAGGTTATTTTAGTGATCAGCTGGTAGTTTTCATCGGGTTAGCAAAATGCTTTATGGGAGCTCAGCACTGAGAGGCTGCCTCCCCACCCCTCTTCTGACCCGATAGCCTCCCGGTGCCTCCCCCAGCCTCCTCCCACCTACCCACCCCTGACAGCCCAGGGCCAGGAAGACAGGAAGTGGGTCCTCAGATCCTGGATCAGTGTCTTCATTATCCATCTACTTCCTCTTACATTCTAGTTGAACTTAATATTCACGTCTCATTTTTTGTTTTGTTTTGTTTTGTTTTGTTTTTTCCAGTACGCTATCATGAACTCTGTCTTCTCTAAGTCCTCTGTGGTTGGTGAGGCATTCCCAGAAGCTTCCTTCACATCTTCCCTTCTCACATCAACAGCAACCACGCCAGCGAGCTCTGCTAGCTGACAACAGGTTTTTCTGATGTCAACGTGCACCTTCAGTGGGTGCCTTGACAGTGTAGGCGATCGGCAGCCGAAGGACCAGGCAGGGAGACCTCATTCCTGCCCTGAAGCCCTAGCACCAAATCTCTTGCCAGTCCTGCTGAAAGGTCCATCTTTAAAGCCCTTAATAGTTCCTCTGCAGGTAGCAGCTGGGGGTTGTGAGAGGGGAGACTCGGGAGCCCAGGAGCCTGGAGACACAAGTTTCTACAGCTAGGCGTCCTTGAGTAAGCCACTTAACCTCTCTGACCTTCTGCTTTTCTCTTCTGTAAAATGGAAATAAAGATACCGCCCTGTCTTCCTTAATAGACTGTCGTGAGAACAGGGTGATGTGTTAGACGTAAAGATCCTGTAAATTGTAAACTCCGAAGTTTTATCACTACAGCAGATGATCCAGGCACCCCTGAACTCCATTCTTCATGACAAAAAAAGAAAAAGCTATCAACATCAAACACAAATTGAAGGGTCCCTCTGAGGACACGAGTTCTGCTTAGTTACTGGTGGGGATAGATATTCCCGAGGCATAGACAACTCTGCCGGCCTTGGTCCCCTGAGAGCTGTCATAGAAAATATGGCAAGGAAGCCTGGGAAATGAGAAAGGGATTAAGGAGCTTCAAAGAAAGAGGCTTTGTTTTAGCAAAGACCTTTTCCATGGAGGTTGTTAGAGCAGTACAGGCTTTCCACTCACCCCAGATGCTTCACATGGAGGCCCTATGTGAAAGCCCCCGCTGGCCAGAACGACCTCGAGGAAGAAACCACACATCCTGAGGAACCTGAACCAGGGACCTGGCTGTCGGGCTTTCAGACTGTCTTCTTGTACTTGGTCAGACAGAACCAGCCAGAGAACAAGAATTTCACCGGTGTGAGAAGCAGAATCGGGGCCTTAGGGAGATGGGCTCTTGGTAAAGTGTTTGTTGAGCAGGCATAAGGACCTCAGTTCAAGTCACCAGAATCTGTGTGAGAAGCCAAACCTTAGCCTACAGTCGCAGAGCCGGGGGATTCTGAAGGTTTGCAGTTCAGCCTGGCTAGCCAACCAGCAAATTCCAGCTCCAGTGAGAGACTCTCAAAAAACAGGAGCTACTGAAGAAGATAGCCTCTCCCTACCTGGAGCAAGAAGGAAGAGAGAGAGATGGGTGGGTGGGAGAAGAGAGAGGAAGAGGGAGATGGGGAGGGGAAGGGAGAGAGGGAGAGGAAGAGGGGGAAAGAAAGGGGGAGAGGGAAGGGGGGAAGGAGAGGGAGAGGGGGAAATGAAAGGGAGAGGGGGAGGGAGGGAAGGAGGGAGGGACTGAGGTTGTCTTTATCAGAGTATATTTATATCATAGAAGTTATCCCAGCCAATGGCTGGCTGGCTTACAGTCAAACAGGATGAAGTTGTGCTCCTAGGAATGAGTGTCACATTAAACATAAAAGATTCAATGTGGAAAACGTAGCCAGTACAAATTCAGTTCTTAAATATTAATAGATTGAGAGGCACAGCTCTTCGGGCCTACCACAGGCTGCTTCAAGAAGCTTGATATGTAGTGACATCTAGTGGCATCACATAGGAACGACTTCTGGGTATTCCTTAGGACAGTGGAAATTCAGGGACTAGGGGAACTTTGTCTACTACAGGCAGCGGCCTTTTGCGGTTCTTTACTTGCCCATTCCCTCGAAGCCCAGAACCTTGAGAAATCCCACCCAGTGGCAAGTCACAGTGGAGGACATAAGAAAGGACTCGAGCATCCTTGCACTGGCTGCATTTATATTCTTATTTAAATCTGTGTTTCTCGTAAGTTGCTTCCTCAAAACAAGAAATGCAGCTGCAAGAATGTGTCATTTATGGGCCAACAATCTAAGACATATTGCCTGGATAAAGAGAGAGAAGCACTAAAGAAAAACACCGTGCAAAGAGCACGCAGCAGAGTCGGGTGGTGGCTCACGCCTTTGATCCCAGCACTTGGGAGGCAGAGAAGCAGGCGGATCTCTGTGAGTTCAAGGCCAGCCTGGTCTACAGAGTGAGTTCTAGGACAGCCAGAGTTACAACAGAGAAAAACCAAAAAGGGAGGAGGAGGAGGGGGAGGAGGGGGGGGGAGGAGGAAGAAGGAGGAGGAGGAGGAGAAGGAGGAGAAGAAGAAGGAAATCCCCCTTTGAAATAACACCTTAGGATGCACCTAATCTCATACTAGCAGCCATTCTTGCTTTTACAGCGAACTCAGGAGAACGCTGTGGCATCGCAAACTGACCAGTACAAACTCTACCTTACGGCTGCACATACCACCAGCCATGAGGGTTGGCGGTAGAGAGGCAACATCTTCCCAAGGTGTCTCAGAAACCTCCAAGTGTTCCAGCAGACAACAGTTGGCATTTCTGAGATACCTTCTCCAATCAAAGAACTAGTGAATATCTCTGCATGAGGCGGCAGTATCAGGACCAAGTGGGCAGAGAAGAAAGCTCAGTGGAACCTGCTGGAAGGCGGGGGACGAGCGATCATATCACTGCCCATTCTTACACTCTATTGGGCAGGGTTCTCAGAAGAGTGGACCAACAGAGTGTGGATATATTATGAAGGGGGGTTTATTAGGTAGGCTTACAAACAATCTAAAGAGAATCCCCTCTATCTTTCTCCTGGCTCTCCCACAATGGCTGCCTGTGTCCTGGAGGGGCTGAGATGCCAGAAGCTGCTGGATCCAGAAAGATGGATACCTCAGCAGCTCGGGATGGGTTCTAAACACCTACAAGGTCCCTAGAGAGCTGCAGGCATTCAGTTTACAATGAGAGAGCAAACCGGCTGGAGCCTGATGTCTGCGGGAGACAGCAGCAGCAGTCACAGGCAGACGCCTGAAGAGAAGGCAGGTAGGCCATGAAGTCGCTTCGTTGGAGTGCTACAGGAAGGTTCCTGGCTTGAGACTGGGTCTCCGAGACACACACACACTTAATCCTCTCTGAAATCATCCCCACAGACACCATGTCTCCTACGCTGATTCTAAGAGCCATCAGATCGGCAGTTAAGACGTCACTTACTGAAAGATCCTCCTGGGATTTTGAAAAAGCGTGTTCTCGTCCATTCAACTCAACAAATAGCTCAAGACCAAGATCAGTACAAAGAAAAGAAAGAGAGAAACGAAAAATACTCGCCCCTGCAAAGAGTTTCTTTGTCTTGGGCATCACATTTGCCAGATGAAATGGCTTTTGGGCCCAAGTTAGGAATATATTTTGAGCTTGAATAAGATTTCAAATCCTGTGTCACGTTACAACAAGAAAACATCCCTGCAGATCTCCTTTTGTCACATCTAGCTCAACCAGGCTGATACCAGTGCCCGGGGCCACTTCCTAGTGCTCAGAAGCAGTATCCGCACCAAGGTGAGCGTGTGGGCTGGATCATGACCACCACCTCGCTGAGAGGTCTCCCTGGAACGTTCTGTGCCTGATGGGTTGAGGTAGGGGCTGAGAGAGAGCCGGAGGTTGGCGAAGCCTGTCATTCTCTTGTCAATAACCCCATCAGACAGGCAGCCTCCTGTTCCCATAGGCCCCCGGGAGGAGAGAGCTTATCCCCTTATTGGTCAGTGGTCATATTCCACAGCTCGGACCCACAGCGCTACAGCTGTTAGGAAAGGCACCCTTGTGAAGTGCGCGTGGGTTGATGGTTGCGCTCATACACGCATGTGCGAACGCTCCCTCCTCAGACTGACCTTTCCTAGACATCTCTTTCGAGCATCTCATCACGCCCATCCACTCACCACCAGAGCCCTCTCTCTGAAGTCCTTGCAGCTGTCCGACACGCCGGCTAGGCGGTTCACGTGTATTTCACCTCGTGTACGAGGCTGAACGCGCCACCCCCTCGCTCGCAGGGCTCCGGAGGCTGGGCCTCTAACCAGGCATCCCGGATGATCTCAGTGCCCTTCAGTTCAGATCACCCAAGGGACTCTGAAACAGTACACAGCCTTCAACTTCACTGGGGCCTGGGGGAAGTACACGAAACCATTCGCAAACAACACAGTGGGACCAGTTTGGAACTCATATGCCAGCATGACCTCATCAGCACAACCAAGAAAACCAACACCTCCGTGACGCCCCAATATCACAGAGCGCCCGTCTCCCCTTCATCCGTAGGCAACACTCCTCAGCTCGCCGTCACTGTGGGTTGCCTCCCATTGCCCAGTGTTCATATGCAGGGTGTCTTTCGCTCAGCACAATGACTAGCACACGTCCACGAGGGGATCAGCAGTGCGTTTTCTTTCACAGATGTACAGTCTTACCGAGTTCAGCTCTCTGACATTTATCCGCCCATTTACAGGGAGAGATTTGAGGATGAGACCTTTATCCTGAAGCATCCGTCATCCAGGACCTGCCAACTCGTCCATCGCCAGGGACTGAACCAAACACAGAAGGTTCATAGTTCTGCATCTGCAGTGCAAGGGCTGAGTGGCCGGACGGAGGCACGCGGACTTTGAGCAGGTAAAAGAAGACGTCAGCGTCTGTGGAAGCCGTGGAGCGTTTGGGGTCCAGGAATGGCAAGACCAGCAAAAAGATCACCGCTGCCAACTGTGGACATCTCTAATAACCTGACTTCCGCTAAACCACTCCTCCTGTAGCGCAGGAAAGCACCCCCACCCCCGTCTGCTCTCGATACCCCATAACCTCTGCTCATTGAAGTTCTTTGGGTCCCATAGTTTCCTTGTTCCCTTCCGAGTCTGCCTGGGTTGCAGAGTTAAGTTTATGATTATGAACAAAAGATAAATAAGAAAAAAAATGTACAATTGAGATTTGTAAAAGAAAAAAAAAATTTTTAAAGTCACTATGGAAAAGGAAGGAAAGAGCCACTGAGCTCAGGCCCCCCTCTTATGGACGCACATACTTAGAGAAGGCAGACTTGGACCTTATGTAGGCTTACCATGCCAATCCCATTGCTTCCCAGGGCCCTGAGACTCACCAACGGGCCCTGGCTGACCTCTTCCACACACACAAGCCATGGCAGCCCTCACCCTCATCCAGGCCTGGTTCTCTAGACACCGAATTCCTGAGGCTATAAACACCCTGCAGATCCCTCCAAGCTTACACCCCAGCAGCCACCACTCATCCAAAGGGGCTGTTTGCACATCTGCCTTTAATCCTCTAAGTCCCTTCCCAGCCCACAAATGTAGACGTTGTTCCACACAAGCCATGGTGTAACTGTTTAGCCTGTTTCCAGGTAGACAGCAGACGATATAATTCTAATAAACTTATTCAGTGTGAATAAGCAAGCATTTATAAGTAATACCTACTGAGATCCCAGAACTCCGGGGAATATGGACACACCTCAGGAGGTGGGGGGCAGGGGGGAGGGGGAGAGGGAGAGGGAAGAGGGAGAGGGAAAAGAGAGAGGGAGAGGGAGAGAGAGAGGGAGAGGGAGGAGACTGGGGGCAAGGTCACCTCAGTATTCAAACTCACTGCCGAAAGGATTTTTCTCACACTGGCTTCTGCAGGATTCATCTGTCACCTAATCCAGATGTTCATCCAGGTGTTAAATGGAGTTGAGGTCTTTTAACCTAAAACCATCTGCCACATCATTCATTCTGCCCAGAAACCAAACACAAAGTGGGGCTTAATAAATATTTGTCATGGACGATGAAGACTTCAATCTGAATACCTGAGGGGTCACTAGGATAATTACACAGCTTTCGGCCACTCAGGAACCAGTGCCGCTGGTCCCTCCTCTGTGGCGTCCCTGCCCAGCAGGACACCTGGCCTCTGACTTAATGAGGAAAGTTGAAGGCAGGGTGCCTGCAGCCCGCTCTTGTTAGCAATTACTGTTTTCTGCTCTTTGCATTGGAAAATTACGTGCTTGGACTGACTGCCTGTGCTCCTGCAGAATAAAATACAGTGTAGTGCCAGATGGCGCACGCCTTTAATCCCAGCACTCGGGAGGCGGAGGCAGGTGGATCTCTGTGAGTTCGAGGCCAGCCTGGTCTACAGAGTGAGTTCCAGGACAGCCAGAGTTACGACAGAGAAACCCTGTCTCGAAAAAAACAAAACAAAAAACCTGTAACAAGTGCCTTACCCACTGACCCCATGACAGCCAGCACTGGGCGGTAGCAGCCATTCGTGCCAACAGGGAGGATTCGGTGGTGGGATACTCTGAGAAGCTAGCGAAATATTACTAATTTTAGTTTATCTATTCTTACGATTTTTTGCATTTTTTTTTTAAAAACAAAAAACAGGAACCATAACCTAGGGACACAAGTAATTTCTGTAACCAACAATGAGGAGAAAAGGACTGATGCTCACGGGTTCAGGTCCCGTAACAGACCCTTACACACTTTGGCTCTTCACGACAACCCTACAAGGCAGGTGATAGACAGAAACCGGCCCTTTAGAAGCTGGAGACAAACCAATTGAAAGGCCCACAGAAAAGGAGGTCAAGATAGGTCTGACATGTCTGAGGCCCATGACTCAAAGATCCAGCAACAGAGTTGTGCGGTCTTAAAATAACAGGATTTTTCAAAAACGTATGTCTATGTGTGTGTATACGAACACTAAAAACATGAGAAAGATCATTAAGATCTACACGGATATACTGATATGACATCTCCATACCCCGCTGTGTATGCTGCTAAGGCTAACATCTTACAAACAGCATCACAGAATCCCAACTTTTCTTTTGCAGAAAGCAAGCACACCTAAATGTGAATATATATGTGTACTTTTTTTAAAAATATATTCTCATTCCTCAGGATCCTTGGGGGACTGTTTCCAGTGCCTCAGAAGGATGGCCCAGCCCTTCACACAAAATGGCACAGTACTTGCACAGTCTCCACACGTGTTCCGCATACAGACCGCCTCTAGATCACTTATGGTGCCTACAGCTACATAAGTATCTGCAGAGTGCATTGCTTATGGAACAGTGACAGAAACAGCGGAGGTGGTTTCCATCTGAATGCAGTTTTCTTCTGGATTCTTTTTGCAGTGTTTCAGATCAAACCCAGGGTCTCACTCGTGCTAAGCACACTCAGCCTCTCAGCCACAGAGATGCCCTAAGCATTTTCTAACTGAGGTGCGTGGAATCAGCGTGCATGGAACCCATGGCTACAGAGAGCCAGGTATGCCCGTGTGTGTGTGTGCATGTGTGTGTGTATATGTGTGTGTGTGTGTGTGTGTGTGTATGCTTGTGTGTGTACATGTGTGCAGGTATGTGTGTGTGTGTATGCTTGTGTGTATACACGTGTGCAGGTGTGTGTGTGTGTGTATGCTTGTGTGTATACACGTGTGCAGGTATGTGTGTGTGTGTGTATGCTTATGTGTGTACACGTGTGCAGGTATGTGTGTGTGTGTGTATGCTTGTGTGTGTACACGTGTGCAGGTATGTGTGTGTGTGTGTATGCTTGTGTGTGTACATGTGTGCAGGTGTGTGTGTGTATGTGTGTGTGTGTGTATGCTTGTGTGTATACACGTGTGCAGGTATGTGTGTGTGTGTATGCTTGTGTGTGTACATGTGTGCAGGTGTGTGTGTGTGTGTGTATGCTTGTGTGTATACACGTGTGCAGGTATGTGTGTGTGTGTGTGTATGCTTGTGTGTGTACACGTGTGCAGGTATGTGTGTGTGTGTGTATGCTTGTGTGTGTACACATGTGCAGGTATGTGTGTGTATGTGTGTGTGTGTGTATGCTTGTGTGTATACACGTGTGCAGGTATGTGTGTGTGTGTGTATGCTTGTGTGTGTACACGTGTGCAGGTGTGTGTGTGTATGTGTGTGTGTGTGTATGCTTGTGTGTATACACGTGTGCAGGTATGTGTGTGTGTGTACACGTATGCAGGTGTGTGTATGTGTGTGTACACGTGTGCAGGTGTGTGTGTGTATGTGTGTGTGTGTGTACTTGTCAGTGTGTCTAAAAATTATTCCTAAAAATATAAGTCAATGATATGAAGTGATCTTTTTTCTTTGTAAAAAGATATTGTAAATTACCTTTGTATAATTCTTTATGCCTGTCAATAATTTTTAAAAACAGAGTGAGGGCTGAGGAGATAGCTCCATTGGTAAAGTGGCCGCCACGGAACACACGGGCCTGAGCCCGACCCCTAGCGCTATGCAAAAGGCCAGGCACAACCGTAATCCCAGCACCGAGACAGGGTCCCTGGGGTTCACTGGCCACTCAGCCTAACCTATGTGAACAGGTCGAGGCCAGTGAAAGGCTCTATCTCAAAAACAGGGTGGACGGCTCCTCAAAGCAGACTTCCAGCCTACACACACACACACACACACACACACACACACACACGGTGGGGGGGGGCATAAACTACCTTGCCATTTAAAATTATCAAGTCTAAAATGCAGTGTAAAAAAAGCAGATCACAACAATGGGATCTAAGCTTTTTTGCCCTTGATGAGTTTGTTTCTGTTAATTTTCTCTAAGAGAATATGCAACCTAATCTCCAGAAAATTCATTTCCTCATATACCCACTCACTCAGCCAGCCAGTGTTTTCAGATCTACACATTAAATATTGAAGGGCCCTCCTGCACAGGGACTCTGCCCTTCTGGACCACAGGGAGATACGAAGAGCTACAGTTATTGCTTGCGTCATGCTGTATGTAAACTAATAAATCGGAAGCGTTAACCTGAGGGCACAGTACAAATAAAATGCAAGACACTAGGGGAGATGTTAAACACTGAATTTGAATAAAGCTTGTGTTAGAACTTTGAATAAGTCTCGAATTTGCTTCTGTGAGTATCACCAACATAAATTCACTGCTTCAGATTTTAAAGGTAAAATGACCATGCATGCTTCCTGGCCAAGAGCTTCCAAGGCTGACCCTTTGGATCCGTAAGAGCCACATCAGTGAGAGGCTTTTGTTCAAGTAATCAGGTGATAAAATTTTAAGACCGTTCTATGGCCTTTGGAAATCCCACAATGGTTAAAATTCAGTTTTAAAAAGATCTAACTATTCTTTCTTTTCATTCACCAATATAATGTTGAGGTGTGAAGTTTTTGTAAACAATAACACTCTAATCTGTCATCCTTCAAAGCCAATCATAGGAAGAACATACATAGGCAGCCATCATACGTGTGGGAGATTGATAACTGCCCATCAAAAACAGCTATATTGCAGTGCCTGGTCTGTTTCCTCTCAAGACAAAATCGGACCCCGCAAACGTAATTACATTAAGGGTGCTAAAATGGGGAGGTGATCCTGATGTTCGGACCTTGTCAGTCAGGAGGGTGGGAGAGGCACATGAGGGTGCTTTGCTGTTGCTAAGCTGCTGGAGGAAGGATTCCTTTGACAATGAATGCAAGTGCCCTCTAGAAGCCAGAATACAATGAGGACAGACTCTCCCCAGAGACATGCCCGCAGGCCAATCTGATCTGGGCAGTTCCTCAGCTGAGACTCCCATCTCAGATGACCATAGGCCAGTGGGTCACAACCGCTTCGGGGGTCAAATGACCCTTTCAACGGGGATCTCCGAAGACTATCAGCATATCAGATTATTTGCATTATGATTCATGACAGTAGCAAAATTACAGTTCGGAAGTAGCGATGAAAATGATTTCATGGCTGGGGGTCACCACAACGTGAGGAGCTGTGTGAAAAGGTCGCAGCATCGGGAAGGTTGAGAACCACTGCTCTTGGCTATAACAAGTTGTCAGTCAAAGCTAATTAGCATAGTAGCTATCCTGGGGCACATGTGGCCCATGAGAAGGTTGTGCATACCTGATACTGCATTCAGGCAGGTTTCAGTATCAGAACTACATCCTCACTGGCCCCAGGAATCTTGTCCTGTGCAAAAAAAAAAAGACAATAGAAATAGATTGATGCCTTCTCTCTCCTCTTCAGGGTTCTGTTGATTTCAAAACATAGAAACAGCTTCTCATTTCTTTGTTCTAAAAGAAGGCCTAGGATAACCAACTGTATTCTGCTTCTACTTCAATATTTTAGTGCCTGTGGTGGTTTGAATGAAAATGGCCCCTAGAGGTGCATATATTTGCATGCTTAGAACTGTTGGTAAAGCATTAGAGGGTGTGGCTTGTTGGAGGAGGTGTGTCCTTGGGGGTCAGCTTTGAGGTTTCAAAGGCCCACACCAGGCCCAGTGTCTCCCATCTCTCCTGCTGCCTGTGGGTCAGGATGTAAAGCTCTCAGCTCCTGTAGCTCCAGTGCCATGCCTGTCTGCTTCCCACTGTGATGATGATGCGCTAACCCTCTAGAACTGTGAGCAAGACCCCGGTTTAATGCTTTCTTTCATAAGAGTTGCCTGCGTCACGGTGTCCCTTCACAGCAATAGACCAGCAACAAAGACAGTGCCTTTTATAATTGTTGTCGTGATAGGGCTGACCCTTACTCTGGTTCTCATAAACTTTGTGTCTTTCCTATTATAGAACGCGATAGAGACAAACACAGGGAAAGGCAGAGAGATATGACAGCATGTATTCATGTCTTCTCATGGAGGGGAATAGCTAACCAAGATATCCTGAAGTTCCAAGGTCAGCTGAGCCCTGCTATCCTCAGGTTGCCACTCGGCCAGCAGGTCCTGATAGAGCTACGCATATGTGCTAGCTCACAGGGACTCCATTTGACTGGCTGACCTTACACTGCCAGTTGTTAAATAGTTTTTCTCTAACCCCTGCTGTGCCATTTCCTTGACATCTGCCTATGGATTAACACTGGGGAATCAGTTTTTCAAGGGCTCTGACATGAGCATTAAGGAAAGAGTTAATCAAAGAAAATAAGTTCTGAATTTGAACGTATGTGCAAGAATACCTTAAATATACCTAGTTGTATTCATGATTCCCCCCTAAGGAGGTGTTTAAAACCCTTTAGACAAGTTTCTCCTCCAGACAATCGGCAATTACTGTACCTCAACATGAACGTTTGTGAGCCTTCTGTAACTTGTCAAAGTCAATCCTCTACCATGTATGAAGTGACCACTTTCTATGCCTCTTTTCCCTTTCAAAGGAGAAAGGAGAAAACAGACTGTCTGTGACATAGGAGACTGGCCCCATCTGTCTCCCGTCTCAGATGCACTGTTTCTGTAACGCGCCTGTTGGAGATTTCCAAGGCCTTTGAACGACTTGTACCGGTTCTGCATGAATCAGCAGCCATGCCTAGACAGAGGGGGCCATTGTTCCTGGGAACTGAGCCACAGTCTGAAGTTTCCTTGGGAAGTAAAGACATCACTGTGGCCCAAAATAAAATGAGAACAGCGCATAGGATGTAAAGACATGTATATCCATCTTGCCGGTTCCCAAAGACTCATCACGAGTGTAACGCCCTAAGAAAGTCACGGAGCGAGGTCTGCGATATGATCCACCTTTGAGCAGAGTAGGGTTTAGAGGCTCCAACTCCCGTAACACTAAAAGGTCCACGTACAGCTCTTGACTTTCCAGACTTAACGACTAATCCCCTATTTACCTCCGTGTAACAGTCCTTTATCTTACAGATTTATACTTATCAGTTTTTATATATTAATCCCTATCTGTGTTAGTTGCTTTTCTATCACTGTGATGAGACAGCATGACCAGGGCAGCTAACAGAAGGAAGGGCTTCTTTGGGCTGATGGCTGCAGAGGGAGAGGAGTCTGTCACGGCAGGGAAGCCGTAGGCATGGCGGCTGGGGTAGCAAGCCGAGCGCTTTCATCTTGAAGTGTAAGCAGGAAGAGAGAGCACCCTAGGATTGTCAGGAGTCTTTAAACTCCAAAAGCACACCTCCAGGGGCATTCTTCCTTCAGCCACACAACTTACTAGAAAGACAAACGATACACACAGAAACCAGCAGTGTCGCTCGGAATTTGACACGCACGCATGCGCGTCTGAGCATTCCGCAGCTAGCAGAGATAGCGGTGGGAGTCTTACACGGAGGGCTGGGACCGGAGCTCAGTGGTGGCGGAAGCACCTATCTAACTTACGGAAAGTTCAGAGTTCACTTTCCAGGAAGGAAAAGGGAGAGAGAGAAAAGAGGAGGGAGAGGACAGTGGGAACCCACGCAATATTGTGTCGGCTTATGTTATTACGTAATACTGTGAACACTGTTCACCGGCGATGCCCTGTGCAGTCTACGGATGTGTGCCCATCTCTTGATGAATTTTAACTTTTGATAATAGATTTGCATGTACTCATGGTACTATGTAATAAAGCATGCTATTCTCTACACATGTACATTTATAACATGCCTAACTTTTAACTCTTCCTCAGTGTTTCTGTACTGTGCAGTTCATCTGTGAGTTTTTACAACTTCTCACACGTATAAAGAAAATGTCTGCATATAGGCCCCTAAGTGCTGCTTCTCCTCCTCGAGTGGAGCATCTATCTAGACTCTGTGTCTGCCGCCAGGTAACAGGCCAGGCTCTCAGAGAAGCCCGGAGTCATGACCCACGCAAGACAACCACTGTGTGGGTCCATGTGGACTTACAGAGACCTGAGAGCAAGGGGCACCCAGACAGCCAAAGGAGCAAAGGCAGTCACAGCTCAACCACACACTATTAACCCTTTCCTTCCCCTCTCCACTTCCCCTCTCCTCTTCCCTTTCTTTTTCTGTTGACTGCTCCATGAATTAAACAGTCTGAGTTGCTGCAGAGCCTTAATTATTTCCAATAAAACAGAATCCAAATCGCCCCGGCCTGCGTCAGGACAGCTGTGTCAAACTGCCTGGGGGTGGCCGGAGTCTATTCTGTTCGCACAGGAGCAAAAGAAGATGAAACCATGATCTTTCTCACCATTGGAAAGAGGAGAAGAAAAGCCCCTCCCTGTGTGGTGAAGGCTGGACCGAGTCTCTGCTCTAGAGTCCACATGTGGCTGGCCTCGCTATTGAGCTGGTCATGACCAGAATATCTGGGAGGTTGGTACTTAAATCAGAAATGAAGGCGATTTACATGTGAGCCGTGAAGCTAGGAATCTCTACCTCTTGATGAAGCTGCTAAAATGAGGGTAGAGAACAAGACGGACACCCTTCCTGTAGCACGGGGAGGGTCGCTGACACGCAGCTGGTCCTCAACTCAACCTCATCACCGTTCACCGCGTTCTCCCTTCTGGAAGATTCTCCCACGCACTGTCCAGACCCTTTACACACAAAGCCTGAGCTCTCTACCCACCTGAGTTCCTCATGGTGGCAAGCATGTTTCTGCAAAAAGCGCTTGCCCCCCCTTGCCCATTGTTTCCTCCAGGCCTGAACATGCTCACCTTGAAGAGAGACTTCTTAGCAACCAGTGTTAGCATCTCCCTGAGGGGCTCAGTGACAGAATAACCAGAAGACCCAGAAAGGGCTCAGGGCTCGTGCAGGAGGTTGGTGTGAACCCATGTCTCTGACTCAGAACCAATACCCTTAAAAGAACAGTGACGTCAGCCATGAGTCACTCCCAGAAAGAGACGCCTGAGCAACTTGTGTGATAGGAGAAGGAAAACGTCTTCACATCCTCCAGACCTGGCTCCTTTAGGGTTACAAAGAGACCCTTGTCAGGAGAGGACTCCGGGGTGACAGAAGAGATGTGGCATCTGCTGTCATTTTTTAAAAGGCCACGGAGCGAGCTTCATGCTTTAGCATCTGGAGCACTGCGGCTGCTAACTCTCGAGGCTTATTTTCCTTTTTATCGCTTACGCTTTACGGCATTTAATTTCTTCAATTTCTCCAGGCTGGCTCAGGTGCGGTAATGAAATTCTGGGTCAGGGGTAATTTTCACACATGAACAGGGCCTTTTCAGAGAAAGAATTGTTCACCTGAAGTAATTAGCCAGTGGTTCCTGTCTCCATTCTCGTTACCAGATATCTCTTACTGCCCAAATCAGACGTGCTCTAGAATCTGGACCGTCAGGTGGGCACCATTGCCGCTTGTGGGTCTGGGGAGCAGCAGAGGGGCCACCGCCTTTCATGTGTCGTGAATGAACACGCCACAGTCAGAGCGCGGCTTTCATCAGCCTGCCCCACTGGAGACCTTTCGGTGCACACAGGTCTGCCAGACATCCCTATCAAAAATCCACAGGCTTTATTTAACTCTCCATGGAAGGAGGAATAAAGGTTACAAAATAATGAGGAAGCGCTCCGTTGAGCAGGAACCCAGGAGTCACAGCCTCTTTGTTAAAACTGACAAAAGAGTTGGAAGATAAACTCTACAAGGAGCAGAATCAGAGCTATTAAACCTGCCGAAGGGGAAGCCGGAAGGGACAGAATCGTAGGTTTCATGCAGATGAAGGTCTATTCTAATAAGGAGCGTGCACCCCCAGCTCCTCTAAGAAATAGGTTTCAATAGCAGCAGAAGGGCTCGCAGGCATTTGAGGGTTTAGACTTGGGAAACGGGAGCTCGGATCCCTGCCCCTCCCTTGGCCAGCTGACAGCCCCTGCCCTGCTTCCCTAGAAATTGGGGTGAAGTGACGGCCTCCCGCCTGGGTTCCACAGGACGGCTGTGGAGATAAAAGACACAAAACTACATTCCACACGTAAGGGACAGGAGAAGAAGACTGTGGTCTCTGCTTTGGCAAATGATAGGTAAAGCGTCTGATGTCTTCAAACAGCTACACTAACTCATCAGCAATCTTACTGGGGAAAACACATCCAACCAGAGGACACGCCATTTTCTCAAAAGGAAAACACAGATTGCGTGTTGGGGGGGGGGGGAATGTGTTATGTGAACTGTGTTATGTATATGTTGTGTTCATGTATGAGTGTGTATGAGAGTGTGTGCACATGTGAGTGTGCATGTGAGAGAATGTGCACATATGTGTGTGCTGTGCATGGTGTGTGTGTGTGATGTTTGTGTAAATGGTATATGTGGGTGTGTGGGTATGGTATAAATGTGTGGCGTGTGTGCACATGTGTGTGTGCATGTGAGTGTGTGTATGTAGTATATATGTGTGGTGTGTGTGCACATGTGAGACAGCATGTCGGGGGAGAGAGAGCATGAGTGTGTACATGTGAGTGTTTAAAGACAGATCTGGTTATTCCCGATTCTGAGCATTTATATCCATCCAAGACACAGAAGACACAGATGTATTAGTAAGGGCGGCCTGTGTCAAGAGATCGGATCCTTAGGACCCAGACCTTGTAAGTGGCATCAGTGTCCCTACAGGAGAGGCCTGGAGGACTGTCTTGTTCTTCTACCATCTGAGGACACAGCCTTGCTCTGGGACTGCCCAGTTTCTGTAAACTAGAATGATTACTGTCTGTTGTACCTCAGCCACAGTTTCTGGTATTTTGTTACAGCATCGCAGACTAAAACAGTCAAGGAAATAGCATGTGTCAAGTCTCCTTAAAAGGCTGATTTAAGACTAAAATCGAAATCTCATGATAGGAAATGCTAGAACATAAGAGAGACTAACCTGGTTGCGAGGTCTTATCGCTGAATCCCAGCGCCCAGAGCATTACCATGGGGCATCTGTGGTTCTTTCTAAAGCTACCAAAATATAACTCCTAGGAAGCTGGCATTCTTTTCTAAAGTAAAACTCCAAAAGATCTATAAAAAAAAAACAAACTAATAACATATGTAAAAACTAATAAATAGCAGATTACAAATTTGATAGGGTTTATCATCTGTAATGGAAAGCAGCTCGGATGGGAGAAAAGGCCTCCATTTGTGACACTGACATGTGGAATCAAATATCAAGGTGCAAACTTAGTTTCTAAAATGCCCGAGACCTGTATGAAGAAAACAATAGACCCATCCTTATAGCCTAAAAACACAGGTGAAAAAATACAAAGATGTACTGCTCTCTGGCCTTGGTCCCTGTGAAAGTCTTTCATGTGAGGAAACCGTGGTATGAAGTACCATGATGATTATTTTCTTCCAGAAGGCAAACTTATTACAAGATTCACAACAATCACAGAAAAAAATCCCAAGAAAAACACAGTGAGGGAAGTGCAGGAGATAAGTTCACGTGTGATAAAGCACGACAGTTTTTGAACGTATGAAATGTGCGCGAATTAGACAACCCACGGAACTGGTGGAGACGGGGACAGGGGCCGAGTGCGCGCGGAGATGTCCGCTGCAGAAGTAGAAGCATTTCAAATCAGCGAGAAAAGATAAGAGGCCTTGAAAGGACTGCTGGAAAGCAAAAGGCAGAAGGTAAAATTAGATACGTTTTGCACACTACGCGCTCTGTAAATCCAAACAGACCGGCAATTCAAAGGTAAATGCCGTGGCTCTACAAATACCATAATAAAATATGAGCTGGATGGTTCGAGGTTAGAGATGGGAAGCTCTTCTCAATACTACTCAAAACATACAAGAAATTTAAAGAAACGGTAAGTAAGTGTGCATGTGTATGCAACCCTCGCACACATTCTGTGTGCATGGTGTACATGTGTGGGGCTTGCACGTGAGTTTGCAGATACACACACCCAGGGCTCCACTCCGTGCTTGCCAGGCAAGTGATCTTCCACTGGACTACACTCCCAGCCAGTTAATAAAGCTCTTGTGTTAGAGCGGGAGAGAAGGCTTGGTGGGTGAAATTGCGCTTGTCACCAAGCCTGCCGGTCTGAGTTTGATCACCAGAACCCACATGGTAGGAGGAGAGAACCAGATCCACAAAGCTGTCCTCTGACCTCACATGTACACTGCACCACACACGCATAATAAATAAATGTCATTCTAACAATTTTAGGAACACGTGTATTAGTGCATCTGAGGCCAAATAGGTGGTGTTGCCCGCCCATCTAAAGAAATCCTGGTCCCTGTCGAAGACGTTGAGAGACACAGGAGAAAACCATGGAGTCAGAGTCTCTGGGAAACGGTGAAGAAGACTGCGAGCTGCAAATGTGTGCACAAAACGCTGCTACCGATTACGTTTCGCTGTAGGAGTTTCCTCGGGATGACAGCAAAACTTACAAGGTCCCAGGCAGGGTCTCACAAGGCTGGGATCCCAGCACTTATGTTGCCAAAGCCAGGGAATCCCAAGTGCAAGGACAGTGTCTGCTATACAGGAAGACTCCGCTTCAAAATGAACTAACAGACTACCAGGACCAGGGAAAAAGTTATCCTGGGACTTGCTGTCATGAGGAGAGACTTTCCTGGGGCCACTGAGAGCATCACAGGGCTAGAACCAGGGGCAGGTGGAAAGAGCGCAATACTTCAGCCTCCGTGCCCTGCAACCTTTGACTTTCCAGTAGAAGGTAGAGACGAGGTATTTCACAGGGAGGGCCTGGTCAGCCACATCACAGGGGCTCAGATGCTTGGCGAGGGTTGCAGTCTCCCCTCCTGAATCTTCACACCACTATGGATAGAGGAACTCTCCTGATTACCAATTACTATTTAACGCACTATTGCTAGGTATTTTTTTTTTCTCCTTGAGCATTAAGACGAGGGTGCTACTTTAAAGCAACAATCGTGAACTTCTGTCATACGACATTTATTCCTTTTTTGCTGGGAGCTCACTCTACTGAGCACGGGCGAGATATTGAACCTGGCCTTCTCTGAACTCGCTTTTCCCCCCCTCTACGAACTCCGACTCCCTCTCCATTAAATATGGATAGGGTTGCTCTCTGCCCGCTGACTCTCCCGCTTTGTGCTGGTATTTTATATTCATGGGAGCTCAGCAAGGAACAAAATATAGGATTCAGCGCAGAGCTTCTATCCGTTGGGTTTTCATTCAAAATTCAACAGGTAGACAGAACACCTTCGTAAGGAGAGCGACTGGGGGGGCCAGCAAGGCTCTAGTGCGGTAATGATGCTGGATTCAGACCACCAGGGCTCTCAGAGCCAGAGATAGTTTTGTTTTGCTTTTTTTTTTTTCAAAAGAAAGTGAGATGTGGCACATGCGAGGTCCTGCCAAGTGAGTTAGGTAGCCCCTGTCAGCAGCATCTGAGCCGGGCCAACAATAACAGGCTGCTCGCTGCCTGGAACCAGGCTGGGATCTTTGTGCTACTTTTCTGGTTTGGGGACATGTGGGTTTGTTGCGAACCGCATATGGGTGGTTTGTCCACAAAACAGCTAGATCTAACGCACAGAACCAAGCAACTGGTGTGTGAGGATTATGTCAGAAGAAGAAAATGGGCCCCTGCCCTCGAGACTGACCATCCATCTGTCGGTGAACCGGATGTCTGTGGTTTGAATGCATCTCTAGGAACCTCAAGTTTGAAGACGGTTGTTTAGAAGGCAATCAGATTAGATAAAGCCATGGTGCTGCCCCGCCCCCCTTTATAAGAAGAGGAAAAGCAGCTGACACGCTTGCTCTGCCTCCGAGCACACTGTGCTCCAGTAAGACCTCACACAATGACAGCATCCGGCTCTCGGGCCCACTAGGTTCCGGAACCGCCAACCATGAATTTTTATTCTCTGTAAACTACACGGTCTTAAGCTTTTGTCGCATGGGCGAAGACACAATGGACGAAAACTGAAAGGCAGCACTGAGCAGCCACAGTGAAACAAACAACCCAATGGAAAACGGGCTGAGGAACTGATCAGAGCGAGAAGAAACACAAATGGCCGATAGAGATTTTTTTTAATTGTTCAGCATCCTCAGTCATTGGGAAAATGCAGATTAAAACTACATTGCCATTCCCTCTCACTGGAGTCAGGTGGCTGTCGTCAGGCAAAGAAGTGACGGGGAGGCTGTGGGGAAGAGCGGCACTCCTTCACTGCTGGCGGAAGTACCAACCGGGGCAGCCACCGTGGAGACCGCATCGCTTGTAAGCAGTGGCACTCCAACGCGCTCATCACCATAACGAGAAGCCAACCAAGATGCAAGCCAGAGCTACAGTGAGAAAGCCAGTCCCTAACATCTACCTGCCCGCTACCAGAGAAAGGCGATGTCCCAGAGAACTGGCGGGAAGGGCGGAGCAGACCTGAAACCCGACATTTGGAGGCTGAGGCAGGGGGGTAACAAGTTTAAAGCCAGCCTGAGCTACATAGCATGACCTCGGCTCAGAGAGAGAAAGGGAGGGAGGGAGGGATGAAAGAAGGGAGGAAGGGAGGGAGGGGGAGGGAGGGATGAGGGAGGGAGAGAGAGAGGGAGGGAGGGAGAGAGAGATAGAAGGTTATTTTTAGTTATGTATAAAATAAGTGCTTTGTGCACTGTTGGGTGAGGGGCTGCCTGGGTCTTGGCGTTTTGTATTGTCTGCAGGCGTTGGATTGACGTGGGGGTTGTTTGATTGCTCATGATCTTCACGTGCTGTCTGCAGAACACCTGAGGAGTTCTGAAACGATAAAAACACCTGAGCTCAGACGCTCAGGGTTCCACTGTCCAGTGTGGTGCCTGCCAGGATGGTGGCTTGGCAGCGTTTGCACCTATGAAAGAGAGAGAGAAAGAGAGAGAGAGAGAGAGAGAGAGAGAGAGATATGAGACTGCATGGGCCCTCATCATGGGTTCAAATCCGTATCTAAGTTCTACTGTGGAAACCATTCTTTTAACTTATTGGCTATGAACACTTTGGCAAACTAGACATCGTTACTGAGCCTAAGCTTTTTGCATGTCAGATAGATGACAGAGATAGCTGTACTGTTGCTATGGGAGCCAGAGAGTATCATCTTCAGTGCCTCAGACCGGGGCCGGCACCGTTATTACAGGGAATAGTCTAAACCATCAGAGAATTAAGTTGACTAAGCAGCGACAAGTTAGGGGTGAGCGGCAGTACTGGGTCTGGAATTCCCAGCGAGGCATACAGGGATCGTCACACGATCGTGGGTGTGTGGTTGAAGACTCCTGAGCAGGCCGTGGGTATAGCTGGATCGGCATCGCTAGGAATGGGCACCACACTTAGCAAAACAGAGGGCCGAGCTCAGATCTGTAGCGTTTGCAGTTTCCTGTGGTGTGACCTCTCTTTTTTATGAGGTCCAGATGTGCCCAGATGTGCGGAGACGCCCTTTACACGGAACCCCCTCAGCAGAGGTCCTACGGGGTAAACTGTGTCACAGCTAGTGTGAGGGCTCGGCCACTGGCCTCGCTACGGCAGACCCCAAATGCCTTCCGGATCAAAGAAAGATTAAGTTTCATAAATTGTATGTTAGGTTGTGCAAGTTTGGTTTTAAGTGTACCTAAGGATATTCTGATTCTTCAGAAACGTATCATTTATAGCTGGTAGCTATAGTAACACCTCATTAAGCAAGACTCCAGATGCATCCCTTAAATGTTTTTTGCCTGTCCATCTTTTATTGGGAAAAACAAAAAAACGACTCTATTCACCATCGACCTCCACGTTGTCTTCCTTTAAGCCAGTGGTTCGCAACTGACTCCAAGGTCAATCACTGAGGATTTTAATAAAAATAGACCTCTAGAGATTGGGGCTCTAACTGGTATGAACTGGAAACTGAACTCTGGGGTTCTATGAAGTTCCCAAGGGCTCTTCTGTGTTGCCAGTGTTGCTCACTGGTTCACGGACGGGGTGCTTTTCCTAGGCCCTTCCCTCCTGGTCTAAATTCATCAACTCTCCTTCTTACCCTTGAACAGCAGATCAGCAGATCTTCACGCCCCTCCTGCCTTAAAGCCCTTCAGGAAGTGGTCTGCTGAACCTTTAGTCCTTCCCAACCTTGTTCTCTGTACACACTTGTATAAAACCCCCAGTGATAAGGGAGGGAGTGGCAGATAAGAGAGAGAAGGAGCCTAGAGAGAGAAATCAGGCCAGGTGTCGGTGGCGGCAGCAGTCAACCCCGCAGGCTCCTGGAATGGTGTCCAGCAAGGAGAAATGACCACAGCACAACACGCTCAGGGGCTGCCACGGGTCCTGATAGTCCTCCCATTTGGAGACAATTTTATCACACACACACTCGCGCGCACACACACGCACAGTCACGTTAAAGTCTTATCCTTGGTACCTCAGCGTGTACTGAGAGACAGGGTCAGTTCCCGGTTCAAATGATATCAGCATGGTGTCTTTATGAAAGGGGGACACTGGGACACACACCACAGACAGCCATGGGAAGACAACAGCAGAGATGGGGGCAGAGCTTCTACAGACCAGGGGTAGCCAGGGACCGACAGAGGCCTCCAGAAGCTGGAGGAGAGGCCTGAACAGACTCCCATCACGCCCAGAGGGTCCCACCTTGAACTTGTAGTCTGAAAATCTACAAACGAACGCATCTTAGTGTGTAAGCTGCCCGGTTTGCGGTGTTTCAGTCTCAAAGGTCTAGGGATCTAGCGCAGCTCTGGCTCCCGGGCTGACCACTCTGCCTCTCCACCCGCTCTTGCCTCCCCCCAGACTCACTCTCTGAGCTTCAGCTTCCCCATGTGCCATGCTACCGTGCTTCTTCCTGCTGTCCCCTCGAGCTGTACTGACCGCGCCCCTCCCCCTCCCGCTGGCCTCAGAAAAGAGCCGCCATGTCTATAGAAGCTGAGCTTTGTCTCCCTAGTCACTACTCCCCGTTTCCAGCAGATTCCCTTAAGGGATTCTGCCCAACCTGTCGGACCCAACCTGTCTGCACCATGCCTCTCAATCCAACCTCTGCTTCAGGGACCGCTGCAGCCACTCCTCCAGGTTCCAGCAGCTGGCGTCTGGCTGACTGCTGCTCTCCCGAGCCCACACCCCTCTGCTTCTCCCTTTCCACTCTGAACCCTCCTCTGCCTCCATACAGATGTGCTGGACACAACCCCTCACCCTCTTCACCTGTGCGAACTGCTCCCGATCAGACGCCCTCCAAAGTTCCGGCAAACTGAGTAACAGACGCTCCCAACCCGCAGAGCTCCCTAGGTATTGACGTCTCCGCTTGCTGATTTATGTCCCGCCCCCTCCCTCGCTACGGTTCCACATCATCATGTCTAAATAAACTCACTGTAGACACGGTGTGTCTTCTTGACATCGGGAGGGATACCCTTTCTGTTTTGGTCTCCACAGCATCAGTCCCTGCGGTCCCTCAGTAATTGCTAGTCGGTGTGTCATCATCCTGTCAGGACAGCTGAAGGAAATGAAGCGGGATCAAGTATTCTTCTGCAGCGACATTAGAATAATAAAACCAAATCCCAACCTTACACCAAATAAAGACGGATTGAAGACGCAAAGCAAGATAAAAGCCATTTTTAAAGAACTAGGGAAACGTTCATGGTCTGGTGGGAGAGGCAGTAACAAACCAGAGGCCCACTGTGGAGCAGGGGATGCTCTGCTATCAGAAGCCGAGGCAGGGGACTGGACACCTAAGTCAGGCTGGGGCTCAGCATACAGCCAAGAGAGGTGATATCTAAGTTAAGTTTTAGAAGGTAAGTAGGAAGAAGCCAAGAGAGCTCTGGGGGAAAGGGTTTTCCAGCAAGAGGAGAAGCCTGCACGGAGGTACAGAGTCTGTGTGGGAGCAATGAAAGCAATGTCCCTGAAAACCTCCAAGTGTAGGATACATGGATAAGAATCCATAGGGGTGTAGCATCCGGCTTTCAGACAGGACATCAAATTCTGCATGAACAGCAACTGTTTCAGATGTGGCCTCGCAGTCCAGTGACTTCTTGGGGTGAGCTAGAATATGGGGGAGAGGGCACGCTGTCACCTCCTTGGACTGTCAATGGTCCTAGTCTGCACATGGACAATAGCTTTGGCTAAGTGCAAAAAAATCAGAACTGACCTGGCCATTGAATTGAGAGTCATCCGGTTCCCGAGGCCATGCCAGCGCCCTGTCCGCTCTCTGATGGCATCGGAGGGGGCCGCTGCGAAGCTCCAGGAACACTGTGAGTAGCTTCAAACCACCATGGATGGCCTGTTACCCTGTGGCCAAGTCAGAGCAAGAGGTTCCATGTGGGCTCCACTGGAGGGTGAGGAAATAAAGCAGACCCACCCATTGTTTTTCAGTCTGGATAAACTGTCTGCTCTGACCGCTATATGTTAGGGCCTGGGACAATTGTGATATCTTTACCTGCACAGAATCTCTTATGTGTGTCCTTGTTAGCCTAAAATTGTTCTGAGTAGTAAAAACGTGCTCATCCTTGATTCAAACTGATAGCTTAAGATGGCTTTGGAAAGTGGCCTATTCCAAGAATCGGGCAAATCGAATCAAGTATCTTGGAACAGCCGTGCAGTATTCCAACGCACAGAGTCCTTAGAGTCTACGTAGTCATCGGGCGCGTTTTGCCATGAAATCCTTCACGACCACAAAGGGTTAAACAGTAGGGCATGTCATGGCGGTGTAAAGAGAACCATTTGGTGCTGTCGCACAGCTACAGGGACAAAGCGAATCTTGAGAGAACACTTTGCTGTGATTAACACTTGCCATAAACAGGCACGTGGCAAAGCTACTTGGCTTCAGAAACTCACCGCCACTAGAGAATCAGTGGAAAGAAACCGGTATTTTTTGACATCATCTATTTTTAAACACCCGTCTTTGGCCACCTGTCCACTTTTTCCACACATCTGATAAGACAGATTTGGAGGCAGCTGATCAAATAATATCACTGGTAACATACTCCAAGGACTTTTACAGGCATATATCCTCTGTGTTTGCAGCTGTGTTTTATTGATGACTTGTGTCACACACACACACAAAAAAGAACCCACGCCGTGGGGCTTCTGCTGTTCAAATCTCCAACAGTTTATCTCCCCCAGAATTGTGCTCGTGTTTTACAGCGAGATCCACAGCAATGGAGCAAGAAATCAGAGACATCAGCACTGGGCGTCAACACTTTAACATCCTCAGCTACCCGGGATGCTCCAGAGGCGATCACTGAGGGGTTTGGGATAACCTTGCGGTAGCTGCAAATCGCTGTGATCTGAATGAGAAGTGTCTCTTCATCAATAATACATTACAGACTCAAGTGCACTTACGCATCCTCAGGGGGTTCTCAGTAGGAGCTGAGATTATTCCAGCGCAAACTTCATTCTTCTTACCGCACAGCTCCCATCAATACGTACGCCATCCCTTTAAAGCACACAACAGAGGGGACACCCATGCCTGGCACCCACATCTATCGCCAAGCGCTCAGATGGAAATATATAAGTTATAAAGAGCAAAACAAAAGTGCTAACTAAAACTCTCGTCCAGGGAGCGCATGCCTGGAAACTCACATTCGAGAGCTGTCGCGGTAGAAATTACATGAGAACAGCAGACAAGTTCAACCTAGAAGAGGGGAACGGTGGTGCCGACCAGAGGCCGAGGGCAACCTTTGGCATTACCTGGCATTAGCAGAGAATGACTCTCAGGCTATCCATGCACGTTTCCACGGAAGAAATCTCCAAGAGAAAAGAGCAACAAAATACAAAGAGAAATGTGGTGTGTCCTCTGCAGACCCAGACAGAACACAACAAAGCCCCACTGAAATGTCAAAGCTTATTCAATACCCGGTCCTGGTGTTGAATAATTGAGTCCTGCCGGGGACCCAGTCAGATGCCACCGCCCCCGACCTGCCCGGCACACACATACACTTTATCCCTGGCATTCTCTTGAGCCAAGTGAATCCCTCACCATGGGAACAATTCAGATTTTGCCCTCAGCGAGATGGCAAATGGCTGGGTATCGTGCTCACACTCATGGCAGTAGTGAGGGTTCTGTGCCAGCCTGGTACCGAGTGTTTGCTCGATATGATCTACGGGCATTTCATCCCTGACTGAATAAAGCATATATGATTACCAGCACCCATCTTGTGGATGAGAAGCTCAGGTTTAACACACTCAACACTGCAATGAATCTACCCGATCCACGGTCATTTGCGCTCTGAGTTTTTCTGCGTAGGCCCTGGATCCAGATAGCTGACACCACCTGGAAATTTGTTGGCACCACTGAGTCTGTCAGGCCACCCAGCAGCCCACACTAGGACCAGAGAAAGAGACAGATACAGTGGGCTGCTGAATCTGGGCGGCAGAGACTGGAAAGAGGAGCCGTGAACTCCCGAGGCCGACATCCCAGTCGGTCGTGAAACGGTGGGAGATCTCCCAGCCTCAGCTGCAATTCTATTCCTTACTGTGGTCTCCATGTCCCTGGTGGCGAGAGACAAGCTGGGGTGCCACCCACTGCAGACCCGAGGTGTAGCTCTACACAAGGAGGACCTTGTGCCCTCCAGCCCTGGCACTGTCGGTAACTCAGCAGAGTCCCGTGAGACGCCTGCCTCCCTTCTCCCAATCGCCACACCCTGGCTACCACCCAACATTGCCAGGGGCGTGGATTCTTTATTTCTGTGAGCTCACGCAGCACGGGAAGCTGAGGACTTACTCCTCAGCACCTGATCGATACCCCCTACCACCATCCTTTCTAAGCTATTGAATTTCTTCCACAGGGCCTGCAGGATTAACATATCTGTTCTCCACCTCTCGCCCCAACTAAAACCTTAGCCTGCTGCTTCCCTTGCAGACTGCCAAAGGGCTGGACGCTCCCTCCCTCGGGGCTCTCAAAACGCTGGCTGGAGCTGGGCTCTGTCCTCTGCTTTTCACTGCCGTCTCTAGACTTTTCTCCTCCCTTGGACATCCTGCCCTGAGCGTGGGCTCTTGTACTACCACCCTGATCCAACCCTCCAGTCCTCCTTCCAGTCTCACTCCTGATCCCCTAGCCCATCCTCCCCCTCGCTCCTCTAGGATTTCCGCTTCGGAGATTTTAACATCTGCATAGATGGTTCTGATAGATAAACGTGGCAGTCGAGTTTACTGGACTGAGAGATGGAGATGCCTATGATATCAGCAAAGTAGATTTTTTGAGTGTGTCAGGGAGAGGATTTTGGCATGCGTGCAAGCAATTGAGGGAGAAAGTCTCAGCGTGAAGGTGGGTGGGCTTCAGGTGGAGGCAGAGAAAGCCAGTTAGCGTATTCATTGCTCAGCCTCAGCCCATTGATATCAGACTTCAGTTTCTGCAACAAGGGGACTCATCAGGAAGCTTGCGGGGAGCCTCCAGGCCTCTGCTGTGTTGCAGAAGTGGTGAATGTTTCGCAGGTCTACGGCAAGGTACAGTTACTCGGGTGGACTAATTCTGCAGTGCTGATCTAGGAAAACGTATCCTAGCCATGCCTGTTAAAATCAACCTCCTCAGCCACGGAGGTGTGGGGACCCAACCGGCACGGTGCCTCACCAACCCGTCCTGGTTAACCTTCTCTTGCCGTGCGGAAGAGACTGCAGCTCTGACCCTTGGCTGGTTCCCTTGAACAGGAAAAAGAAAGCAATCGTCCCCTTCCAATCAAGTGGAATGTAGGAACGATACAGAGGTTGGGACGGGTTTAAACAGAGGCAGGCTGTGAGGGACGTGCTTTCAGCGATGCCCCCTCTAGAACAGGTGACCGCAGCTTGGCAGACAAACCGCAGAGCCTTACTGCGCGATGGAGTGCGCGCCCTGAGACTCACTGCAGGGAGGAGCTCTGCCTGGTAACAGCCTGTGCCCCGCCATGTGAACACGGGGTGATCGCAGAATTGGCTCCCACAAACCTTGGGATTTTCAGAAATGCCACGTGCCTGTAGAAGGCTGATGTGAAACTGACAAGTCTGGAAAAGGGAAAACCTCACTTTTTTTTTTTTTTCTCCCATAAAGAGAGGAGTTGCAGTATTTTCTGTCCTTGGCTGCCCTGCTGCCTTTGGGTGGGATACCACGGCAGCGGTGTGAGCCAGAGCCATCTGCTCGCCCGATGGCCTCCAGGAAGCATGAGAAAGAGAGGAAGGGGCCTTGTCAGTGGCCTAACTCCCCACCTCCCCGCTCGTGCCAGTCCGCTAACCAAACCTTCAACAGACGGGCCTTCCGAGGACGTTCAAGACCCTCTCTCCTCTTCCCGTTTCTCCTACTACTTTGCATGTTTTACATTGGCGTGAAGAAATACAACCGTGTCGTGCACCTTGTAGCTATTTCTTCCTTTTATTTAGAAAAACTTATTTTTTTTTTTTTTATTTATACCCTCATGCTTCGTTTTTCAAAAAGACTCAGGAGGCTAACACAGGAGGATTGCTGGAAGTGTGAGATAATGAGCTCCAGGCTAGCCTGGTCTACAGAGTGAGCTCCAGGCCAGCCTGGTCTACAGAGTGAGTTCCAGGACAGCCAGAGTTACAGCAGAGAAACCCTGTCTCCAGGAAGAAGAAAAAAAAGGATCCCACTGCCTTGTGCAGCTTCAGCTGTTTCAGGTGGGTTAGGCAGGCCGCGTATTGTTTTGGTAAATGAAGGGCCAGCTGAGGGGAAGGCTCAGGCGTGCCTTGACACCAGACCAGTTCTCAGGTCTGCAGAGACACTTCACCGGGTCGTGACCCAGGAGCTAGTGCTGACTGCCGTGACGGGCGTAGAGACCCAGGTCGTCAGCCCAGAATGACGGCCCACGGAGGAGGCTATCTGATTCTCGGTCCTGCTATCTACGAGGCTCATTCTTCATTGCCAGAATGACGGATTGCCTTGTGTCCTCACGGGAAAGACGCACGCGTGCGCGCACGCACACACACACACACACACACACACATACTCACGCACTCACACACTCACACATGGGATGCCTCAAGGAAGCTCAGCATTACTTGGAAAGCATGAGATGGCAATGAATGGAAGAAGCCTGCTTGCAAACGTACCTTCAAGCGGGGAAAATGAACTAGATCTTACGGTCTAACCGATGGGTGATTTAAACGTGCTATTGAAGCAGCACCTCTGCGTAGACAGGACAGACACAGTATAAACGCTAATCCTCGAGACATCAGGCCTGACACAGCCCACGGGGGACGTCAGTGTCATTCCTGGATAAAGTACTGAAAGTGTCCAGGCTCCTAGGAGGGCGAAGAAATGGAAACAGCCAAGCAGTGGAAGGCAAGCAGTTTCGTGACTAGAAGGAAATGTCAGCTCCATGTTGATACTGTCCTCCGAGCAATATAGCAATCACAATCACAATCACTCAAACGCCTTATGATAAGACCAAACTAACGCAACGGAACTATGAGCTGGTTTATGAGCAGTAACAATGACTGTTAATCTGTTGAGTGTCTACTTGGTAGCAAAGATGGTAGGTATTCATAGATGGAAGGCTGACCCTTAAGGAGTTACCCACAGGGAGGCTGGGCCTCATAGCTGACACGTGATTTCCTCTACTGAACCCTACCAGCCAAAACAACTCAAAGGCCAGCAGAGGCAAAGAATATGGACACTGCCCCCTTGGTGGGCAGGGGCAGATCTGCAAAATCATGTTGCGCAGATTATGAACACAAGATGGAAATAAGCTGACTTTCATCAATAAGCATGAACTACATCGTCTCAAATGAGCCTGGAAACACTTTTATATTTATCTACATATTATAGGTAGGTACGACAGCAGGCTTGCGTATTCTTACACACGTGTATATTATTTATGAGCTATACGTGGCTACGTGTCATGTGTATATAAAGACAATCACAAATGAGAACACTGGCCAATGAGTCCACAAGAAAAGCTCAATACCATTAGTCGCCATGGAGACAGCCAAGTACATCTACTTACCCACCGAGCAGTTAGGATATAAAAACTGTTCTCTGACCTCCGCGCACACGCTATGACAACTACATGAACACACATGCACGCATGCATGCGCGCCCATTCACACACGCACTACATAAATGTAGTTATTAAAAAGTTTTTTAAATAGTCCAAATCTATCGAGATATTCATTAACAACAGAATGAAAAACACCGAGGGATTCCTACAAGTACCATAAGGAACAGCACTGGTGATCCTAAGACAAAACGTTTCCGCCCTGGTTTGCATCTCTGCCACTGTGATGAACACGGTGACCGAAACCAACTCGGGAAGGAAAGAGTTTGCTTGGCTCACAGCTATAGTCCTTCACTGAGGGAGGCCAAGGCAGGAAAGCGCGGCAGGAACCTGGAGGCAGGAACTGAGGCAGAGGCCATGGACGGGTGCTGCTTGCTGGCTTACTCTCCATGACTTGCTTAGTCCGCTTTCTTATACAACTAAGGACCACCTGTCTGGCGTGACGCCATCCATTGTGGACTGGGCCCTTCCGACATCAATCATTCCTACATCAAGAAAATGGCTAGGCATATTGGCATACGCCTTTAATCCCAGCACTGGGAGCAGAGGCAGGTGAATCTCTAGGAGTCTGAGACTAGCCTGATCTACATAGTGAGTTCTGGGACAGACAGAGGCACGTGACAGAGAGACCCCATCTCACATAGACAGATGGATAGATAGATAAATGATAGATAGGAAGATAGATAGATAGATAGATAGATAGATAGATAGATAGATAGATAGATAGATGTCTCTGCAAGCATGCCCACAGGCCAATACAATGCAGGCAATTCTTCAGCTGAGGTTCCCTCTGCCCGGGTGACTCTAGTTTGTGTCAAGTTAACAAAAACTAACCAGCACATCATTGAACAGCTGAAGCAAGAGATCTGAGAAAGTCTACTTGTACAGGAAATCTCAACACAGACTAAAACCCTTTGGTTGGAGGAACCACGGCAGCAGTGACCTTTGGCAGAGCACAAGAAAGGCTGTTCGGGTTGTGGTTTTATACCGTAACCCTCCGAGCTATAACATGGGGCTCTTGGCTGTGTATCATACTTAGTAACAGTACCAAAATAACAGGAGGAGTTCCACTAGTTTCAAAGAGTTTTCTATCAAAACACAAATGCATCTGAGAAAGGTCTGGTTTCAACCCATCCCGGGCTCTGCTGAAGAGCACTAGATGTATCAATCGACTCAGAGGGGACCCCAAGGCAGCCAGGACCCAGAGAGCACACTGGTCCATCCTGTCCTCACTAAGTAAGACCTGGCTTGCGTCTTGGCTTAGGCAGCTCTCTCCCCACATCTCTCCACTCTGTTCCCTGGCCGCTGGGCACAAGGCTCAGCTTCCATGATCTTCTTGGTCCTTTTTGAATCACCACGCACTGTAGAAGAGAGCCTTGCAAACCGGTCACGAGAAATGGCTGGAATTTAGAGGGACCTGCTTGCTGAACACCGCAAGTCCGGTAGTTCTGTCTCGTTTTCTCTCTGCTCTCCTCCCGTTTCCTACACCTAATCCTTCACTGTCAGTGCACGCAGGGTCTGCTCATTGATAAAAATGAGATCCTCGTTCCCTTGGCCTGAGACTGCCTGATGGGATTTGGGGACAAGCTGCTAGAGCACACGGAAAAATATAAAGAGAGCAAAACCATTCAGGAGGGCTGGACCATCAGGAGGATGGTTAAAATAAATCACCACGTTTCCATAATAGCAGGGGATATTCATCACTGCGATCATCCAGCCTGTGCCCATAGACACATGAAGACACACGTGATTTTAACCAGTGAAATATTCAAGTGTGACTGGCCCCTTTCAAGAATGACAATAAACTGATTTTATTAAAATGTAGCAAAGTAGGTCACTGCAGCCTGCGAATGTTCCTGACAATAATCAAAGGAGCAGAGAAAAATCAGAAAGTAATTGCTAAAGGTTTCTTTATTACATATTATTGTTTATTTATGTGCCCGTGTTAATGTGGGCAACTTGAAAGAGTCTGGACTCCTCTTCTACCATATGGGCTCCAGGGATCAAATCCATGAAATCAGGTCTGGCAGCAGGTGCCCTTACACGCTGAGCCATCTTTCTGGCCTTTCCTTTATCTGTGTGTGTGTGTGTGTGTGTGTGTGTGTGTGTGTGTGTGTGTGTGTGTGAGCTCGCATGCAAGCACTCACGTGTGTAGAGCTATGCGTGTGTATGCATGAGTATGTGCATGTGTCTGTAGGGTGTGTGTGTGAGAGAGAGACTGTATGTGTGGGGGTATATGCATGTATGCATGAGTAAATGTATGTGTACATGTATACATGGGGATGTGTGTTTGCATGTGCATATGTGTATGTGTGTGGGGGTGTGTATGCATATGAGAAAGCGTGTGCATATGTATGTACATGGTATGTGGGTGGAGGTGTATGTATATGAGAAAGTGTATGCATATGTACATGTGTATGTGTGTGTATGTGGGGGGGGTGAATGTATGAGAAAGCGTATGCATATGTATGTGTGTGGGGGGGGGTGTATGTATGAGAAAGTGTATGCATGTGTATGTGTGTGCGTGAAGGGATGCACATATCAACGCAGGTACCCACAGAAGCCAAAATGGGGTGGATTCCCCTGTAGCTGGAGTTATGAGCAGTTGTAAGCTTCCCACACGGTGCTGGGGACTGAATTCCCATCCGCTGGAGAATAGTACACAGTCTTAACTGCTGTGGCATCCCGCCAGTCCCTGGGAAACCAATGTTTGTTTTTTAAAAAAGAAATGCTTTTGGAGACAGAGCTATTGCAAAAGTTCAGTGTTTGTTGGCTTTACAACACCCATCTTGTGACCATGTAGGACTATGTCCTAGAACAATGTAGATAAAACCAGAGACCATTTGGCAAGTAGAAAGGGAGATTCGGTTGGTGTCATTACGTCCAATACCATGTAAACCTGCCACGGTCCAGTCAGATCCAAACAGACGGGGGCCTCATGGGCCTCAGTCAGAACAACCTCCCAAATACTGACCTAGAGGTCCTGAGCACCCTCCCCATAATCCTGACATGTTGATTTTAAGCAGGCAGCTTGTGTAGCCTCCCTACGACCTCAGAGCTTATCTGAAAGACCTTGGTATGATTCTTTTGTTAAAGGTATTTGTAGGGGTTGCATTCCATAGACTGCATTTTTAAGGGCTGAAGTCTAGCCTGAAGCTTAGACTTAACAGGCTTGGCTAAAGAGGTTTTGTTGTTTTTGTTTTTCCTTTTAGAACAGTAGTTGGGCATTGAAAGAAACAGGGAAGGAAAGAACGAAGGACAGTTTCTTGGCAGATGACCCAGGAGTCCAATCCCGTCTGCCCTTTGCATTGTGAAGTCCCAACAGCACGTGGGCTAGAGCGGCCACCTGTGCTGCGTGGGGGAAACGTGCAGCTGGGCAGCAAAAGTAGGCCATTGCATCTGAGTGTGCAAGTGCTGTGTCTGGGGTCACAGACTAGCCGCTGACACAGCCGTGCACTGTGTTCTGACTCCCACAACTTGCAAATCTTTCCTTCTGAGGCACAGCTAAATTGAGGATCTTGACATGGAGAAGTTATGTTGGCCCCTAAATCCAAGTACAATTGTCCTTATAGGAGAGAGATAGAGGGAGGGTTTTTTTTTTTTTACATGTGTATATAATGTGAATGCATACGCCATGCATGTGTGTACATGTGTGCATGTAGAATCACGGAATGAGGTTGGGTGTTTTTCCTTTGGCTTTCCACTCTACTTCCTGAGGCAGGAACTCTTGCTGGAAGCAGAGCTTGCTTATTAAGTTAGACTAGCTCACTAGCTGGACCGGGGAAATGACCCGCCTCTGCCTTCTGCGCCCCAGCACCCTGACTTCATGTACATGCTGGGAATACACTCCGTCCATTGTGCTTTGCATGCAGAGTTAGCACGTAATCCACTGAGCCGGCTCCCCAGCACCAAAGGGAGACAGCACAGAAGGCAAGGCATAAAGACAGGGACTGGGACGACACAGCCACACCCCAGGAAGGGTGACCTCCAGTCACCAGCTGCCAGACACCAGGTGATGGAAAGTTCTGGCTGTGACTCCCTCCAGAACCTTCAACAACTTTACTCTGCCTGCTCCTGGGTCTCAGTCACTGGCCTCAGAACTGTGACAGAAAAAAGACTTGCTAAGTCACTGAGCTTGTGGTGCTTTGGAACAACAGCCATTGGCTGAGAATGTTCCAAAAGTTGGCACAGAGTTTCCTAGAAAGAGAGAGAGACAGAGAGAGAGAGAGAGAGAGAGAGAGAGAGAGAGAGAGAGAGAGAGAGAGAGAGAGAGAGAGAGAGACTGAGCTATGTTGAGGAAGGATAAAGCCCAGGATTATGGCTAGTGAAGAATGCAGGAAGACTGAAGAGGGAGATGGCTCAGTCAAGCACAAAGACCTGAGTTCAACCCCCAGAACCAATCCACATTAAAAACAAAAAGCCATGAATAGGTGCACATACGTGTATAGCATTGCTGGGGAGGCCTGGACAGATGGGCCCCCTGGGCTTGCTCACCGGCCAGCGGAGGCTAGTAGGAGGGTATTAGGCCAGTAAGAGATTGATTGTCTCAACAGAAATATGACTGGTTTCTAAGGAACAGCAGCACCCAAGGTAGACCTCGGCCCTTTATATGAATTCTCACAAACATGCACACACACTCTATACACACACACACACACACACACACACACATATACACACACACACACATACACTCACATATATACACACACACACACACACATACACACACACACACACATACACACACACACTCAATCATAATAAAAATACAGAGGAAAATAACTAAGAAAACAGGACCAGTGTGTTAACAATAATTCTAAAGGCTGGATCACTGCGTTTCTGTACTGTAATGGGTTACATTACATTGCCATAGCCCTGTAGCAGGATAACCAGTGTTGCTGGCCAGCAGGCGGCTCTCTCCAGCTCCAGGACTGAGCGAGCCAGCCTCTCTCCAGCTGCAGCTCCTCAAACCCCCTAGGGTCTCATTAACAACTGCATCCTTCCAGCAGAAGAGAGGAAAGATTGCGAAGAAAATACACCTCTAACTTCAAAGTCTTAGCTTGAAAGCAGCCTGTTTACTCACGGTTGGCCAGTCCTGGATACAGGTGAGGGCTGGGGAATGTAGTCCCAGACTAATTAAGGACAAAGGGAGCAGGATTTTTGGCGGACAGGAAGGCTTCTCTGCCACAGGGGGATTTACTCTTTATTTTATAAATGCTCTATAGTGAAAAGAGTATGTTTTAATAATCGGGGAGGGGCGGCTAGCAACGCGGACAGGAAGGAAATAACAGCGTGGGAAGCTGGTACACTAGAGGGAAAACAGACACAGAGCTGCATCGCAGGGAGAGAGGCCCAGGGCTGGCAGCCGGATGGCGCAAGAGGCGAACATAAAAGAACGCTCACTGCACGTCGGGAAACACCTCTGCTCAGCCAGCCATCCGGGACTATTTTCGGTACTTATGCACAGGACAAGAACTAAATGGAACTTTTAAATTACCTACTTTGGTCTATCATACCGGAGCATATATTGTAAGAGACGATATACGGTTTGATAGAAAGGCAGCGGTATTTTAACATTCGGAATAGGCATATACTCTTGCTTAAGGCTAAGTTGGCGGTAAGTTCAGACGGCCTTTGCCCCGACACCTAGATGCTAGAGCTTGTCCTGAAGCTGGGTAGAAATACGAGAGAGCCACTTCTAAGTCTCTAAGAGGCTAGGAGCGATGATGAGACTTTCCCTTGTAAAATGAAAAATTATGAGCAGCACAATTTTGTAACTCTGCTTCTTGACATATATTCCAATGTGGGTGTATAACAGAATGCAATACCGTTACCTTACTCTCATCTAGCGAGACGAGACCCCAGGTTCAATCCTCAGTACCAGGAAGACAGGAAGCGGGACGCAATGCAGCCTTTCAGGATGTACTTTAGGAGAGTTACTCAAAGGTATGGGAAGAACATGCATCTTTTTTCAAATGTTTTATCATTTTACGTGTATGAGTATTTTGCCTGCATGCATGTCTGCATACCACATGAGTGTCTGGTACCCTCGGATACCAGAAGACGGTATTCGATCCCCTGGAACTGAAGCTACAGACAACTGTGAGTCACCATGTGCATATTGGAACGAGAACCCAGGTCCTGCAACCGAATGATCACTCCCGTCCCGGGTGTCAATTGTTTAAACAAATTCCCAAGTATCATGCACAGTCATTAAAACAACATAAAATATTTAGAATACACACGTCCTGGTTATCTCTGGGAATACATCCCCACTTTTCTATTCGATCTTTCCCAACATCTCGACAACAACAAAAAAAATGTGTGACCCTTTGAAATCAGATTTAAAATAATTTACTTGTATCTTAGTAATATCTGGGAAATTCTCCTGATGGTATAGGGAAAAAAAACCAATTTAACAAACTGTACAGAGATTCCAGTTGTGTACGTGTGGTTGCATGAACTTTCCCTAGGAGACATACGCATCCATTCACCCCAGACAGCAGCAATGCCAGACCAAAGAGACAGTTCCACTCAAGTCTAGCTCTGGGAACAAGTATGTTTACTGGGCTGTCTTACAGAACGTGGATAAGGGCTTACTTCCAGGAGTACAGGTGACCCCAAAACAGTGGCATCACCAAAAAGTCTCACCCCAGCCTGGAATTGGGCTTCCACGGCTGCATGGATTCACTCTCTTTTGGGTGGGGGGGTTCAAGACAGGGTTTCTCTGTTTAACTCTGGCTGTTCTGGAATTCGCTCTGTAGACCAGGCTGGCCTCAAACTCACAGAGATCCACCTGCCTCTGCTGAGACTAAAGGCGTGCGCCACCACCGCCCAGCTTGTAGCTACCCTCTTAAGGATGTTTCCGAAGATGTGTCTAACAGAACACCTGTGACATGAACCCACCCTACAGCTTCCTGTCTTTGCAGCTTTGGCCCGGAATGCAGACAGCGGTGAGACGGTAGAGCCGAGGGCATAAACACAGCTCCAGATTTCTGGTGTGAAAGCCCAAAGGTGACCCCCAAAGGAACTGGAAAGACCAAAGGAAACCAATCCCAGGACGCTGTTGATCCAGCCTGCCTGTGGCCATGGATCTCACCCCGCCGCTGACCAGGATAGCGATGATTATCAGCTAAGAGGGAAATCACTGCCCCAGTGTCAGGCTGGACAGCGTACAGAAGACCTAAATGAACAGTACCGCAGACTCAGAAAGACATCCAGTACTGAGACCCTAACAAACAGGCTCTCTCCTTTGCAGTCTAAGCCCAATGGTCAACTCCCTTCTCAAAGAAGAAAACACCAGCATGTACACGGAGTTTAAACTACACTTAAAAGGCTCATAGAAGAAGAGCCAAAATGCACGATGTTTAATTCCCGGAACTGGAATCTGAAGAGCAAAGGGAATCTCAGCTTCCATGGAAAAAGATGGGCAGTAGCTGCTTATTCGCAGACAATATAAGTGGGGAATTAATAATAAACTCTTCAAAACGGCTGCTCTAAAATTTTTCCACTACCAGGTGATTGCACACATCTATAATTCTCAACAGTTTCTGACCGGGCCTTTGGCATACTTTGCCATATTTTACAGCAGTGTTTTTACGTGAAGCAGTGTTCTCCACGGAAGCTAAAAGGTTCTTCACCACTGACAGTTATAAAATTAAAATCTCTGTCAACTCCGAACAGTGTTGAAGACAGCCTGCAATTCTGCAGCACCAAACCCTCAGCCAAGATGTAATTCCCCGTGTGAAATTTAGAATGCAAGTTTGCTTCTTTTGTTAACAAGTGGGTAAAAGTGTGTATACAAAGGTTTGTTTTAAAGTAAATATCTCTGATTTGCTATCAGTAGATGTCTTATTTGTGTTCCTATTTAATATACTTATGTAGCAGAGGTTATGCAAAAAAAAAAAAAATTCAGGCAAAAAGAGGTTGGTGAGTTGGAAAAGCTTTAAATGCCTTGTTTTAAAACGCATGCAGCCGTTGAAAACTAGGCTGACCCCATTGTCCGATGCGGCTTGTTCTACGTAGATGTAATCACCAAGGTGGCTGTCACATGAACAGGGGGCTGTAGGGACTTGCCTGGGAGATGTTGCAATGAGAACGTCCGGACTTGTCCGTCGCTACGACAAAATATCTCCCAGAAACAACTTGAAGAAGTTGGGCTCACAGTTTGAGAGGTACAGTCCATCGTACCTAAGAAGCCGTGGCAGCTCCACAGCAGCAGGGATGTGTGGTTGGGCTCCTTGCGCCTCACGTCAGTGAACACGAAGAGAGGATGCAAGGTTTTGTAGCCCACCATGTAACCCTTCCTCCAGCAGGCTCGACCGCCAAAGGGTCTGCAACATCACAGAGCAGCACCATCAACAGGGGACCAAGCACTTACTGTTTTGTCTTTTGTCTGCTGGTGCCTGTGTGGCGTGTGCATGTTTGTGTGTGCACATGTGGGCTCAGGTACATGCACACGTGTGCACATGTGTGTGGGTGGTGGTCTGAGGTTGATACTGGGTGTCTTCTTCAGTCGCTCTCTGCCTTGTTATTCAAGACAGGGTTTCTCAATGAATCTGGAGGTCACCAATTCAACTAGACTAGCTGGCAAGCAAGTCCTGGGGATCTCTCTCCTCTTTCTCTCTCTCTCTCTGCCCCCTCCCCTCTCTCTCCAGTACCAAGATTACAGGTGTATACCACTATGTGGAGCTTTTAAGCCAGTGCTGGGATCTGAACTCAGAGCCTCATGCTCATGAAGCAAGTATTTTACCAATTGATCCACCTCCCCAGTTCAGGACCAAGTGTTTAAATACAGGAGTCTATGGGGGACATTTCACATTCAAACTTTTACAAACTGGAAAGACAACCATGTTACTTGTATGAGCTAGAGCAAGAATAATATTCTGCACCAAGTCCCATGACCAAAAGGCCTACGAGCATCCTTCCCTCTGGGACCCAACTTTATTCTTCCTTTCTTACAAATCCACAAAGTCTTCCCCCTGTTTTTATGGTACACCCCTCTCTTGGTCATTTATTTAGAGCCACCACGATTTTTTAAATAAAAATAACTGGTTACAATAATAACAATAATAGGTATCACCTAATATGTACTTTCTTCCCTCTAGATATCGTGATGAGCACTTTTCGAGCGTTATCTTAGTCCTAACTGAGAAGCAGATAACATTGTCCCCACTTGACAAAAGACGAAACCAATTAAGTATGTTATAATGATTTTTATTTTGCAGTTGTTCTAGCTACACTAATTAGACTTAACTGAGTTCCACAAAGTTGTACCTAGCTGGGAGCATCTTCTAGGTCCAAGGAAGCCAAGCGGGAATGACCTTAGCCATACGCTTGTCCTAGAGTCCTCGATTCTACAGCTGACAGACTCAGGATGGTTGAGATTATTTTGAAATTGAGTTCAGCCCATAAACCTGAGAGAAGTACAGGCCAATAAAACGTTTGTGAATGCGGAGGTGCCGGCCACGGCTCTTAAGCTGCCTCTCGGCTCCCAAATCACATACAAGGAAAGGCTGAGAGAGCTGAAGGCATTCTGCCCACCTGCAAAGCCAGTCCTGCCTCTCGCTGAGATCAAGATGAAGCAATTTCTGTTTCAGAGCATCGGTGCCTTTGACTGACCTTGCTGCTAAACGCTTACTCTGGTTGTGTGCAGCAAAAGATTCCGAGTTCAAAGTAAGATGGATATATCGAAGCGATTCACAGTGGAGGGAGATGGATTTCTACAAGTACCGTGGCTCCTGTCCCACCCTGGGGCACTGTTGGTACCCTAGGAGCATGCTCATTCTTGAAATGCAGATGCTCCCTGACACCCAAGGGTCTTGTTGCCCTGGGATGTTTTCGGCGGCCCTGCAACACTCAGGGAAAGACAGCACATCTAACCATCCGGTTGTGACATCCCAGGGCACTTCTGATGAGGAGAACGTGAGGGAGAGATGAAGCTGGGAGAGGTAGGAGCCGACGGCATTCCGGGTGATGGAGACAGGCGGGCGAGGGGACTTGTGGGTCAGAGTTTGGAGCGCAGAGACAGGGTTAAAGGAGGCAGATGGAACGAGCTCGGGCTTGGAGCACTTACATGGCCTGCAGTACAGCCCATTCTGTGGAAGAAAGCACTATGCAACTCAAATTAGGTGGTTGGAACAAAGGAAAGGTGGGAATTCCTTCCCACTCAACTGGATGTTAGAGGACGCTGCAGGCCATTTTGCACGCAGGTGTTAGACATTTCCTTCTTTGCTCTCTCTTCTCCACTCTCCCCCAGCCCCCGCCTCAGCTGTGTTCCCCAAGAGGCACTGGCGTCAGCCAGACTCCTATAGGCGACTTCCTCCATGTAACCTGATGAGTCAGGTGACCAAAGTTCAGGGAATGCTCTTAGTCACGTCCCCTGGCATGCCACCTCTTGGGGACTTTGTTCTGCGGGCACTGGTAAGCTGCTAGATGAACGGCCTTGAGTTTAGAAAGGGCACTGAGCAAATAAGAGAGCAGACGGGAGAGAGACTTATCCACAAGGACCTGGACCAGCGCAATAGCCCAGAGCAGGGAGAAGTCTGTGAGAGTGAGTCGAATTCGCCACCAGCAGGAGCAGACAGGGACCCGCTGATTGGTTCTCAGGTCTGAGCTGCCGGATGGTGATACTGTTCACATGGCTACAGTGGAAAGGGATGCTCTCTGAAGGTCACGTCTAAGTTCTAGCTATTTATCTTTAAAAGTCAGCGCTGATTTTTGCCTCTCCCGATTCACAACCCGTGTCTGCCACTGTATGGGTCTATCACCTCACCGATACTAGAGAAACCTACTCTGTCTCCCAGCAATCCCAGCCTCCAGCCATCCCCAAGCTTCTGGGAACTGACATCTTCTCCTTGTACATGTGTATGAGCGAGGCAAGTTCCCTCGGGTACCACAAGGTCAGAACACAAGCCAGAGCAAATAGCTGCCTGCCACCAAAGGCACTTGCTTGGCAAGTCCTGACTTTGGTTCAGCCTTAGATTGCTAGGGAATGCTGGGACTTGGCCTAGATTTGTCAACATCTCTGGTCTCTCTCGGCTGCTGCACTAGCTAAGGGCGTGAACAGCCCTGGCTCCCTCCCACCCAGAGTCCTGCCCAGAACACCACGTGGTGGGCGCTAGGCTGTGGGAGGCCAGAGAGCACACGAAACCATTTTCAAAGCTTGTTATTTTTGAGGTCCAGAGCTCCAGGAGTGAATTCAGAAAGAAAATGAAAACCAAAACAAGACGGGTAACAGGAGCACAGTCGACGCTAACAAAGGCCGTCAGTTGAAACCAATTTGGACAGCTCAGCTCAGTCTCGGCTCATGAACTCCAGTTTGCCTTAGAAAAGTCTTTTAGCACCAAGTGCACGTGTGTGTGTGTGCGCGCGTGTGTGCGTGTGTGCGTGTGTGGTGCATGAAACAGACTTCTGGGCTTCAGAGCTGACATGAAAACAGCTAAGGATGAAAGCTTCATTTTACCAAATATCTGTGGGTCCAAGCTCAGTAACTGACTCGCGATAAGAAATATATCTGTTTATGGGCACCAAGATGGCTCAGTGGGTTAGAAGATGCTTGGCTGCCAAGACTGAGGACCTGATTCAATCCTTGGGAACCAACTCCTAAAGAGTTGCCCTTTGACCTCCACGTGGGTGCTGTGACACAAAATAAACGTAATTTTTTAAATGTTATAGAAATACATCTACCGGGTCTTCGGTCTCAAGCACAAAGCTCTTAAGACTTCTGGAATCTCAAGTGCTGTTCTGATCTTGTTTTACTTTGTTTTGCTGTAATAAGCACCATGACCAAAAGCAACCTGGGGAGAACAGGGCCCTGATCTTGGACCTCCCAGCTCCTAGAACCGTGAGCAACAAATATCTGTTGTTTGTAAGTAACCCAGCCTGAGGCCTTTCATTATAGTAGTTCAAAGACACGGCATTATGCTAACTCTTTTCTAATGAAAACCTGTGAGCTGACTGGCGTATCGTTAGTTTTCCAAGGACTGAGGACAGGAATCAATTTTGTGTATGGCATGTCCTACTCCCTGCTGCTAAAGACACCCACAGAAAACTGTGGTGACTGGCGCCAGCAGTGGTACAGAGGTAGTAAGGTTCATGCTACAGAGTAGAAGTATATACTGGTCCTGACTCCAGCCCCCACACAACCTCAAGGTGGCGATAGGTCACAGAAGGGCAGCCTCACACACAAGGCCTCCTTCCCTGAATGCCTCCACTGTGCTCAGCCTTCCCAACTGTACTTCCCCTTCTTCCCTTCCCATGCCAGGATCCTTTACACCCCCCATCTGAGAAAGACCAGGAAGATTCAGGATGACGGCAGGACAGTGAGCAGAGTCCACCAGGGCTCCGGTTTCTGCTCTGTGGCCCCGACTCAAGGTGCCCACAGCCCCTCGCATGGTTCGTGGGATGTGAGATGCTACGCTGGTGCCGGGTCCAGTGAGACCTACGGGAATCCTGAGTGGTGGGAAAGAGAACAGAGGGACACAGGAGCCGGCCTGCTAGGCACCGTGGCCACAGGACAGGACAGGCCCCTACTCTGCGCACAGGTGCTGCCCTAGACAAGGAGGCAGGCCACGGGGAGAGTCAGGGATGGAGGATCAGAGCCGTGGACCGATCTCAAGATGGCAGTGGGGCAGTAAGCAAAACCCAAAAGGGCTCTGGCAGCCGCCGGTCACCTCCATTCGGGCCGTCCCTGGCTGCTCACATATTTGTGGACCGGGAGAAGCACGCTGGTGCCTGGCCAGGCAGGAGGAACTTTGTGAAAAGTGGTTGGAAAGACGAAGGTCAGTCAGTGACACAGCCGGCTGTGAGGGGGGAGGAAGGGTGGCGTGAGCTAACCTAACCCTCGGAGCAAACAGCAGGCTTGTTTCATCAAGCAATGAAATTGCTCATTAAACTTTTGGTACCACATCTGGGATTATAAAAAAAAAACCAAAAAGAAACCCACATTACAGCACTGTCAGAATATGTTCTCATCGTTTATTTTGAGCATCTTCAATGCTTCTAAAAGTCAAGGGCTGGTAATGAAGTTACAGCAGCCATTCAGGACATCTTTGAACATAGATTGCATTAACTCCATACCTCCATTGGTTCGCCAAGATTAATGGAATTGCCCCCACCAAGAGCCTGGCTTCCTTGGAAATGAAGGCTGCCTTTTTCCACACGCTGGTGGTAATGATGCTCTCAAGCCTGTGATGCGGCCCTGGACAGCTTGCGTTTCTGAGTTCACATGGGCCAAGCGGCACTTGGAAAGATCTATCCAAAAGGGGGCCACAGATGGAACACAGCCGGGAATTTTTGGGGTTCTACTCAGGCTCTGCATCTTAGCTCTTGAACTTACTCCTCCAACTCAGGAATTCCTCAACTGTAAAGAGTAGGAAGTGAAGACTGAAGCCATTCCTGTGATCCTCACGCCCTAAAATACTGCTACCTCTGAAGAGCTCACTCTTACTCCTCTACGGCATATTTGTCTTGTACTTGGTGGTGGTTGGCTTTTTTCCCTCCTTTTTGTTTTGGTTTGGATTTCTAAGACAGGTTGTCATATAGCCCAGATGGCCCCAAATTGATTATGTATTAATAGCAGAGGCTAGCCTTGAACTCCTGACCCTCCTAGAATTACACACTCACGTACTACCACATCCGGCTCAGCTTCCATTCTTTGAGCTACTACATCTCTTCAAAACTACTCAGTACCTCTGCGTGTAAACAGGCCAGAGATATTCCTGAAGCAGACTCCTGCCCCTGGCGTGTCTACAGGTCATCAAGTCTGTATGTTCCACATTGTGCGGTACAGGAAACAAGGGAAGCTGGGCTCCAGGCTAGTTGTAACCCTGGCTGTCCCGGAAGTCACTATGTAGACCATATGTAGCCACCACTATGTAGCTGGCCTTGAACTCACAGAGATCCACCTGCCTTTGCCTCCCAAGTGCTGGGATTAAAGCCAGCTTTATTACTGTTATTCCTAAGATCTGATGAACAATTTACAAACACATGAACTCAGGGAACTTACAGACCAAATAGACCAGATGTGTTAAAATTCCAGTGGACTGTATTGGGGAGATGGCTTGGAGATTAAGAGCGCTCGGTGCAGAACCCACATAAAAAGTCACAGCCACACCTGCTTGCGGGGAGTGGGGAGCAGGTGGAAACAACAGTATAACCAGGGCTATCAGAGACTCTGTCTCAAGGGAGTAAGATGGAGAGCGGCCAACCGGTGTCTCCCTTTGAACTCTCCATGTGTGCACTGGCACTGTTACCTCCCTCTGCTACATGTCCACACACACACACACACACACACACACACACACACACACTTCTAGTGGGAACCAATACTTCATCATAGGACAACCTAAGTCGTTAGTTGGAGTTTCAACTGTTGAGCCTAAGTGGTTGGTTTTGCAGTTTGTGCCATCATCAGCCTAATCTCTGTTCAACACCTGCAATTTCCTACCTTGTATCAATGGGGAGCTGCTTCCGTCTGCTCCCGAGGCATTTGGAATCAAGTTCCCCAGCAACGAGACCAGCCTCTGGCTGAGCCAATTCCCTGGATCTTTGTGATCTGCCCAGAAACCGACCCTTATAAATCCAGCTTCTCCGTGTAGCAAGGGCAAGAGTCTCGAGAGGCTGGTCTGAGGCATCAGTCTGGCCAATACCTGGTTCTTCCTCCTCTCTTAAGACCTGGGAAGGATTCAGTGTGAAGCCTCCACAGTTTAAGCCTCACTTGTTCTGATCCTTTCCAAGAGAACTTGGCGATATGTCTGCACAGTCCATTTTCACTGGTTTTAGACAGGGTCATGCTATCCAGCACTGACTGCCCCGATACTTACTATGTAGCACAAGACGGCCTTGAACTCACAGCAATCCTCCTGCCTTAACTTCCTGAGTGCTGGGATCACAATTATACACCTCCACATCTAATTTTTTTTCTTTTGCAGGAAGTAAAAAAACAAGGTGGACATCTCCTGAGGAACCATACTTGAAGTTAACCTCTAAACTCCACACCCATGAACATACCCGCACAATGCACCCCAGTATGAACATGTACACACTTCTGAACACCCCCAGCCCCCCAACCAAAGCCCAAAGCCCTCTGTACCACCACAAAGTCTCCCCAGAGCTGGAACATGGTAGATATAATGATCCCGGGAGCCTGGGGGCAGGGAACACCTAATTCTCAGCGCAGCAGTGCTTGGAAGAGCTGTCACTTCCGTAGCGGGATAAAATGAGCCCTAGAGAAAAGGCCGATCGAGGCCTCCCTAACAAAACTTTAGAAACCAAGCTTTGAAACAAAGTCCCTGAGGAACTTGGGGGGTGGGGGGTGTACGACGGAGAACCAAGAATATCCACAAGATAAAAACAAAATATCTCAGCACTTGACAAGGTAAATCTTACAAATTACATGTTACTGCATTTTCTATTTCAGCCCGTACAAGAGATAAAGGAAACACAGAACTGAGCTGGAGTTGGAAAACACAGTATGTGAGGTTTCAAGGTCTTTAGGTTAAGACACACTAGATAAGATTCATAGCAGATAAGAAACTATAACCATGTGCAGCCTAAGATGCAGTTCAGTGGTAGAGTCCAATGTTCAATCTCCAATATTGCAAACAAACAATAAAAAACAACATCAAAAGAAAAAACTATGAGCACGTGTCACGCCCTGACAGCCTGGCACTCGATGGACGTGTGTGCACGAAGGGCCTAGTGTTGGAGCTATGAGCGCACACACACCCTTCGATGTTTACACACCAGTAAGAGAAGCCACACCTTTATCAGTAGAAAACTCAGAAATAAAACAATGCAACTCCCCAGGAAAAAGATATTAGACCTAGTTAAAAAAAAAAACAAACTATATGCTTCTCATAGATGAAATAATTTAAATGTTAACATGCTAAAAGTCTGAAGAAAAACGGGGGTAAAAGATATTATGCAAATGCAAAAAAATCCTCAGGTGAAAATTTTAAGCTGTATTAGTATCAGGAAAGATCGCAACGCAAAGAACGTTACTAGGAGTAAGAAAGGCAACTTAATGATAAGAGCATCAACTTAATGTGAATTATTTGACAGCATAAATATTTGTGAGCCAAATAACAGAACTTCAAAACACATCAAAAAACGAAACCCAAAGACCTCTCGCTGACAGAACGCAGACAAAATAACGAGAACATAAAAAAACAGAGGTACTAGGTTACACTCTCTTTTAACAGGTGCACAAGGAACACTTACCAAATATAACTTATGGACCACTAAACAAGAATAACTTAAGGAATAAAATCATACAGAGATCTTTGGAAATTTCCAAATATTTCGACACTAAATAACACATCTACTTATTCATGAGTTAAAAACAAAACCCAGGGGAAATTATGCAGTCCTGACTAGAGGGAAGAGGCACAACACGTCGGGATTTGTGGAGACACGGTGACAGTCCTGCTTAAAGAGACATACAGAGCGTTAAAATGTCTGTACAGGGAAGGTCTCAAGCCGGGCAGTGGTGGCGCGCGCCTTTAATCCCAGCACTGGAGGCAGAGGCAGGCGGATCTCTGTGAGCGCGAGGCCGGCCTGGTGGACAGAGTGAGTTCAAGTCAAGGTTTCCAAGTCATACTGTAGGAGAAAATAAAGATAAAAAGGTAACACCTAAACACGGGATGCACAGAATTATAGAAAGAAAACGAATGCTATCTGATGAGAAAGACAAGCTGACAAATGTCCTACAAAACTGACCCAAAACACAGGAGACACGGGTTAAAAAGAGAGGACACCACTGCGGATCTTACACGCTCCAAGGAAATGGGAACTACTTCCCACAAATAAATTAAAAAAATTAGAGCACACAACAGCTCATTTAATAACACAAGTAATCCTAAATCTATTTATTACTGAATTTGCAGTTAATATGTTATATATATTAACTGCAAATTCAGTAATATATATTTATACACACACATATATACATATATGTGTGTGTGTATATACACGTGTGTGTGTGTGTGTCATGATTGGTGAGATGGCTCAGCTGATATAGGCACCTGGTAACCTAAGTGCAATCCCAGCACCCACACACTGGAACAGACTCCAAGTTTCCTTCCAAGACACACAAACACACACACTAAAGCAATGAAATTGTAAAGAATATTTCAGACTCAAATTGGCTTCACTGGGGAATTACACCTAACAATGTAATACAAATTCCCTCCAAAAACTAAAGATGGACATTTTTAACTTACACATTTAAGATTAGCAAGCCCTTTACCGCGATGAGAAAGCCTGAGAAGTTTAGAGAATTTCAATTAAGTAGCAACATATACCGAAATAACCCAGGGTCAGACCAATCAGGTATCTACAGATAGATTAAAAAGAAAGGGGTTTAGCTCCAATACGTTAATTATCTTTCTGCTGAGGATTTATCCTGTGTATCTACCATCATTCCCGATAAAGTGTGTGTTGAGATATCTGGGGACTGGGGGGGATTGGGCAGTGGCACAGGCCTGAAGATGCAACACTTGGGAAGCTAAGGCAGGTCAGGAGTCCAAGTCCAGCCAAGCTACACAAGACAGCCTCAAAACAACAGTAACAAGGACCTTTCAGAGGAAAGCAGGATTGAGACTCAGCAAAGGTGAATGAGGGTGGTGCCAAGCCAGACACGAACGTGGCAGTGAGAATGAGACTGGACGGCAGTGCTGGTGCATTAAAAGCCAAGGTACACGCTTAGGCCCATAAATCGTACTAAAGAACAGTTTATGGCACTAATAAGCAATCCATATTCTGATTGCTAATATTCGGTGAGTTCTTTGTGTCAAATAATTGGAGACTGGAGCTCAGGAGAGGAAGGTAGGAGAGGTCAGACTATGTATCTGACTCTGCTCACCACCTCCAGTGGGCACACTGCGGCTAATACACTAAACACAATGGCACACTCTAAAGGAAACTGGCTACTCATTTACTTTTAAGGCTACCTTTCCCAATGTAAAAAAAGTTGTATTATGCCAGGCTTGCCTTTAATCCCAGCACTCGGGAAGCAAGAGGATCGCTGTGAATTTGAGGCCAGCATGGTCTACAGAGCGAGTTCCAGGACAGCCAGAAAACCCTGTCTCAGGAAAAAAAAAAAAAAAGTTGTACTATAAAAAGCATACTACAATACTATACTTACAATCCAGTGATTATTCAAAAATGACCCAACCTAAGACTGCATGCCTGTCGGATGTGGCTGCTCCAATCTGGCACCCCCTTATGAAGTCACATGAGAAAGGACACATACCACAGTACACATTGGCAAGTTCCCTCAAAGGCCTCCAGTCCTGCCTATGCAGCAGAACCCGTTGGAAAACCAAGATGGCTGGTTTTATCTGTGAGGGCAGCTCTGACAGCCGCACCCCCATCCTAAATCTACACAGCTGGCAGTCTGCTGTGTCTACTGGCCCGCATGCCATGGCCCACAAGATCAGAGAATGACTCTCAGAAGTCAGTCTCTCCTTCTCCCACATGGGCCCTGGTGGCCAAACTCGCCTTACCCGCTAACATCATTTTTATTTTTAAGGAGGCAATTTTGACCTAACTGGTTCTTACTTCAATGGCCACTCTGAACACACAACTTGCTGGCCTCACAGAGAACTGTACTTTCCAAGAAATCAAGAAAGCATTTCACTTGCTATTAAGACATGGCGGCAAATTATCACGACACAAAAACCCCCAGGACGCTGATGCCACGGACCAGACGGACTCAGAGCAGCTATCATCACTTAGACCACGGGCAAATGCTCGACTGTGGAAAGCTCCGGTTAGCTACCACCACCACACCACACAGGACTGCCGATACTTGAGAGTCTGTCTGGGTGGTCATTTCTGAAGCCTGGAAGAGCCAATCACATTTCAATATAAAAACAAGCTGTGAATATGAAAGTATCTGTCCCAGGGAATGAAATTACTACTCAACAGTGGAAGGATTTCAAAATGTTCATTTTATTAAAAAATATAACATAATAGCAGCATCATTTGATAGCTCTTTACCAGGACCATGTGAAAGGAGTTCTATTCACACACACACCTAGGCAGTATTTTGATGCTTACATTAATGTTTCCCTTGATCTACAGCACTGTTCTATTAACTACTTGAGATCAAGAGGGCATTTCTGACTACTAAATTGACCTATACAGTTACACAGTACATTTCATCTGGTATGGAAATCAGTTCTCTGGGTTATTCCCCAATCATGAGTTGCCTATTGGGACCGTTGACTGGTAGAATTCTACAATTTTCTCAGCACGAGTTTGATGGATCTAAGCAAACTTACATAGTCAGGAATGTCTCTAGGCAAATAAAAACAACTCAAGAACAGAGAGACCGCTACTCCATTCCAGGATTGGAATTTAAATATGCCATCTCTCCCAAACAGGCAATTTTCCAAATTGAAATGTTAGCTGTCTATAAACGTCAGGCAACAGACTAAAACTTTCACAACCCACTGCTATGAGCTCAGTGACGGAGAACTGCCGGGTGAGAAGGCCTGGCTGGGTTCAATCCCCAGCATCAAGAAAAAAAGGAAATATTAACTATAAACAAACCAATTCCACAAACTATATATAAGTATCTTGGCCTAGAATATAAAAAGATTACTAACTCTAACCTGATTACGGACCGAAAGTCATAAATGGCTTTATTTATTCTTAAATTATTTATTGTTCACTCCTCAGGTGAAATCATTAAGCTCACAATCAAAGACAAAAGGACTCGAAAGGCTGACCTACAAAATCACAGCTGAGTAGGGAAACCAGTTTATTTTAAAGGATTACTTTGTTACATTTATATTAGATTAGATTCCTGCTCCCACAAACAGAATGAAACCCTTTGAAGAGCATTACATCTGGGAACTGGAGAATCATTTAAGTGACTGTCAGCACGTAAGCACGAGGAAACATTAAGGTGGGGAGATATGAATACGAAGCCAACAGAGTCACTGATTACATCACGAGAGCACACGACCTCATAATCCACTCCGCCAAGTCCTCTCAGCGACTCAGAGATGCTCCACTGCTCAACACACCCCTCCAAAAGCGCCAACTCTAGCTGCTAACGCAAATAACATGGAATTAAATCACACTCTATCTGCAATGCACTGTAAACTGAAAATATTTTTAAAGCCTATTAGTGAACTTTGTAACCCTTAAATTTAATCACATAGGTTAAGATAGGTCTAGATAAAAGATTGGATCTTTTTAAAATTTTAAACGATAGCCTCACAGTCAAAAGAATGACAATATTAGTATCTTGAAAGTCTTCCTAACCAAAAATATAACAAACCATCTTGATTATAAACATTGGTCTTTATTTGTAATTGATGTATCAAAACTTAAGCCTCTAACATAAAGATAAATACATAATAGATACTGAACCTGGTAAAAAAAATTCTAAACATGGAGAAGATTACCGGCTGAGTAGTGTTTTTGAGTCTAAATTAAGCAGATTAGGACAGGAAACGGCGCCTGCGGCGACAGTCGAAGAAATTAAGTGCCTGCTAAAGCCTCCCTGTGAAGCCCCGGGTTAGTGTGTACCAGCCCCAGGCACGCATGGAAGCCATGGCAGTATCCGATTCTGTCCAGAGGGAGGAGAGGAACTAGCGCACTTGCTGGCGGGGGAGGCTCTCATCTCACCCCAGGTTTTCCTGGCATCTATCTTGGATGAGAAACAGTATTCTCGAAAGAAATAGCACATCGTAATAGAAAGCAGTAAGCGACTAAAAACAGAATGCTGTGCCTGCCTCCCTACGGGCCACACCCGGACGCTGGCCTGGCAGGCCTGTGAGAGCACTCCTAAGAAACCCAAATCCCACAGTGTCTGACTTCACTGCCTCTTATATCCCTCTGAGCCTGAGGTTTTAAAAATCTTCTACATTAACCATTATGTGAGCAGAATACCTGTATCAAAAGTAGTTAACGGTAGGAAATTAAACGTTAATTTCCACCATGGAAACATTCCACCAGTGCAGAGAGCGGGAAAACACCTCGACTTTAAAGGGCTGTTTCAGAGACAAGGCACAAGCCTCCGGCGGCCGCGTCAGAGCCCTGCGCATGCCAGACAAAGCAAGAGCGGGATGAAACTGAAGACTTTCCTCTAAAATACTGAACTTTATTAGAGAAATGGTACTAAAAAATAACAAAGATTCAAACATTTGCTCTATTCTACTTACACAGCATAAATAGGACAGCGCGCGAAGCAAGAAGCTCCTTCACAATCCTCCCTCAGGTGCCCAGGCATTTCTGTATCAGAATAAGCTGTTTACAGCCAACCTCGTGTGGCTCAGTGGTTAGAACAGCCACCCATACTTTACATGGTAAAGTATTTCCAAAGAGTTAATGTACACAGTGACGAAAGAGAAACACACACATACACACAGTAATTCTGAACACCTGAAGATGATTAAGCAGCATCATAATCGAACCAGGCTTTATGACTTGGGAGAGGGCCTTGCTATTCTTCAAATTACAGTTTCAACAATATTAATGTGGAAACAAAACTCAAGTTGGAACCAAGTAACTAAACTCTACTTGGCTTTTCACATCTATGAAAGTAACTCTTCCCAGGAGGTAAGGCAACTGAGTAATTTGATTGTATTAGGTTGTGTGAAAATAATTACACTTAATTTTTAAGTAACACCTGCAAATTAAAAGTGGGTTTACTTTTTTCGAAATGTAACAATAATGAATAAATAGTGCATTAACTAGAATGTATAGTTTTTGGGAAAACGCTAACACGGTTGTCATTTTACTGCTTGCATACCGTCTGTGAAAAGCTGAGCCTAAGATTGGTGGATGACCTTGTGTCTTAAACTCGCACCAGCCTATCATTAACACACACCCACCTCCATGTGCTCCTAGTCCTTCCTGTAAGCATAACCTCTGCATCATTAGGAGAGAACGGTTGCGAGGTAACATTAAGGCCATCCACTGAAGTCAGCTAACAGGTTTCCTCTGATCTGAAGTAAGAGCCTGTTCTCCTGTTCAGTCGTCACAGTATAAACGGGTGGTCCCAAAACTGCGTTGCTGTCTGAAACTCCAGAAGTCTTGTAAACAGGACCTCTTCTCTTAACTGAATTAAGAAGCTTGACACAGCATTCGCACACTTCCCAATGGGTGTGAACAGAATACAGCCATCTAGATTCCATATGAATTGAGAATGACCAGCACATATAAAATCCTAGAAAACAGTATACCACACATTGTAGAAGGCACTAAAGCTTCAGCTTGTGCTCCTGTAGCCCATTCTGAAAGCTCAGTTTCCTTTTTATAAGGGCATCTTTGCCACCTAGAGCTGACAAGACACACTGCAGTATTATTTATGAGCTTGGAAATGTCAGGAAGTTCAAGAGGAAATGCTCATTCTGTGGCAGACCCAATGATCTAAACACTGAATACTAACATGTTAGTATTCAACACGGTTGCTCTTCCTTTAAATAGAACAGTAGCATGCGTTGTCATTTGGTGTTTAATCCACTTATTTAAGAATTATAACCTGTACAACTGTTTCAAAGAAAAACTGATGTCCCAAACGTGAGCAGAAGGAAACACAATAGTAAGGATTTACCACAATCACTGGAGTCCTGTGAAGTAATGTTAAAACTCCTTACGCACTTTGCACTTTACAAGAGTGTGTATATATTTGCACAAATTTCAAGCACATCATCAAACTGTATATATTGGAATTAAAAAAAAAAAAAAAAAAGGTTAAGACAATACAAAAATTCAGTAACTAGCATTTTTTTTTAAGAGCCTCCAACGCTCATCTCCAGTCTTTAGGGATACTTCAATTCTGGATCTTTGATGTTCAATTTCTTTGCAGTGCTCCTTGGCAAACACTAATGAACCACATGGCGAGTGTGCCAGCCATCATGGAAATCACAGACTTCAGAAGATGGTGAGTTTGGGTGACATCTGGTATTTTCATGATGTCCACGCTCGGTAACAAGATGTCCACAGCATCCCCTCATAGCCAGAAAAGCTAGTAGTTCCCATATGTGGGACTCTTCCCCGTTTACACCTCGGTGAGAACTGAAAGCTTTGGGTTGACCCCGCCGTGGAGGAGACGCAGCAGGCGGCCCTACACAGCGCCTGCTGTGCCGCAGAGGCTCTCCTCATTTGGTTGGCAATTCCCGTTCTGCTGCACTCTGTTCTCCTCCTCAGTCCTTGGGGAGTCCTTCTCATCAGCCTCTTTGCTCACACTCGAGTCGGCTTCCTTGCTGTGTTCCTTCTCCTACAACAAACAAGTGCATCGCTACTATTTTGTGCAAGAACTGTTAATTATGTACGGCTAAATGATTTTAACTTTAGTTTTCAATCCTGTATTAGTTAGAACTTTGGTTTTCAATTATGTATTACAAGTCAATGAATATGTCAACAAATCTAACTTTATTTATCACAAAACCCGTGATGACAAGGTTCCATCAAATCTGCTCGAATGCATGTTGAGGGCATGGCTCACAATCACAGCTCTCAATGCCATAAACATACCAAACCCATCAGTCACCCAGAGGCTCTCTGAAACTTCTCACTGTATGTCGTAAGTGTGGCATCTATTACTAGCCACCCTGAGGGCTACCGCACGCAGGCCCTGGCGGAGCAGCTCACCTTCACGGGTGTGTTGGTCTTCTCCACCTTCTCCTTCCCGTCTCGGTCATTAGAGCTCTTTTTCGTGGAGGTGGAACGCTCTCTTTCCCTCCTGTCGCTTATGTGGTCCCGTTCTTTCTCTCTCTTTTTATCTTTCTTATTTCGGCTATATTGAAAATATAGGAGTTATCCTTTAAGAATTTAAAGACCTACTATAGTCTTGACAACAGTCCTTATCACTGTAAATAACACCGGTAAACCAGATTTACAAAGTAACTGATATTATGTACCTGACAATCTGACCTGACAATCCTATAATTCTATTCCGCCTTCTGCTTCAGTCAGTGTTAAAGTCTTTCCTCAGCAGCCATCATGTGTAAAACACAACTTGGTATTGTCAATTTACTACTTTTAGCTCAAGATATACTTACCTCCTGAAATAAGGGTAAGAAAAAAAAAAAAAACCCGTACAGTCAGCCTACTCTCTAATTGTTTCTTACCCACAGACTCACCCCACCACAAATCAAAAGTATGTAGGAAAGAGTTGCATCAGAACTAAACACAGACATTTTTCTTTTCTGGTAATGTGAACTCTTCCGCTGAATCCCTAACCCCTACAGACTTGTTTTTCTTTTCATAATTCTCTGAGTATACCATGTATTATATACTCAGCATTACGTTTACATTGTACTAAGTAACCTAGAGATGATTCGGAGTATGCAGAGGGATATGATAAGCTAAATGCAACATGCTATGTCATGCTAAGAAGAGCTGAGCATACACAGGACTTTCTATCTGCAGGGCCTTCCTCCATTCCTCACAGGTTTTCATATGCACCTTCTCAACCCAGTACACAAACATTCAGAGGGAATGTAAAGGGACTGGTGAGCGGCTTAGCTGACATCAAGCATGATGACCCAAGCTGGATCCCTGGGACTGACACACCAGGAGACAACCAGCTCCCCAAAATTCACACAAAACAGGCAACAGAAAAATTTAACAGAAAATTTAAAAAAAAACAGAGAATCAGATGTGGGAGAATAGCTACTAGCAAAATTTAGAACTCAGATGCTTTACTATACCCTTGCACACCTCATCTGTTATTAGAAACAAGAACCTCCAATTCAAAAGCAAACCTGAAATACAGAACAACATACTACTTCAAAAAAATTATGAACCCCTAAGATTCTACAGAGAAAATTCACGCATGTCGTTTGAGAGACAACTGCTCCTGATCTGGCCGAGATCGCTACAGAGATATGAGCAATTCCCTGTTATAAGTAGTTTAAAAATAGACACAAGACTAATGGAACAAATGAAGACAGATCCAAGAACAAATGAACATGTTCCAATGACGGTACCATTTCACTAGGGAAAATGTTTCCTTATAATCAGAGGTTTGGGGACAATCGTCCAATCATTTGCAAGGGAATAACACAGGATCCACATGCCATTCCACATAAAGAAACAAACCAAATTGGTTTAGAGACCCAACTTATTTTTAAATGAAACGACTACATTCTAGAAGTTAATATGAGTGAATTCCATGTAAAAGGAAATTTCTAGCCACAACTAAAACTCCAAATACGTAAAACAAAACAAAAAAATGTAAATATGTTTGTAAGAAACTTTACAAGGCAAAGCAAAACAAACAAAACCTAAGTACTTCTAAAACAAAGCATTTTACAAAAACCCAGGGCTGGAGAGGTGGCTCAGTCAAGAGGACTGGAGTTCAGGTCCCAGGACCCACATCAGGCAGCTCACAATTGCCTGGAACACCACACCCTCTTCTGGCCTCTGCAGGTAATGTGTTCACATGCACAAACCCACACAGACACATACATATAATTACAAATAAAAATTTTAAGAAAATACAATCAATTCAACTAAAGATATCAGAAACAAAACACCAACCCGTACGTGAAACACCACACAGTAAGAAAGAACTTCCAGGACACAGTGGAAGGCAAGGCTCAAGTGCCACTGAGGGCACCAGCAAAGCAATACAGACTCAGTGCAAACCTACGAGAACGTTAACAGCACTGGCAGCAGATACAGGAAAATCCGCCCTCACACTCATGACACCATGAAGGCTCTTCATAAAGCCAAAATGATTTTTTAAAAAAAGAACAGAGCTGAGGCTGGAGGGCGGCACCATTGTTAAGAGCACTCCATGCTTTCAGAAGACCTTAGTTTGTTTCCAGCATTCACATGGCAACCTCCAGTTCAGGGAACCTGGTATCTTCTCACTTCCAAAGGCTCCTGCATTCACACTGTGAACATATACACACTCAGGCCACACAAATAAATGAATATATAAATATTTTTAAAACAGAAGAAACAAGGTTAGGTGACTCAAAATTTCAGATTTTGAAATGATTACTAAATCCCATTAATTGGAAACATGGTACTAGCCTGAGAACAAACAGGTCTATCGATGGCCCAGAAACAACTCTTGCATACTGGGGCAAATGATTTTCAAGATGGGCGCCAGGACTATCATTCAACAGTAATGGCTGTTTTCAACATCAGTGTTAGGAAAACTTGAAATCCACAAGTGAAAGAATGAAGATGGAACCCTACCTCTAACCATATACAGAAATTACCTCAAAATACAGGAAGGGTTGCCAAAATGGCTCAGAGTAAACAACACGTGACCTGAACACCTGAGTCCCATTCCTGAAACTCACATAAAAACAGGAGTGAACTAGTTTCAGAAACATATCCTTCAACCTCCACACACAGGCTGTGGCACACGCATGCCCCTCTGTGCACATCACACACACAATAAATAGAATTTAAAAAACAGAATAGTTGATCACCGCAAGTCCAAGGTTAGTCTGGTCTACTAGCGTAAAAACGACGTCACTGGCCATACAAATATACAAGAGTATGCTATCCTCTTTGTGAAGAAAAAAACTGGAAAATACTTCTTTGCCTAATTCTGCAAAAAGAAACACAGAAAAGCTGAAACAAACAGCAAATGAGAAGAAGGCAAAAAGAAAATGGAGTACTGCCATAGAACCAAGATCCCAGCATCATGAAAGGAATGAACACATCCTCTCACCAGTATGGAGACTTTCTTAGTTAAGGTCCAGCCCCTTATCTGTTTCACGCCACTTTTGATCTAAGGAAAAAGAATACATTTCTATCTTGTAACTATACAAAACTGAAAAAGAAAAGAGGAGGGAGAGTGGAGTCCTCCACGGACAGAGTGGCCGAGCACACTCGAGGACACTGGTGGTGTTAAACACTAGTATCTTCCATCAGTTAGGAAGAAAACAAATACATTAGCCTCCAAAGACAAACTAAACAGATTAAAGAAGGAACCTCAGTCCATTCCCTGCTCCCTCTCCATGTTAACCCGACGCTTCCACCTACCCCCTGGGAGACGGAGACCTGGAAGACTTTCGTTTTACGGTCTTTGATGTTCTGGGCGATCTAGAAGAACTCCTGCTCCTCCTCCGCCGCCTTTCCCTGGAAGACAAAGCATGTCATTTTCTAAATTCAGCAAAAGAAATGAAGGACAATCCAGACTATAAAGCTAAAGAGTCACAGTGTCCCTTCAAGACCAGTTGGATTATTTTTAACGTTTTTCAGACCTTGACACCACTTCAGGCTCCTTAATGCTGAGATTATAGGTTTATAGCACCAGCTTAGCTTATTTCTATTTTTATTGGAGGAGGGGTCGAGGGGTTCTGGGGATCAAGTCCAGGCCCTCCCATGTGACAAGTGCTTTACCACTGAGTCACTCCCCTATGCCCTTAAAGGCCCATTAAACTCTTCTTAAAAAGCATGTTTTATTACCAGATTTTAGTGAAGATAAAATTATGAGCCATAATTTTATCATTGACAAAATCATCTAAAATTTCATGAGAATAAAAGAAACCTCCTTTTCATTTGACATACTTTAAACTCTTTTTAATTCTTCAAGTTAGTATACAAAGTGATGAGTTTCACTACAACAATTTTTCAAGTAAAAAAAATGAGAATGATATTTCAGACTCAAGTATCTCCTCTCTTAACAACTAAAATCTTTCCTATTAGATCCTTTGTTGTAACCCGGGTTCCTCCTTCCCACTGCAAAGACTTTCTAACCAAGCAAAGATGTCTGCAAAAAACGAAAGATAAGTTATCTTGCTAAAGCTGAGATGTGCCAGAAAAAGTGAAGGGTATTTAAGTAACTTATTGAGAAATTGCTTTCCCCTCTAGCTTCCGATCATCACTGCTGTCCCAATTTAAAATTGAATGCACTAATTTATATAAGCAGTTAAAGTCTGAAATTTAATAAGAAAATAATTACCAAAAAGAAAAAGATTAGTACTAGTCAATTTTAAAAAAAAAGTTAACATTAGCAAATAAAGCATACTCTAAACTACATCACATTTCAGAGTGGTTAACTTAGAAGGAACTTCACCATGCCCACAACTCAGGGATGAGGTACATATTTATCAAAGGAGCAATACAACCAATGATCTTTCTTTTTACCGCTTTCTTCTTTCTGGTTTTTCAAGAAATAAAGGTTTCTCTGTAACTCTGGCTGTCCTGGAACTCACTCTATAGACCAGGCTGGCCTGGAACTCAAAGAAATCCTCCTGCCTCTGCCTCCCAAGTGCTGGGATTAAAGGCGTGCACCACCACCATCCGCTTAGCTAATGATCTTATATAAGAAGTTGTATGTAGGTTGTCATATTAAACAGCCAAAAAAGTAAAGACCTTTAACAACACAAATACTGTTTAAACTAAGTAGCTGTACTTTTTCAATTGGAAACAAAGAAAATCCACAGACAGTAACACAAGACTTACAGAGTTATTTGGGGGTTACAGGATAACACCTGTAAGGTGTCAGGAACAGAGTCTAGCACATAGCAGGTGCTGGATAGAGATTTTCTTTGTGGGGAGCAAGAAATGAAATGTTGGAGAAATCAAACCCAAATCTACACACACGGAAGAACTGCACTGAGCCACACTCTTTCTGCTTGGCCTTGCCTTCCTATCTTGACAGTAACTTTTAAGCATTAAAACATTTTTTAAGTATCACATTTTTCTTTCAAAATACAGATTAGGAGACAACATTGAAAATAAAAGCATGAAGGAGACTTTTGTTGACAGATAAAGGTTTCCCACTCAATAAACAAATCAGAACACTAGAAAAGGAGGACCTGCTAAGAAGAAAAACTGTAGCTGCTGCTGCTGAACACTGGTGCTATGGCTTACCAGAACTAGAGCAGTCACTATACGTATATACAGCTGTTTACTAACCAACTCCTCACAGCTCACCTTTGGTCTCTAGTCCAAGGGTTTGTTTGTAAGTACGTTCAGAGCCAGGCAGTGGCGGCGCACGCCTTTAATCCCAGCACTCTGGAGGCAGAGGCAGGCGCATCTTTCTGAATCTGAGGCAGCCAGTCTATACATTGAGTTCCAGGACAGCCAGAGCTACAAAGAGACCCTGTCTCAAAAAAAAAAAAAAAAAAAAAAGCCATGAAAAAAGAAAAAAAGCCAACAAATACTTGAGAATCACCAGAAAAGTCAGCTCACATTATTAATCAAAAAGGATTCACATGATTGACGCTGTGAAGCACAGCACAGCTTCTGGACAGCACACTAACATGAAGGCACCCACAACACGATCAACAAAATCACTTGCAAGCAAGGTGCAGTCGCAGGCTACCCAGACACCCAGGGCAAAAGCTGTAAGCCTGTTTCAGTGCTTCAGTGTTGAGCCCATTCTGACAGGTGTGATTGCTTTCAACTTCCTGGATCTGAGGCAGTTTTTAAAAAGCAGGTGCCATATTCTAGTTATCTACTAAAAGAAGGAAACGAGGTACTACGCTTCGGATGGCAGAGACGGGCAATGCAAAGGCCTGTCTTTACCACAGTGTAGCAGTCTCAGGCTCACGGGAAGGGCTAAGGAAGGCGAGACATCAAAGGCAGCTGAGAACTACACCTGGCCTGTTATACCAGCACCCAGTAAACACTTCAATGAACCTTTATTTTCTTTTAATAGGCAAGCATGAAAAGCTATAAAATAGTATTATTTTTAAAAAGGAAATATATTCCCATATCAACTTGTTTGCAATCAAAAGTCAACTTTAAAATTTGTTGAAACATTTACTTTAAGTATTTTTAAAAGACTAAGCTTAACTTATCATCATACAATCATTTGGAATAAGGGGGTAAGGAAGTTAAACAACCTTGAAGGTTCTCACTTTGTAGCTGTTACTATAGCAACCTGCTGCCACATGGGGGCAGTGTATCTATTAATAAGAGGAAACAATAGTCCTAAGAGGAAAAGATCTAATCCTTAAAACTAAGATAGGAGAATCAAAACTTAAACATCATACACAAAGCATAATGGAAGCAAAAATTAATTTAGATAACAGACAGGACTCACATTCCAACTTTAGAAATCATGTAACATGGCAACATCTACCACACCAGAGAAGCACCAACGCCTCAGGCGTCAATTACTACACATAAGAACTTTTATGTTTTAAAATGTTCCCTCATATGACATCCTCTAAGAAAAGTAACACATGTAATCACTAACCAGATTTAAATATTGCATTATGAAAGACAGCTACGCCTGTCCAAATATCTCATCCAGGAGGTTCAGTGGTGAAGTAATCCCTCTGTCCCTCTGCTGGAGAAATGCTCCCTTGGCAATGAAGGGTTTACGTTACTACTATACTTGCACCCAGTATTACAAACACACTCATCAGTCATCAGCAAACACCTTGGAGAGAAGCTTACTCGGGCCACAGTGATAGCTCCGTCAGCAAAGTGCCCGCCGGGCAAGCAGAGGACCCGAGTTCTGCCGCCAGAACCCATGAGTAAAAATCCAACACACAAACAACAAGGTATGGGAGCATCTGTGATGCCAGTACTGGGGAGGCAGAGACGGCAGGAACCAGAGGCTCACTGGCCAACCAGCAGCCTGCTGTGTCCCGTCCAATGAACACACCCAAGGCTGCCCTGTGACCTCCAAAGACACCCACAGGCACCTGCACACACACTGAAGTTTAAGTCGCATCAAACCTGCTAGCACTACGCGATCTCCTGGATGCATTGTAGCTTCTGGGTGGCGTTCTGGGCTTCTTCTCCTTCTTCCGTTTCTCATCCGCCTCTTTGGGTCTGTCTTTTTCCCGCTCCTTGTCTTTGTCCTGTTCCTTTTCCTTCTCCTTGTCTTTCTCCTTTTCATGGTCCTTGTCCTTCTCGCGGTCCTTGTCTTTGTTTTTACCTCGCTCCTTGTCCTTTTCACGCTCCTTGTCCTTCTCTCTCTCCTTCACCCTTTCCTTTTCCTTCACTTTATCTCGGGTATCTTTTCTCTTGTCCCTTGATAAACACACAGAAATAAATTCTTAGCTAAAATAATTCTACCTCAAGGAGGAGAGCCTTCTTTCTCCACGGTCACCACTACAATCATCTGCCATGACTGCAGACCTCTGACACCCGTGTAACTCAGGTGTGTGCCTGAGGCTGCTAAGCGATCACTGCCAGGCTAGGCAGCATCACAGGCAATCAGCATTAACCCTAAATACTAAAGCAACAAGCAAGTCTTATTTCTCTCATGATAAACCTAACTACAATTTCAAACAAATGAAAACAGTAATAAAACTTACATTTTCTCATAATACCTCTAAAACTCACCGTGAATGTGAGCGACTCCTTGACTTCCGCCTCTCCCTAGACTTGGAGCGCTTTTTGTGTGGGCTTTTGGATCTATGTCTGTCTTTCTGTCTTGAACGTGACCTGTTATGGGATCTACTCCTAAAGAAAAACAAATTGTAAGGCAATCAGTACTTATTCTTAGAATTTCAACTGCAAAAAATTAAGAACTGTTGTACAAGTTTATTTTTAGTTATTTATAAAGTAAATGTTTTATGCACTGAGGGTGAGGGGCTGTCTAGGGTGTTTTGTATTGTTTGCAAATGCTGGATTTCTGTGGGGGATGTTTAATTGCTAATGATCTGCATGTGAAATTAGTAGAATACCTGAGGAGTTCTGAAAGAATACAAATGCCTGAGCTCAGTTTCACTGTGAGTATGGCACTGGCCACGATGATGGCTCCCTCTGCTGAGGCCTGGCAGGGCTTCCACTATGAAAATGCCCCTTGTCTCCTTGCTGTGCTGTCACAGCAACGTACTAGTACAGAAACCCAGTCTTTTATTTACTTTTCAGCACAGTTTCAAATTTCCTTATCTTTTTTATTCTGTTTGCGGCAATCCATACATCCATCCTGGTCTCTACACTGCTGTTATCTGTTCTACTTTGCTGCTCCGACTCTGGTTCCTACTGCACTTACTTCCTGGGTGTTTCTGGGTCAATGTCTGGCTGACCTGGTATGCAGACCACAGTGACTTAAACTCGAGGCACTTGATTCTGAGCTTGCCCACTAAGAGCTTGGAGACAGTAAAGTCTCCAAAGGATATTTTGTAAACTATGTGTGTGCCATACCATTAAGGTGTTGGAAGTAGTTTACCAAAGTCACAGAAAGAACGCTATTTTCCTATCTCATCTTTGAATCTCCTTGATCACCACAGAAAAACAACCAGCTTGTAAGGAAGCTTGTGAGGCTTCCCCTCCAGCCTGCCTCCTTTAATTCCCCCACCTTGCACATGCAGACATTTCAGACATTCTCAAGAACTTCTAATCAAATCAGAACATGCTGCAATTTACACTCTGAGGTATCTTTTGCACCAAACACAAAGCAATTACATATAAAAGGATAAAAATTCTTAGGTTATGATTTAAAAACCAAGATAAGAAAAAAAGAAAAGGACAGCACAGGGTGCCTGGGCCACAGCCGACTGAGAGGAAAGCTGCAACTTGAGCACCACCTTCAGCACTTAGCTTTTCTCAAAACATAGAACTAAAATGCTTTGTCACGTATGTGTAAAAGACTAGTTTACCAAAAAATCAATTATAAAACACATATAGATAGGAAAAAAACTTCTAAAACTAAAGATTACTTAAAATATTAAATTTTAAGTATCAATTTTAAAAAATCTTTCTTTTGAGCACATAGTGAGAGAAATGGCCTGGGCAGCAACTGGTGTACCCCTCAACTACACCATCATCACCAGAGTTAACAGGAAGCACACTACCAGGTGAGCAAACACTAATGAAGTTTCTGAATTCTGATACTTAGACATCTTAACTATGTGAAATAAAAATGAAGTAACATTAAGCATAGAAGAGAGTCTCACCTGTGCTTTGACTGTGACCTCTTCCGTCTAGAATGGGATTTTGAGCTAGACCTGGACTTTGAGCGAGTGTGGGAACGAGATCGACCGCCTTTCCTCTCATTGCTCTTTCCAGACTCTGGGAGGAAAAAACCACTTTGCAGTGTAAGCTCAGAACAATTAAAGATCCCAGTTAATAATTAGGCACAAGTGGAATATACCACATATAGTGCAAGGGGCCTACTCTCTGTACATCCTCCTCCTGTGCAATTATCCTTCAGAAACATCCAAGAAAGTCATTGCATAAACTCGTTGAGTGCAGCCACCCTGCAGCAGTACATATAAACCAGATGATTATAAACAGCTGTTCGTAGTATTTTGTTGCTGCCATAACGTAAGATCAAAACACGTCTGTAAATCCTACGACAGTGAGGCTAAGACCTTTCTGCATTTACTTTGTTAGAATTGAAGCTTTCAAATGTTAATTTAGAAAATCTAATTAAGGACAAATCACCTAGACATTTTGAGAGTGGATTTTAAAGTATTAGCAACACAAAATTTGAGTAAGTTTTAAACTAGCAAAACTGATTATCTGAGTTTTTCTAAATCATATGCCCTTTCTCTTATCTTAAAATTAAAACTTTGTGGGAAAGCCTTTAACATTTTAAACACTTAATGCTCTCCTCTGGAGCATCACAACAGCACCATTACTCTGCTTCTAGAAACCCAATTTCAACACTGACTTCATCGTTTAAACCTAAGAATAAGAACTTATTCACTAAGGCTAAAGCGCTTCAATTCAGTATCCGGGAAAGGTTGGTTTGTGCTGAGTTGTCCTGAGTAAGCCACTTACTATTCTTTGAGTTTCGGTCTTCGTATTTGTAAAATGAAGGAAGTGAGCAGTGTGACCCTAAATCCCTTCAGTTCTGCGTGTCTACGGTCTTTAGACTGACCTATACAGCAACACTGTGGCCTTACCTGGTTCAATAGCTGCTGAGATAAATGACTGAGCCTCCCGTACTCGCTTCATTACTTCTTCTAACTCCTTAGCTGCAGCCTGAGGTGTCATCTCAGGAGGTTTTACTATTGCATTGTTGGAGTGATTTATTCTAAATTAAAAATATTAGTATATCACAAACACACACCATAGTTTGTAAAACATGAAACAATCAAATGTTAGTATGACATACATATTTATAAATCTGAGGCTATCTTGGCAGCACATAAGGAAATCGCTAAATATAAAATATCCAAAAGCAACCTCAGAAAATCATGATTAATCTCTCTTATCTCCACCTACCATCATTTCTTGCTGAAAAAAGGAAAAAGCAAGAAAAATGGAACTACCTTACTTTTTCAACAACCGAATAGACCATTACAAGTGCTTTCACACACCTTAGAAAAATGGCAATGCTGATACCAGGATTAAAATGGACCGCTTCTATTCTTAGAGTCTGCTAGTAACCTGCATTCCCTAGTAGGATGAAGGAGAAGCTGACTACATGGCCATTTTATTCAGTACTGCCCCATGTCTAAGATGAAGCTTTAGAGGTGAAACACAGTTGGTAAGCCTCCCCTAGACGGCAGGGACTTCTGTGACACACAGAAACACCTGCCATGTCTATCTTACCCATTTCACACTGAGAAGACTGAGCACCCAATAACAACAGTGACCAATCATTTAAGAGTAAAATCCCATCAAATTAATTAAGAGATCCACCTATAAAATTCAAAACCACATTAGCCTTAATAATCTGTATAACATACAATTTCTGCTCGAGTATCTGAAAGGCGACCTGAAACTTTTACAAACAAGGATAGACATGAGTAGATCAAGTCACTATGTCTGATTTAAAACACTTCTCATTTTCTTTCTAGGACTTGGAATTTACCAAAATTCTTATTACAAGAAGTTCAATAGTCCAGTTATAAGTTGACCTTAATCTGCAATTACCACAAAACAAACCGACTTGTAGAACTATACAGAAAAACACCTGAAGCTTTATATATCATGGTTAATGGTCAACCAGATAATAACAGAAAAAGAGACATGCCTTCAAATATAACTAGGAAAATAAAGGCTACAGTGCCGTGCATTTCACTTATACTTAACACAGTACATTTCCTTTCCACAAATTACCAATTACAATTCTTTAAAAAAATTAAAAAAGGCTTAATTACAAACATTTTAAACTTATGCAAAACCATTATAATTTCTTTGTTGAAGATTTCTTACTTCAGTGGCCTGTCTCCAAACATAACTCCATTAAAAGCAAGGGCCCTTGGTACAGAATTTTGATCTGCAAATTCCACAAAAGCAAACCGAGTTGGCTGAGTCTCATCACCTGCCATCCGAACAAACTTCACTTCTCCAACTTGTTTAAAGAATTCAAGTAGTTGATCAGCTGTTGTTGTCTGAGGAAGCAGAGTGACATCTTAATACAGTCTGTTCTCTTTTCTTTTTTAAAGCAGGTAAATAAGGCAGTTAATGCTTGGGGTGGGGTCAGGTGGGGTGGGGTACGGTGGGGAGGTACACTTTCTGTAGTGACCCGGCCATTGGCAACGTCACCAAGCTCCTGTGATCGCCCCTTACTATGTATGCTCCTATAAGCAATCCTGATTAAAATTACCAGGTCACAAGACAAGAAAGCAGAATGAGGACTAGGGAAGAGAAAGGTTGGATGATGCGAGTGGGAGGGTCCCAGAGAGTAACAGGGAAATGAGTATCATCAAAATACATTGTGGGCATATATGAAAACATCAAAATGAAATCCACCATATGCTAACAAAAATACATTTTAAAGATAAGTACTTGATCAACAGAATTTTTAAGAAGAGTAAGTAGCTACTGCCATTCGGTTTCTTCTTAGTTACCTGAGAATTCAAATTTCCAACATAGACAGTTCTCCTGATCTCGTCGATTTTGGAAGGATCCACATTTCCCATAAGTGGTGGCTGTGGGATCTCTCCAAGAGTTGTAATGTTGGGGTCGAGCGCTGCGGCTGGTATAGCTCCCAAACTGCTAAGTGACACACCAAGCTATAAAGACAGAAGTAAAGCATGAGGTTTTCACTGGTGCCCAAAGCTCTGTTCTTCAACCCTGCTATGGTAGATCAACTTGGAATGTGTGGAAGGAGAGACAGGGCCCCTTGCTTTTAGCTACATGCATCTAAATTATTAAGTGTGAGATCGCATTCGTTTTAGTGGAATAATGTTCTTAACTACCTTTAAACTGATAACTAAAATGAACACTACTTTTCAACGTTCAAGACAGTTACATCTTGTGATTTCCACAAGCAGTATTATTGTGCACTGGGCCAATGCCTAGGAAAGAGGTACGCTCAAGTTCCTGGGAGTCTCTAGTCACAGTATTCCTGCAAAGCAATCAGCACAGAACTTTCCGACACGCCTGTCTGATGTTGCCTCCCTCAGTCACTACATGTTGATTCATTAACACTGAATACACGTTCAGCAATGTAACTCTGAAGCTCTTCTACATTTTCATCATAAGAACTGAGTTTCTGTTGTTGCTGTTGTTTAGCACTGTGCGGGGAACTATCAAAAGCAAAATCACATACAAAAAAATGCCAAAGAACATGGCCGCAATCACAGTCTTTCAGCACGAGCATAGAAACAAGGCAGGAGACGTTTGATTCCATCTGGTAATGGGCACATACATCATGTGACTCATTCGTCAAGACTCTAGAGTATGTATCCACTGCAAACAGTGATTTGGGGTTTCAAAAAATTTTACCAAGTGAATGGATCACAAATACAGAATTTGCGAGCATCAACTATGCCGTGGTCATTAAAAAACACCAAGTGGTTAGCTCCCCATCGCTGCCATGGCATCTAAACTTACTGAATTATTAACTTAGTACTTGCTATCAGCACTGAGAGACTGGAATTACTGAACCCATTTTTTAAAATCAAGAAAAATTTAATCCAGGCATGGTGACACACAAGTGTAGTCTCCACACCAGGAAGTAGGCTAACCAATGGTTCAAGGTTATTTCCTCGGCTACACAGCAGACAGGCAGCCTGGGCTATATGAGACCCTGACTAAGGAAGAGAGCATGAGGGAGGGAGTCATCTGCAAAAAATTCAACCATCTCCCCAAAGCTACCAAGTGGTAAATGTGAGGCACCAACATTAGCAAAGTAAAGGTGAAACAGACAAAACTTCAAAAAAAAAACCAAAACAACAACAACAACAAAAAAAACCTGGAATGGTAAGCTATTATTTCTGTAACCAGAGAAGAAAAAGTCAAAAAATTATCAATTTTTTAAAAATTTATGTTTTTGTATGTATGTGTGAATTTACATTCACCACAAAGGTCCCGGTGCCTGTGAATTCCAAGAAGGCATTGGATACCCTAGAACTGGAGTTCCAGAAGGCTGTGAGCCACCTCACAAAGTGCTTCTAACTGCTGAGTCCCACTGAGTCTCTCTAGGTCCCAGTGGATGATCTTTCTAGAACATTAGTAAAATCAGCTGTCAGAAGACTTATTAAGAGGCATGCTAATTTTAAAGTGTATTTAAACTAAAAGAGACAGGGCTGGACTGATAGCTCAGTGGTTAAGAGCACCGGCTGCTCTTCAAGAGAACCTGGGTTCAATTCCCAGCACTCACATGGCAGCTCACAACTGTCTGTAACTCCTGTTCTGGGAGTTACGACACCCTCACACAGACATCCATGCTGGCAAAAGACCAGTGTACGTAAAATAAAAAATTAAACTAGGAAAGATAAAAGATCTCAGAATTTGAAACATTTTCTGTATTTAGCAGAAGTAACAAGGATTTTCAAGGAAGAAGTCACATCCACCTTCATTTCTACTTGTGCTATGCCACAGAACTGACCCTGGAATAAGTGCAAGTATGCTGTAAATGACAAGGATTTAACAACTGCGAAGTACCAATGCACCTATTCTTGCGTGGTGGCCAGTCTGATCTTTTTGAAAACATGCTAGGTTACGTAGCTTCTAATCAATTTAAAAATAAAATTCAAATACCTTTCTATGATCTAAGTTGCCACAACAGCCTCAAACACCCAGTCCTCTCCCCTCACTGTGCTCCAGCCAAACTGACCAGGTTCCTCAGACACTGCAGTGCAATTTAAAATCACTGTGCTCTGGGAGCACATGAAGGTCTCCAGCAGAAGAACACAGTGCAAGACTCAGAAGCTACTTCTTTAATCAGGACACAATGATACCACAATCACAGAGTCTGTGCATTCCCGTGAAACACTACAAGGTCAGGGCCACTGTCTTCGCCTGATCAACAGCCCTCCTTTCAAAGACGTAGAACTGGAATCTTTCACACAAAACCCTAAGTCCAGCAATGGTTATATCTTTCTTTTACTAAGAAATCACAAGATATTAATTACTGTCTAATCCTACACAGAAAAATTTTTTTAAGTTTTTGCCATGTTTTCGTCTTGTTTCATCTTCTCTAAAATACTTTTTCCCATTCCCATTTTAAATGGATCTAGTCCTTCTGGTTCTTCTGAACTGGGAAATGATCTGCGACTCCACACCTGTGCTATCTAAAGCACCGAGTTCCCAAAACTGATTTTGCTGCTTAATAATCCTATTTGAATTTTCATATTTGAACAAGTCCCCAATTATTTCAGAGTAATCCCCAGAACACGCTCCAGTGAGATGACATGGTCTCACTCCCCACTGCACTGTCTGCACAGGCCAGTGTGCACTCCAGTAAGGACTTACACTACTCACTGCCGTCAGAGGATTGGAAGTTGGTATGGGAAGCAATCCTGCACCAGGCACCAGGCTTGTCATGGTTGGAGCAGGAGCCAGTAAAGACAGGGCTTTGGCTTCCTCTGGGATTTTACCTGCAGAGGCAAGTTCCAAATATTATGGAAAGCAGAAACACCACACCAACTTTACACTATGATTTTACAATTACCCTTGCACTTAAAAAATAATAATAAATGAATCTATCTATCAGATCCATAGAAAGAAACAAATAAGAACATAAGTCTGTCCTTTTATCCTGCTCTATTAGGAAAAATAAAAGTGAGCAAAAACTTCAAAGACTAACAATCTCATTAATGGAATATTATTTTAAAAACTGAATAATGTAGACAATTATTTAACACTTTGAGCTATGGGTCACCTGTACTGGAAACTTAATGTTCATGAACCAAACGATATCAAGCATGGACGCTTTCCCAGGACGCTGTTTTCGCGGTGATCGAAAGTTGTGTTACACATGACAACCGTTCGTGTTGGCTGCGTCACTAATAGCACACAGAACATCAGATACAGAAAAGAAGAACATTTTTTAAATTTTAATCCCCAGAAATGGCAAATAACCAAATTAGTCAAAAAAAAAAAAAGAAAGAAAGAAAAAGAAAAAAACAAATATGTGCGAATTGAAATCTGTCCCCCAATGAGTGCCTCTATCCTGCTACTGAAGCTACCTACTTGTGAGCAGACAATTTTGACAGCCCTCCAAAAGACTCCACTCAGCTTCAAATAAACAGAAGGAAACAAAAACCTAGAACATGTAATCAGCTTCAATTAAGATACCCATTCATCAATAAGGAACCTCACCAATATCAGTAATGCCTAGAAAGAATCCAATCCCCAAGAAGATGCCTTAGGTGATTTGTTTAAAAAAAAAAAAAAATTCATGGGGCTGCACAACAAAAATTTCCCCAGTCTCAAAAAATTTCTTAAAATACTAATTCTTAGATGCAATCTATGTATATTTAGCCAAATAATAGTAACTAACGCTTAAAAATGCTTTGCTTATGTATGAATCTCATAATTTTCTAACAGGAATAATATTAAAATCACTTCAGAAGTTAACAAAAATGCCTGCAACTTAAAAAAATTAAGATTTTATTTTGAAGTTCATGATCTGTCATATTTAGTTTCTGAATTAAAAAAAAATTCACAAAGACTAAAACTCACATTTCCCTATCTTACCAAAACAAGCTGTATTTCTCAAACTTGATTGCATATATATTAATAACCATTTCTATAACTAAGAGTGTCTAGAAACTGTATTTTAAAAATCACACAAACTGAAATATATTCGGCAACTTTTCAAAAGCATTATGCCTGGTTTCAGGGGTAAAGATCCTATTTAAAACAACCAGATGTACAGAGATAAATCTCTAAACAACCTCCTCTGAAAAGACCTCTAAGCATGGGCAGTATTCAAGTTGGAATTTAAACCTTAGATAATGGTTATAGCTTATCTACAGAAAGAAAATTAGAATTACAGGTTAGTGGCTTTGGCAAATGCGTACTTTCTAATTTTACAGCATCTAAATTTAATTTAACTAATTTCAAAAACAAAGTTACCACTTTAAAATCTGGAGAACAAATTTCTTAACATGCAGAATGATAACAAAGTAGGCCTTACTGAAGATACCAAATAACAATAAACTATTAGTTACTACTATTCTTATGTATCTACAAATGCTCACATATACACATTCATTTCATCTATTAGAAATATACAGTACTTTTAAGGTTTAAAGCCTGAACACCTTTGGTAAATAACTGCAATCCTGAGGTGCACACTCAAAGCTTCAGCACCTTAATTTATGCGCCTCAAAGAGTTCCAACCTAGTAATGTGCCAAATTTAATATTATTTGTCAATAGCCAAACCCAGCTACCTATACAGTACAGAGACCACACAGTCAATAGGGTATTCAGCATGAGCCAAGCTCATTACTTTGTACTGTGAGCCCTCGGTTCTGTCCTAAGTATTAGCAGACTATCAGATTCTCCCTGTTGTTCATGATAAAAGACTGTTAAAAATCAGTAACTTTAATATGTCTTACTCTATTAAAGATTCTTTAAGAAAAATTCCATTGCTTTATCTCCAAAAGAAAATTCTATAAAAAATTTATCCTCTAAACTCTACCAGAGTATATAAACTATAAAACAAGGAAGTATTTGGCATTTTCCCCAAACTACACTTCAAAAGAAAACTGAGGCAAACATCTCTTGCACTACTGTGATTCCTAACCTCAGAGTCCACTTAAAAAAGCTAGTAACCTCTGAAGAATTGTCAACAAAAAAATTCAAGCAAACAAAATGCATGCATGCAAATAAATAACCAACAGTTTTCTCCAATATCCATTCCCCAGAGGCAACAAAAGGCATCATAAGACCAAGGAAATAAAAAACAAAGACCTCCCCCTACCTTCGGATTGTTAAAAGAAATGCAATGATTTTCCTTGATGGTTTTATGCCTACAGTTCTAGGGGAAGGACAAAAATTAGAAGCCATCAGTTGGTTTTTATGAGAGACGTAGACTTGGGGAAAAAATAATAAGCCCTGAGCCCATCAGAAAATGTTCCTACGATTCTAGTAAGTGTTTCAATGTCGGAAGATCAAAATGTACCTCACCAACCCACAAACAGCAGTTAACAGGTACTAAGCATCTTCACAGCACTGTACACTAACTTACTGCAGGACAATTCAGTTCATCTCAAGGTTGAGCTCTGTTAATCATTCCCCGATAAATTTGCAACTTTATCAACTCTTAATGGAATACCATTTACGAAGAACTGGAAAGCCAGTTCACAAGTTAAAAGTGAGAGATTTAACAAAACAAAAACAAAACAAAACAAAAAAAGGGACAAAATAAAAAGAAATAAAATTAAAGCAAAACAATAAAAAACAGAGACAGGGCGTCCATCTTCTGCGGTTCAGACTCCGATCTCATTTCCCCAATGAAGGTGTCACTTGGCGGCAGGTTTAGTGGCATGGCAAACAGTGCCTAACTCAGGCAAGTGTAACAGGTCTGCCTTGGCCAGTCTAGTCATCTAATAATGCACAAATATCACATAGAGAAAACATACAAAACCAAATTAATAGTCAAAATCCATCTACCAGAAAATGTGGACATAAAGTTACGACTGATGATTAGGCTCACACCTGTTATGTTGATCTTATTTTTTTCTAAGTGTTAACACTTATAAAAAGAAATTTGAAATGCACGCAACAAAAAGGTCATATTTAGACAAGTATAATGAAAGAACATTTTATTCAAAATGGCATTTTTTATTAACAATAGTTCATGCTCAATAGGCATCAACATCATTTTTCTACCCCCTTCTCACATTACTGTCTGAACTAAAAACCAGCAAACTGAAGGAAACTGAAGAATATGGAAAAATGTTTCCTGTGGCCTTTCTTATTTACAGCATGCTTTTTCTAACAGCGTGGACACAGCGAGCCACATGCACAGGCTCTCAGTTCCCCTTTGCGGTCCTCTCGCTCTGCCCTCAATACAGCAATGCTTTACTTCTCTCCTGGCCGTGCATAATCAGATGTAACGGCTGTGAAATTCACTAGCTGTAGCTGACAAAATACAAATGTGTATCGGTTTCTTCCTGACACAAGTTATTAATGTGGAAATACAAAAATAGAGTACATGTTTAGATCTGCATGTCCAAAAACGGGAAAATTTCCTCAAAATGGGAGCACTAAAAATATTTAAGAAGTTTTTACTAGTTTTTATCAAGTAAAACACAAAAGACACTTCCATATGCATATAACCTTTAATGTTTCTTATAAATCAGTCAGAGCTTCTCTGATTATATGGGGTTGATTCCAACAATGATTTAAAGCTGTTCCTTCAAAATCAGTAACAATAAAAGCCTACGCTATAATTTCCTGATATTTTCAGTTTAAGGTTTTTCCTATGCAGTTTCATAGCATGAAATTCTGTAGAATCAAACTCCTCTTCCTTTCTCACTTTACTCCCCGATTCGGAGCTGGCTCACTGTGCTCTTAAAGAGCATCAGGTAAGAATATATTTGGCAAATACTTTACTTTTAATCCATGTTTATCTTCCCTATCTACTCTAACCCCTGAAACCCAGAAAATATGCTTTCAAATTTATCTGGGGGAAAAAAAAGAAACCAGAACTTCCTGTTCTGGGATTCCAAAATGACCAGTCTGGGAGGAGCTGTATGTATGTTATAATGTTCTTAACTCTCCAAAACAGGCACTCTGAAACAAGCATACAACTCCTAAAGTGCAGCACACTCCTGATGCACTAAGTGATTTAAAGTTAACCCAGTAACTACAAGCTTTTAAATTACACATAAAAAGCCCACTGAAGTGTTTCTAGCATACTTTATGCTATAGTTACTATCATTTAGCAAAAAAAAAAAAAAGTTCTTTACTGACATTTAAATTTAGAAAATAATCAAATTTTAAAAATCTATGTATTATGCCAGTCAGTACTCTAAGTTAACTGTACAATAGAACTGTCAAAATCAGCATAAATGACTCTAGAAACACAAAATTTTTAATAATAATTAACTCTTAAAGCAATACGAAACATAAAATTTAACAAATAGCTAGAAGGCCTTTGGCCTTGATCCCATCTATGACATCACTGCTTGATAGACATTAACCTTCTCAATAAAAGCCAATCAAAGAAAAAAGATCCAGATGTATAGCAAAAATTACCCTAGATATCAAACAATAGTCTCTTACAATTGAGATAAACTACCTTAAGAGGATATTTGAAAGAATAAACTGAGTATTTTTCAAACAAATATAAAAATTATCACAACCCCAGTTTGGTTGAACATAGTGTTTTACTTGAAAATTTTTAAGGCTGTCCCTATGAATATATGCTTGTGTATACATATGCATTTTACTTTTCCATACCAATTTAAGTTTTTAAATTCCAAAAAGCTTTATATAATCTGCAAATTGACTACTAAAATGCCAAAGCCAACTATAAAAGGCAAATATTTGATAAATAATCTAAATGCTCAGTTGTAAAATCTCAAATATCCATAAGTAATACACTAACCACTTTAGTATAATTTTATATCAGATTTTTTTTTCCTTCTCCAAATTTTGTTCTTGCTTTCACACACACAAATATGAGTGTGCACAAACAGACTCACACATAGATTACTGGCCAATCTCTAGGAATGTCAAAGGCTACACAGTAACAGACAGGACAGATAGTAAAACAATAAGAAAAAAACATGAGATACCAACCTTCTGCACAAGGAACTACTATCAGAGCTCTGTCAATAAAAACCGTGTTAGTTAGATGCTGGGCCACACCAACACTTGATGGGTCACGAAACTTAATATAACATACTTTGGAGGAAAAAGCAAGAGGTGTGTTGCTGCAAGATAAAAAGAAAACAAATGGATTAATAAATATTTGCATGGTTTTGTAATCTGCATTTGAAATTTCTTTCTTACATTTTTGTATAATCTTACCAGACTTAGGTAATTTTGGTTGCTAAGGATGATTAACACATGAAGCAACAAAGTTAAGTCATTTGATGCTGACTTAACTGACAAAACATAAGACAAAACCTAGATCCCTTTACAGAAGCTGCAGCCTCTCCCAACCCTAACTGCACAACACTCATATCACTAGAAACAGCGCTAAAGCCATAGCTAGTGGTAGCAAGGGAGGCCCTGAGTTCACTGCTAACAACAATGACAAAATATTTTTTACGTCACTGAAAACTTCACAGTATCAGGTCATACAGAATTAAACAGGGCTTTTTGCATATACCAGATGGCTTCAGGCTACAGAGTAATGTGCTCTATGAGACACAAATAAAAGGTTTTTACAAACAAGATGTTCCATAACTGATTTTATAAAACAGCAGACACTCTAGTCCATTTGATTCAACTCCATCTAGAAGGACCTCTAGTAAAAAGGAACCAGCATGTTGGAAAGTGTCTGTCTATAACATGATCCTACCTCATTATATTAAGAAATACATTGCCTTCATGGGCAATGTGCTATTATGTGAGTAAAAGTTAAACTAGTCAACTAGTTAACAAAGTCACCTTTTAAAAAAGACTGATTTCACTTTTAAGTATGTGTGTACACGTCAATGTGAATGTCCATGAAGTTCAGAAGAAGGCATCAGACAGCCCCAGGCCTGGAGTTACAGGAAGTGAGCTGCCTAAAGTGGGTGCTGGGAACCTAACACCAGCATGTACTATAACTGTTGAACCATCTTTCCAGTTCCCTCAAGTCGCTTTTATTATTAAATTTGTTCTCTGTAATTCTTCATGTATAGCAACAAATCCATCTTTACAACAACACAGAACAACATTAAATGGTTAAAGATACACTATCAACCTGTGATGGTTAATACTGCTTGTCAAAATGAATGGATCCATAATCAGCAGAGACAACTCTATGGGTTATCTAGATTAGAGTAACTGACATGGTCGGCACCACCGTTCCCTGGGCTAGGGTCCTACACTACATAAAAGGGAGACAGCTAGGTGCACTGTACTAAAGACTCTGCTTCCATACAGTGGACTTAATGTGACCAGCTGCCTCTTGCTCCTGCTCCTCCCTGTCCCTCCCTGCTCCTGCTCCCTCTCCCGCTCCTGCTCCCGCTTCAACTCCCATGTATCTTCTCCTCCATGAAGGACTGTATCCCCTGGAACTATAAATCAATCCTTCTTTCCTTCCTTCCTTAAGCTGCCTTTGCTGTGGCAAAAAGACCTATGCATAGCCAAATACGCTAGTAAAATTTATTTGCATTAAGAACTTAAGTCAATGCTATAAATATAAGTAGTGGAGCTACCTAAGTTGTTTTCAAAAATATGAATTCTTTCCTATTTGACTCAATTAGCTCTCCCTGACCCCTAGCCCACCTAAGGTCACCAACTCACAGTAGCCCTCTCCAAAAACACCTCCTCAGCCATCATCTAACCCAGTGTTCTCAACCTGTGAATCACGATCCCTTCGAGGGTCAAATGACCCTTTCACAAGGGTCACCTAAGACAATCTACATAACAAGTATTTTTTATGATTCATATCAGAGCAAAATTATAGTTATGAAGTAGAAATGAAAATAATTTTATGGCTGGGGGTCACCACAACACTGTATTAAAGGGACCCAGCAGCAGGAAGGTTGAAAACCACTATCTAAGCCCAAGTCTTTTATAGAGTGTCACGTAAGTAATACAGCCCCACTCAGATTTAACACGCCACCTTTACATTACCAACCTCCAACTTAGGTCTGTCCTGAGATCTGAACAACCAATCCAAGAGCCTGCTTGCTGAATATTAATTACACTCTGATCCACTCTACCTCAGTAACCTTACAATCCATTCCAGCCCTGCCCTCTATCCTGTATTTTCTATCTTAGTTAAAAGTAACAGCCACATTTCTCTAGTGATCTGGGAGTCACTAGTACGACAGTAATTGGCACTATGCACCAAAACCTCCAATGCTCCTTTTAAACACATGGGGTTCATGAACTTAGCTGTGTCCATAACTCACTTTGGAGGATTAAATGTGAGCAGAACTGACATCTCGGCTCTGCAGGAGCTGAGAGCCTGTTTGGCTCTTTGGCGCTGCCACAGTCGCCAGCAATGCCCAAGAGACAAGCTGACTGTCCACCTGTCTCAGTGCCCCACTGAGGCCAGATCTCAACCCTACCAAGAGGTGTTAAGAAACAATCTCTTCCGGTTGCCAACCCTGATTCACTTCTCACCCTTGACCTTTCCAATTTCCTCATCCAAGCTGTCAGTAAATCCTGAGATCATCTCCTGAATACAGGTCCCCCTAAGTCTTTCCTCATTCTCACAATTGTTGCCTCAGTTCAGGACCTCAGCAATGCTCACACAGATCATTATACAGTCTTCTAATCAATCACCCTTTGTCTAACTTCAATCCCTTATTACTGGTCCTCAACAAAAGTGCCAGTGCAATTAAACACCAATTGCACCACATCACTTAAGTCTCCTTAAAAACACCTTTGTATTCATCTTCATTTTATACATATCCAAAACTATAGACCTTCTAGCTCCTGTAACACACCCAGAATAAGAGCACTTTCTCAACATGAGGACTCTGCACATGCAGTTTCACTCAGGGAATCATATTTCTTCTCTATCTCTCCTTTAAACTAACTTTATTTTTCTTCAAGTTTCCAGTTCCAAGTCCTCTGCCACCATCCAGCAACATCGCAGATCACAGGCCCCCTCGGCCTACGCACTATACGCAGCTGCGGCATGGGTATTAATTAGTACAACTCATTTGAACCCACATTCTGTAAGCTTCTCTAGCCACAAGTGATTAGTCACCTGCCACAAGACTCCATTTCACTGGTTTGACTGAATAAATGAACTCAAAACAATCAGGTTCTTTCTGCTGAGCTGGAAAGCAACTTGTATCAGAGAAGGGAGTATAGACCACAAAGCAACAGAAGATATCCAAAAACAAACAGCCTCTTGAGAGGAAAAGGCAGTCTCTTTGATTGCTGATACTTTTCTGATTCCCAGCCCCAGATCCCAGGAGGCCTGGTTGCTCTATGGCCATTACAGCCTTTACTCTTCAATCTAGCAAAGGCCTTTTAAATAAACAACATCAGTTCTTCTGTGAGACAGGTAACACCTTTTGTCCTTCCCAGCTAAAGCCAGACAGTGGCCTACTCAAACCCCTGGAGTTGCAGGCGTGTGTCTAGCCCCTAACCAGGAGTCTGACAAGCCACCACTAGAGCTACATTTCCTAAATTGGTGGACCCTTTAGTGAAAAATATGAACCGACATTAGTCGCCACTACAAGTGAGAAACACATCCTGTGTATCTCTAGTTACCCACTTAACTTTAACATTCACGGGCAGAGTGAGCTGGCCCAATTATAAGGAAGTACAGGGAAGATGTACAGTAAGGCCCGAGACTTGGGAGCTGACGGTCAGCATGGTCATGAGATCCACATGCACGGCACAGTGCCTCACAGCAGTTGGTAATTTCCATTTTGGGGTAAACCTACAGGTGCTAGGCAGGCGTCTGCCACTGAGCTACATCTACACTCAGCCCGTAAGCCATGTTCTTAATCTTCATCTCCCATCACTTTTCCTAAAATAAAGGCAACTTCACCTTTATTTTGCAAATGTGTAAACATTTCAGCCTCCATATAGAAGATAACTGGCAAACAAAAGTATATTATTATTATTTATAAATCAGTTATGCTCATAAATCATATGCTTAGGTCTTTCTTGTTAAACTAATAGAATTACTTTTCTATCACCTTTTTTTTTTCTAGACAGGGTTTCTTTGTGTAGCAGTGGCTGTCCTGGAACTAGCTCTATAGACCAGGCTGGCCTCAAACTCACAGAGATCCGCCTGCCTCTGCCCCCCAAGTGCACCACCATGGTCTGACCACCTGCTTATTTAGTTTTTGATACTAGGGACTGCACTCAGGGCCTCAAACATGCCAGACAAGTTCTCTAACAATGAAACACACCTCTAACTCCTAGCACTTCAAAATCTAATTTTGATCTACAGGGTCCACTAATTTGCATAGGCTCACTTTGAATTTGAAATCCTCCCTCAGGCTCACACATGTACCACCAAAACCCAGACCACAGTTTTAATTTTCAAAGTTACATACTCTATTTTGTCTAAGGGTGAGCCTCTATTGACAGTAGCACTGCCTAATGTAATGGATGCAGTTTGATCTCATTTGTTGAATCAAGCTTCAGACTTCTTAAGAATATAAAACCTTAATTTTTAAAAGAAATCAAACTCCTTTCTGGGATGTAAGTGGAGACATTTAAAAACAAAAACTACCTCTGGGGACAGGTTAAATTTCTGCGCCCTGAGTATTTTTCACTAAACATAGTGATGGCACTTTACAATCTCTTCAAATGCCAACGTAGCTTCCAATTATGTCCAATATTTTACTAGTACAACAGTATACATCTTTCAAAGGAGCCTCTAAAGTTTACAGTACCTATCAAAATTACATAATCCAAAACACGGACAAATAGTTTTATGCATGAAATTTCTAACCAATATAACATTTACCTAAGGACTCCAACAGTACTCTGGATGGCATAATTCTCTCAGCCTTCCTAGGAACCGCTGACCCTGCCTCCAGGCTGACCAGTCACTGCTGACAAACACTTCCAAATGCATCTAGCTTCAACTCATTATTCATTTGTAATTAAAAATTTAAAAGTCGACCAACATATGACAGATTTCAAAAACACTCAACACAGCACATCTTTAAATATTGCTTCAAAGCACAGCAATATGAAAAAATGCTTATTACAGATTAAGTTTACAAAGTTTACAGTCACGGTAATAACCCTTTGATTACACCGTACTATGATAAGCACAAGCAGAGAACTAGAAGGAGCATGCTAATGGAAGGAGTCTGATGGGGTGACTTGTTCTCTGTTTTACGTAAAATGGCTGCTGTGGTTAGATTAAGAAGCAGCCCCAAAGGCTCAGGTATCTGAAGGCCTGGTCCTCAGTTGCTGGTGTTACTGAGATTATCCAGCAGAATGCACTATTAGTGGGTAGGGGCTGGGCAGAGCACTAGGGTATACCTCTAAGATGTTATCTTGTCCCTAGCTCCTTCCTGGGGTCTGTCTCTATGTCCTAGCCTCCATTATACGTCTGCCTGGCCACGGGCTGAATCATCAGAACCAGCCAACACAGACTGAAGCCTCTGAAATCTTGAGCCAAAGTAACTTCCAGCTTATAATCTTAGGTGTTTTGTCATAAAAAATAACAGACACGGCCTATATTATTTTTTTAAGTTAACTAGGTTACTTTAAGTAGTTTAGACTTTTACTTTGGTTCTTTGAACTTCAAACACCAGAGAAGGAGGAAACCAGAGCAAGCAAGAAACACTGCACAGGTGAAAATCTCCCTGGTGTTAGAAATCAAAATACAATTACCCTTGGGTAGTCAGCTGAAGGAGGGCACAGGGGACGCTGTAGGGTACAGACACTCCCCATCTGTGTGCTTACTACATTGGTATGTTTAAACTCGGTAAAAATCCATTGAGATCACACCGTGATGTTATTTTTCCATATGGACATCATATCACAATGAAAATTTTACTGAAAAAGCAATTTGCAAAAATAGGTTTTCACGAACTATGAAAGTCAATTATTGTACAAAAAGTTAGTAATTCTAGATACTTAATTATCTGGCAACACACGAAAAAAGAATGACAAGTAATTCTTAACATGTCCAAAGAATGTCTACTAAACTCTCCTTTGGCTTTCTGTATTACCTGTGCCAGTGTGTCCAGCTGCAGAGGTGGTCAGAGGACAGCTTTCAGGAGCTGAATCCTCTCCCTGTATAGTGGGTTCCAAAGACTGAACTGAGGCCTTCAGGTTTGAGAGGCAAGCCTTTTTACCCGGTGAGCCGTGTTACTGGCCTGTTTACTGGAATGCTTAAAAATTAAAATGAAACTGGCCCCTGAAGAGGCAGCTCAGTAGGTAAGTACTTGCCACACAAGCATGAGGACCTGCCGGATCCTGGCACCTTTGTAAAAGCAGAGTGTGGTGGTATGTGTCTGTGGACCAACACTCCAAGGAATGGACATGCAAGTAGATGCCAGGAGTGAGCCAGATTAGCTAATCTACTGGAGCCTCAGGGTCAGGGACAGACTGTTTCAAAAACTAAGATAGAGAGCAAATACGGAAGACACCCAAAATAGAACCATTTTCACTAAAAAAATCTATCTCCAATTTTAAAGCAAGTAACTACTCAACTTCTAAACATTAATCACAAAACAACATATGTTTACATGACAACTATAACTATCATTATCTCTGACTAAAGTTCTACCGACTGCTTACACACCTCAGCCCCAAACGGCAAAGTATCTCAAGAACCAACCAGGGTAACCGCGTTGGCGAGGGAAACCTGCTAATGAAGTGTGTCAGTAGCACCTTGAAAACAAAATGAGGCTCTCTGTGCTCCTGCACTCAGGAAACTAGGGAAGAGTTTTGTCAGGCCACAACTTTGTCAAAGGAATAGTTCATGACATAATACTGACCCGATTTTAATGCAAACAGCAGAGCCTTTTGCTCCCTTGGACCTTTAAGCCCCAGATAACATTTTCCCACGTAGGAGGGAAACTGGGTTTACTCAAGGCCAGCCCTGAAGGAGAGACCTTTCCAGGTGCATCTTCCCAAGTGACAGCTAGAAGTTCCAACCATACAAGTGGCACTTCCCCGGGAATGAAGAATATTCTATGGCGTATTTCTTCAGACATCCTACTGTCCCAAAGTTAATTTACAGGAGTTGGCAGCGTAGCTTACTGGCTTCCAACCCTTCCAGGACACAGCATGCCTCCTGTTCTCAATCACTAAATGATGAGTACTCAAGGGATAGCTGAAAGCACCTTCAAATGCTAAGATGTTACTACAGATTTTAATGCATGGTTAAATCAAACCTTTTGCTCATGCAGTATTCTTGTTAAAAATATACTGCTTAATTAAATCTCAGCATGATGAAAAACCTGTATGAACTCAAGACAGTGTGTCACTCTACAAGACAAACTACATCACAAAATGTCAACTTTGTGAAAGTTGTTTTGTTTAAGCGAGGGGGGCCTTTCTAGACTGGAGATAACTGAGTTATCACGGTGGTCTCTGAAGATAAACTAGATTACAAGGAGGGGGCACTATTAGAACAAATAAAAACAAATTTTGTTTTGTTTTTTGTTGTTGTTTTGAGACAGGGTTTCTCTGTGTAGCCCTGGCTGGCCTTCGACTCAGGAGGCTTCCTCTGCCTCCGAGTGTAAGTGAACTGTACTCTCTTTTGCCCCAGGTGGAAGTGCTAATAGTAACAGAGCTCTTCACCTGGTTCTCTCTTCTCCACTGTAACTGAATCCTCCTGTTCTCCCTACTCCACCTGTAGGAAGGCTGTTCTCCTGCCCTGAACTGCATCCCTGCCCCAAGCTGGAGTGCAGCTTCTAACTTAATGTTACTGCAGCAGATCCCTAACGTGCAACTCTAGCATCTGAGAGCACTGAACTAGCATCCTCTTCTAGCCTACTAATTAACATCTCACTAAGCTGTCCTCTAACATGAACCGGAGCCTGCCTGCTCTCTCCCCAACTGCCAACTGGCCATGGCCACTGCCTCTTTTATACCCGAAGCTGTTCCCAGAAGTCCAAGCAGCATCCAATCATAAGGAAGGCTGCAGCTGCACAGGACAGACTTCAAATAGTCCTGCTACACCTGAATGATGGTATTAAAGGCGTGCCACCACGCCCAGCTCGAGTAAATGAAATTTTAGTAGTCAAATGTACCAAAAAAATTAATGAATGCAAGTAAAGAGAATATTGATGGGCATCCAATGTATTATTTCAACTTTTCTGGATGCATGAAATATTTCCAAGAACAAAAGGAGTTAATTTTAAATATCCAAATGCATACGCCATCAATATGCAGTGGTTCCGCTATCTACTTACAGACAGTAGAGAGAAAAACTGTTTTATATGCATTACTATGAATTAAGCCGAATTATTTTATCCCCCCAAAAAAATCGCGTGTAACTACTTTCTTTTTCCTTCAAACGATGTTAGCACAGAGAACCAAATCTGTGATCTTAGTATGTCTTTAAAGTTATGAGTGCGAGAACGTTAGAACGGGAAAACTGTTACGAGTGACGTTAATTAGCTAATGTTGCATAAGGGAAATTTACCACCGCAAGTGGCCTGCGTGGGAAGCGACCTCTACACGCAAATGCCGACGAGAACCACGTGGGTTTTAACACCTGTACGCAGTGGAGATAATCCGAGCCAGCGTGACCTTCTAGGAGGAAAAAGCCAGGCTGAGGCCAAAAGGAGGGACGTCAGAAGGGCCAGGAGACGGTGATCGCCTAAGATCTCCGCGGATCCGCGTGGTCGCGGACTCTCAGCGGCACCAGCAGACCGGCACCGAGGCCTGGACGCCCGGGCCGTCGCTGGCGTGGACAACCGTGGAGAGCACGGTCCACCCGGTGCAAAAACGTTCTGAGGCGTTTGCCATGAGGACGGCGGCGGGGCCCACCTGCGGCCATCTTAACTTCGGGGGGAACCTAAGGGCTGGGGGAACCCAACGCCGAGGCCGGGCACCCACCGACCACGGTGCCCGAGGCTCGGAGCGGGAAGCCACTCTAAGTCCTTCCAGGCACCGCACCCAGAGGTCAATCGACCTACTCCCAACGCGGAGAGCCGGGCGGCCGGCCCGGTGCCCTCATCAAACATGGCCGCTCGGTAGGCGCGCGGTCACGTGACGCGTCCCCGCCTCGCACCCCCCCCCCCCCGCGCGCCCCGCACGGCCTCGGCGCCGGAGGACTCCATGGCGGCCGCCCCTCCCCCCGCCGGGCCGCAGCACTCACTCTGGGGGGTAGAGCCGCAGCTCCTCGATTTCTCCTAGGAAGGAAAAGAGCGTCCGCATCTGCTCGCTGGTCACCGCCGACGAGAGGTTCGTCACCTGAATCACCGCCGTCGGGAAGAGGCCGAAGCCTAAGCCCAAACCGAAGCCGCCGCCGCTGTTCATCCCGCTCCCGCGGCCGCTGCCTTCCCGCTCCCCAACGTCCGCGACGCGTCAGCGACGGAGCCTGGGCAGCGGAGACGCGCGGCGGCGAGCGCGCTCCCGCGGGCTGAGTCGTGGCGCCGGGCAGGTCTAGCCGCCCACCGCGCAACTCGACTGCTCCCCGGGCGGCTGCGCGCGCCGGCCGGAAGCGTCGCCCTGGCAACGCGGCGGCTCCCGCGGTCCCGGCCCCCTGAGGCTGGGGCCTGGGCCTGGAGGCTGTTGCTAGGCTCCGCTGGGTGCTCGGAGACGTTCACCGGCTGCTGCGGAGAGGGAGGGCGGAGGATGTGCCCTCAGACTCCTTCACTTCTCCGTGCTCCGCCAACGAATGCGGCTGCGGCGGTGAAGGGCAGCGACCTCCCGACAATGTGAATAAATCATCCCTAAACTGGGCGTGGTGGCTCACGCCTTTAATCCAGGCCCCTATCCCACTTAAACCTGATTGTGAGATTCCTGCCACGTTGGCTCTCTAGCACCCTCTGTGGACAGTGTTTAGTATTGCACCAACAGGCGTTCATTTTTCACAGTGCAGAAAATCAAGGATGAATTTGTAGACGAAAGGCAACTAAATTTGTCTCCTTTATGGTATGTGACCATTAATGTCTCTAGTTGTTTAAAATTCTCACTTTAGGAGCTGGAGAGATAGCTCAGTAGTTAGGAGCACGCACTGCTCTTTCAGAGGACCTGTGCTAGACACCCAGCACCCATGTCAGGCAGCTCCTGTAACTCCATAGGCCTGCCACTCCAGCTTCCGGGGATCCAGATCCTGTGGTCTCTGTGGGCACACGCGTGGTACACAGTCATATATGCTTTTGGATACTTCAAGTTTTTCATAATACAAAAACATAAAATAACAAAAGGCTTGAACAAGCTTTTCGTTAACATGAGGTTTTTTACAATACCATTTTATGATATGCATTCATTTTGCTTTCTTGTGCTTTTGAGCTAGAATCTCTCTTTATGATCCAAGTTGGCCTTCAACTGAAGAACTCCCAGATTCCCAGGGTCATCAGGGTTACAGGCCAGCACCAAGCTCAGACCTTTATAATTTTTTTTTTGTTTGAAATATCTGTACTGGGGTCCAATGCTTCATTTCTAATCATACCTTCTTTCTTTATTCCACAAAGAATGTCAGCAATCTCATCCATTTCTTAAAATGTTTTTTTTCTATATTGTGGGTTTGTTTGTTGTTTTTTGTTTTTCAAGATAAGATTGCTCCTGTGACCCTGGCTGTCCTGGAATTCAGTCTGTAGACAAGGCTGGCCTAGAACTCAGAGAAGTGCCTGCCTCTGCCTCCTAAGTGCTGGGACTAAAGGTGTGAGCCACCTCCGCTCAGCCCTGTGGTTTTTCTGACTTGGATTTCTTTCGTCTTTCTTGGGCTTTGATATGCTTTTAATTTTCTAATTTCTTTTGAAGGAAGCTCATGTACCTGATCTTTAGCTTGCTGTCTTTCCAGTGACAAACATTCTTGTATCATCCTTCCGGAACAACATATAAATATATTCAGTGTCCAAGTCAGTGTCCATGGCTACCACTTGTTCCTCATATCCAATAATTCCTTGAAGGAGTTTTAAAAAATCATTTTATTATTCTTTTTTGTGTGTATGTCTGTGTGCATGCACATGTGGAGACCAGCAGGGAGTGTCGGATCCCCTATAGCTGAGGTTACAGGTGGTTGGTGAGCAGCTCACTATGGGTGCCAGGAACCAGATCCCAGTCCTCTGCAAGAGCAGCAAGCGCTCTTGACACCTGACAACCACATTAAATATTCCTGTAACTCTTACAGTATATATGGAGGCTCAGGGAGAGGGCTCCATGGGAAGTCGCTTACTCTCCAATCCTGATGACCTGGATTTGGCCTCTAGAAATTCACACAAGGGAAGGAGAAAACTGAACCTATAAAGCTCCTCTCTTGCTTTCTCACGTGCACCATGGCACACGTGTGCCCTTCCCCCACACATCATACACACAATAATATTTTTTTTTAAACTGAAGCTTTGGTTGTATTGTAAAATACCCATTCTCAATACTTAAGGACATTGGTGACAAGATGTCGCATGTGGACATGTTTTTAGTTTCCTTGGCTGAGTGCCTAGAAGCAGAGTTCCTGATCCATGTGACTAATTTTAAAAAGTCATTTTAACTGGGGATATGGATCAGCGGTAGAATACTTAACTAGTGTGTACCAGGCCTTTGCTTCAGTTCCCAACACTGAAAGAAAAGAGAGAAGAGGATGTGGAGAAGGAATGGTGTCAGGTTTGGAAGGAGGGCAAAGACGGCCGTGTTTCTGCATCTTCCCACTGCTCCTATTAACTGTGGACCATGGGGCTGACTGCGTATCCAGCTGCACTAACCATCTTAAGGACCCAGCTTCCAGGTTGCTAGGAAATAGGGCACAGAGCACCCGCTGTCATTAACGTAGACATAATAGATGCAGAATGGCTCCACAGATATCCTAGCAGCAGATTCCCAGTCCTGGTTATAATCACAGTGTACATATGTATATATGTATAAATAAGAAGTATAGGACTGTATGTGTACAGAAGTGTATGTAAGTAACCCGTTGCAGCAGTGCCCATGGAAGCTGTAATACCTGACTCACAGGTAAGTCAATGTGTTTCCAGAACCATAACCTACAGGAACAACTTCCAACAGCTCACTACCAATTGTGACAAAAACAAAATTTTCTCAAGTAGGTTTTTCTATAGAAGTAGTGTCCTGAGAGCCATTCCAACAAATGTATTATGGTACCTGATACTGCCAGTCTTACACTGGTTTCTGGATTTTTTTGCTTGCATGTATATCTGTACACCAGATGCATGCCTGATACCCTCAATAGCCAGAAGACAGTGTCAGATCCCCTGGGACAGAAAGTGCAGATCGTTGTGAGCTGCCGTGTGGGTACTGGGACTTGAAACCCTGGTACTCTGGAGGAGTGGAAGCACTTGGGAGGTTGAGAGCCACTGCTCTAGGCCTTCAGTGCCAGATTGGGGCTACTGATGCACCCCAGCCTAGAGAACTGAGCAGCTGCTAGGTACTCGGCATCTCCAGTCTGAAGACAGCCACGTTAGACCACCCAGACTGTATGTTCCTTTGGTATGTACAACCATGCTATTAGTTTTGTTCCTCTAGAGAACCCTGACTAATACAGTATGAGAACTAATGCCAGCCAAAGCTCATCGATCCCAGCTCATTCCTGTGAGTCAGTTAGCACCTGGAACACAGCTAAACGGACACGAAGGAAAAGTCTGATATTCCTCGTTTCTGTATGGAAGGCTACCTGGGACTGGCAAGTCTTCTTTGGTAAGAAGATGGCTTTCAGGAAGTATCATGCTAGTGGTGCTTCTTAGACTCTGACCTGATTCCCAGGCCCTACTCTCTCCCACCCAGTGATAACGAGAGGACGAGGTTGGATCTTGGCTGCCATCCTATCATGAGGAACACTGTCCAATTGTGAGTCTTATCCGGGCTCCTGCTTGGGAACTCTCTCCCCAAAAGCTGACACATGAGAAATAATGCACCCCTCACATCTATCAGCCTACAAACACTTGTTCAGAATTAATTATGTCTGTGTACACTGCTGCATGCTGGGATTTAAGACATGAAGACCTTTAAACAGAAGTTAGTCTGACCCTAAAATTAATATAGCTTCAGCTTTTGATTTTAAGGCTAGAAAACCATTTGTAAAGTAAATTTTCATACCCAGGCTGAGGCTCACTTCATTTTCTTTCTTTTAGTTTCCTGAGGTAGACAATTATAAAATGGGACTTCAGTGAGCATCATCTTCCTTACGTTTTTGCCTGGCTTTTCCAGCATCCCTTAGTTGGTCGGGGTTGCTCAGATTGCTGTAACTAAGCACTATGAACCAACCAGTTTAAACAACAGAAATGCCGTCTCCTGGTTCTTGGGTGTTAGAGTCTGAGAGCAAAGTGCTAGCAGGACCATTCTGCCTATAAAGGCACAAAAGCGGAAACAGTTCCAGGTCTCATACCTCACTTCTGGTATGTGGTGAGCCCTTCAGACTCTGGGCCTAGACTCTGCTGTGAGCCTCTGGCTAATATTACTTATTCCATTATTGGGAGATCTTCTGAGCAAAACTGAGTCACAAAATATTATAACTGCCTGAGAGAGGCTGGTTTCGGGGACGTCAAGGTTATCTAAAGGAGTGTCCCTTCTCCGGCTGAGCATCCAACTCCACCCAGAAAAGCTACTTCCCTGGATAAACATTTAGCTTCCTTGAGACAGGTTGTCTCCCAGGATAAACTTTCTGCTCCAGCAGAAAAAGGGAAGTTTTAAGGTTTAGGTTTAACTAGAGAATGAGATGTTTTACTCGTGTTGTTTTACCCAGCGCGGATGAGCTGAGTTCTTTGTGATCATTGTCTTTGTAACTGCTGTAACTGCACGTAGCCCTTTGAGGAAAGGTGTATAAAAAGTGAGACAAAAATTAAACTTCAGCTCCATTCCATCTGAGCTCAACGATACTGTGTGTGCCTGGTCTATTCCCTTCCCTTCTCGTCTCTTTTCCCCTCTCCTCACAATGTCCTTTAGTCCCACCCCCATTCAGTTACTTTTTGACTTGTCAGGCCCGACCTGACACTGGTAGTTCCTTGACTTGTGGCAACCTTCAAGAGAGCCTCCATTCTTTGTATGGTATTGTATGTGTGTACATGTATGAGTGTGCATGTATGCATGCTTGTGTGTGCATGTGTCTGTGTGTGTACATATGTGTATGTGTGCAGAGAAGTATGTGTGTATGCATGTTTCTAAATTTTCCTCCTTTTATGAGCTCAACCAGTTGCATGTTCAGTGACTTTATTTCCAAATAAGGTTCTATTGTGACATAAGGGGAATTAGGACTCCAACATGTAAACTAGGAGGGATACATAACTTAATCTATTGTTTGTTCACCTACTCATTTTTTTATGGCCCCTGGCACCCTCAGATTCTCCAAGGACTCCTCATAATATTTTCCCCTATGGCCACATTTTACTCTGATACAAAAGTTGTTAACTTGAGCCTTTTTAGAGTTTAGTATATACTTTAGTATTAGACTATGTTATAGATTCTTGTGGAAACATGACTAAATCAAAATAAATTACCCTTTTAAAAAAAATTCTCTTTAGCATTTTACCCTTAATCATCAGATCAGTAGGCTCTGGATCTCAAGGAAGTCAAGGGAGAAACAACTTTGCAATGGCATATGACATGGCAAATCTCCCTAGGCTTCCAATTAGACCATAAGAGACTGAAGATTATGTTATGTATCAGAGAGTGTGTACAAACATTCAAGATGATCATGTTAGATTCCAGAAAGATATATGGATTGGTCTGCAGACAAAAGTAAAAATATGAGGACAACTAGCAAAATCAAGTGAAACCATTTAGTATAAAAAATAACTTTCAGGTGTGGTGAATTCAGAGGCGAACATATAGAATACTTCAAGCTCTTTAAACATCATATTTGGTTTTGAGTTATGTACAGTGTCAGCATCTAAATTTTCCTGCTGGGACCAGCAAGATAGCTCAGGAGGTAAAGGCCCTGCTGCCGTGAATGGCAACCTAAGCCCAGTACTTGCAACCTATGTGGTAGAAGGACAGAAAGTTCTCTACCTTTACATGCATGCTGGAGGGGGGAGGGGAAGAAAGAGGTGGGGGGAGGGAGAATATGAGAATATGAACCACACTGTACCTATGCTTTTATAAGCTGCTGTTTTCTGGCCAGTGGGATTAGATTCCTCCATGAGTAAAGTACTTGTGTGAGAGTTAAAGTTATGTTTTAAGCTTTAATTACTTGCTTAAGAGATTTATAAAACAAAATGCCTCTCACCTGTGAGCCCCACTTGCCCAAGGACAAATAGCTTCTTGGACAGCTGGGGCCGTTGTTCCTGTAAGATAACAAGCCATGTGTTTTCACTTCTGTAAACAAGCCTGGTCGACCCAACTGCACAGGATGTGCCTTATCACACATACACAGGAGGTACACAGGCAGGAGTGTGTCGGGACCTATGCTTGCCCCCGATTATAAGAGGCTGGGAAGTACGTAGCCTTGTGAGTTTTGCCATTATAAGCACCTGATTAATGCATTTCACTGCCATCCTCTGGGAATCCTGGGTATGGACCTGGCCAGTGCCCAGCGTCCTGGCCAGTATTTAATAAAGCTTGCTTCAAATTTGACTCAAAAAATCATGGTAGTGGTCTTATTCTTGCCAGTGGGGTTAACACTTGTCGTGCAAGCACACGGACTTGGTCTTGGATCTCCAAAGCCCACACAAAGCTGGATTCAGAAGCATGCATCTGCAATCTTGGAGCTCCAAGAAATGGGAGATAGGACAAGAGTGTCCTGGGAAACTTGAGGGACAGCTAGCCTCATGCAGACAACAGTGAACAAGAGGAACCCTGTCTCAAGGTAGGTGGTGAGCACCGACACCCAAGACTGTCCTTTAGCTGTCACGCACATGCTGCCCCTGCCCTCGCACAGGCACAGCATAACGCAAAAATAAACAAAAAACTGTCTCCACTTGACCTTGTGTTTTCCAGTGTTGTTCTACATCACCTTTCCCTAATTGTTATCTAGAATTTTATGCAATAGAACAAATATCTGGTTTAACTAATTGTTATTACTATTTATTTGTGAGGCTAGCTGTTTGGGGGCTTTTAAGTATAGTACTACCATGAAATGGACATCAAAATAACTTTGTAAGAGTGAGAGACACCAGAAATCTTTTTCTTCTTCTCATTACGAACAATTCAAAGTCAATATTCTAGGCTAGTTGTACAGACAGCTCAGTGGTGGACGGTAGGCTACCTGTTGAGCATACACAAGGCCCCAAGCTTGATCCCAGAACCACAGGCCAGAACAAAGCCAGAATTCTTTTGGTGCTGTTGTTACTGTTGCTGTTGTTTTTTGATACAGGGTTTCACTGTTGTAACTCTGGCTGCCCTAAAGCTTGCTCTGTAGAACAGGCTGGCCTCAGACTCAGAGATCCGCCTGTCTCTGCTTCCCAAGTGCTGGGATTAAAGGCGAGCACCACTACTTACCAAAACTCTAACATACATCTCACCTCATCTCTTTCATGCGCTCTCTTGTTGGCCCCTGCCAATGCATTTTAGAATACAAGTAAATGCTTGGCAAATGAGATTCTTAGCTTGTTAGCAACACATCCTAGATGTGGCACAAGCAGTGAGAGTGAGCAGAGGACATGCACAGCTACACGTTTCTCAGCGTAGACCCAGGAGTGTCAAAAATATTTAGGCAGGAAAGTTCTGTGCCCAGACATATACGCACGGCTGCCTCACTGGTCAATAACAAGACATGAAACACACACCCAGCTAAATCCAACTCATTTAAAAGTAAAAAAATAGGATAATTAAAGCAGGGATATCTTTGTAATGAACACGGGTCTGAGTTGTGAGGAAGCTGAGGATGGGAGCAGATGGGATTCTTGGCAGCCATTAGGCAACCCTGACTGTTGGCAGTGGAACAGCCTAGTGCTCTAGCATACGGTGCTCAAAATACCGCAAGCAATTAGAGAAGTGCCACCCCGGGTCTGCCAGTCAGGAGACATCTCAACTACTTTATCTGAAGCCAAGCATAGCTCCTCTGTGACCCGTGGGGCGTGCTGCCAGTTAGGATTCACTTCTGATCTGCTGTGCTGACCAAGTCTACAATTCGCCCAGAAACAGCGCTGTTGTGAAACTCTGCTGTTGCGTGATAGTGTGCTGCTGGCTCAAGAGCACACACGCCATTTGTTCATCCTTTCACAGGTGCTTTAGCATGGATACAACAAATCTGTTCTGTGTTGTTGTTCTTTTGGTTTTTCGAGACAGGGTCTCTGTGTGTAGCCCTGGCTGTCCTGGAACTTGCTCTGTAGACCAGGCTGGCCTCAAACTCACAAAGAACCACCTGCCTCTGCCTCCCGAGTGCTGGGGTTAAAGGTGTAATACAGGGGTATCTGTAGGCTGCCCCTTCTCCCTCCCTTCCCTCAGTGTCACTTTTCTTCAATGTTCAGTATTGTGAAGGATAATTTGGTCATGGCCAGGAAATGAAATATCAAAAACTTACCGTGAAAAGACCGTGAGCTGAGACACTAGTCTGTCAGCTAGTCCTCTTCAAGTTTAGAACAGTCTAAAAAGAGGCTGTGAAGATTTCTACCTTTCTCTCTTTCTATATCAAGGCTGCTTGCAAACGTGGTGAAGATCTCTTTTCTCTTCCCCTAAGTTAAGGGTAAAATATTGTACCATATTGCCACAAAGTACAGAGGAGTACATGTCTTTAATCCCAACTCTGAGAGAGAGTCTGGGTGAAGATTTGGCAGTGACAGCTGAGATGAATCAGAGTGAAGAGTTAGCAGAGTGAGTTAAGAGTTAGGACATGCCCAACTCTCACAATATAAAAGCAGGCAGCTCAGAGAACCAGGCAGTCAGAGAATCAGTCAGACAAGACACAGAGGCAGTTTAGTAGAAGGAGAATGAGTTTGGGAGAGTCAGCTAACAGTGAGACTCCGTTTTGAAGCCAAGCAGAGCAGTTCAGAAAAGTTACAGGAGTCAGCCAGAGTCAGAAGAGTTCAGTCCGAAACAGTCGGCCAGCTCAGGCCAGTTTAAACCAGTCATCTTGGAGAACAGTTTGAGACAGAATAGTGTGTGAGTTGAATCAGCCAACCAGAAGAATCAGTTGAGTTCAGTATAGCTCTTGAGTTCAGAAGGAGCTAGTCAGAGTGTGTCAGTCAGCAGTAAGTCTTGAAGGCAGAAACGTTCTAGTTCTAGCCTCAAGATTAGATTGTAGGGAGACTAAAACTCTCTAGAATGGAGGATTGAACTAGCAAAGAATAAACTGCCTTTTACATCAACAGCTATACTTGCAGGTGATTCTGACAGGTGAGGAACCTTGAGGAGACATAGTATAAAACATTAAGACGTATGCAGGTTATATAAGTCATTAACTGAACACAGATGATGGGAATTCACTATAAACTTTACAATTCTGCTGGACAAATATAAGACAGATGTTCAGAAGTCCTGTACATATAGATACTTCATATGTGATAAAGTTTATGTTATGTTGCACATAGTAAGAGAAGTAGGCTTGAGGCTGGAAAGACGGCTCACAGGTTATGAGCACTGGTTGCTCTTCCACAGGACCTGGGTTCAATTCCCGGCATTTACCTGTGGCTCACATTCATTTGTAACCCTAGTGCCAGGAGGGCCAGTGCCCTATTCTGTCTCCATGGGCACTGCACACATGTGGTACACAGTCATATATGCAGGCAAAACACCCATACACATAAAATTTAAAATATTTATTTATTCCAACAAAATATTTTTAATAATTACTTGAGTTTCATACAATGTGTATCTCGATCACAACCTTTTCCTATTCCTCCCAGGACCTCCCTCCCATCCCTGTGCCCTTAAAAAGTAAAACAAAAGAAAATCAAAACCAAAAGAAACCAAAAAAAAAAAAAAAAAAAAAAAAAAACCCTGAGTCAAGTCTGTGTGGTGCATCAAGAGCATGACCATGGTTCTTGGTGGCAGCAGGCAGCTGGATCAGTAACATCCACCTGGCCCATATCAGCCTAAAATCAAGTCTAACAAAGTTCAACCCAAGGTTGGATCTCACTGCCCAAGCACGCAGGGACCCAGACATACCACAGGCACCCAGAGTTCACACAGGCACCTAGGTATCCTGCGGGCACTCGGATACCACACAGGCACCTGGGCATCTTGCAGGTACCCAGCCTACTCATAAAATTAAAATTTAAAAAGTAGGTTTGTACAGCTGATGCCATGTACTTGGATATCCACCTGACAGAACATTCGATGATACACTCAAGATGGACTAAAGATCTAAATGCTAGAGAAAAATCTATGCAGCTTACAGAAGTAAACATCGAAGAAGAGCTTTGTGACTCGGGGACGGATATTTTATTAATAATGAGGCATAATGGAGCTTTAATCATACGCATGTTAAATCTTAAAAACAAAAACAAGATACTATCAGTGACGGTGATCATGTGGACTGGGAGATGTGTATATGTCTAAAATAGTAAGAAATTTGAGTATTGAGATACAGGCCTATGATGACTGCACTAGGAAAGCTGGAACAGAATTCAGAATTCTAGCTACACAGTGAGTCTGAAGACTTCCTGGGCTATATAGCGAAACTCTGTCTCAAGTACTCCTATGCCAAAAGAAACCAATATTTAAAAACCTGTAAGAAACTCCTGCAATTTTGTCTTTAAAACTTCAGAGTGGTAGGAAAATGTTAACAAATGGCCAAAAGAATAAGAAATTTCCAAAAGTAAACCTCAACGGGCACTGTGATGGACTAGTCCCCAACGCTGACTAGGCTGGATTTGGAACAACCCCGTATGTGTCTTTGAGGAACTCCAGAAGGGTTTAACTAGAGAGGGAAGACTGATCCTGGGGGCTGGGGGAATCCCACAGGCTGAATGCCGGCATTTGGTTCTCCCTGCTTCCTGAGTGCAGAAGTCATGGGATGGCTGCCTCAGGCTCCCGCTAGGATCTTTTGCCACGAGGGATTGTAATGCACCTCAAACATGGAGCCAAAATAAGCCTTTCCTTCCTTGAAAGTAACGAATAAGGCGCCCAGTACTGATACTTTTCAACACTTCACTAAGCGGAGGAACCAAGTTTCAACAAACACCAGAACACAATGCTATGTATACTCGCGCATGTATGCAGGTCTGCATGCACATCTGTGTACAGGCTGGATGCGGAGATTGGGCATCCTCTCAGTAGCTCTCCACCTTACATTTATGTTTTATTTCTTGAGACAGGGTCTCTCACTGAACTAGTCAGGGTGCTTCAGGGACCTGCCTGTCTCTGCCTCTTCAGGTCTGGAATTCCAGGCACAGGCGACCACACAGGCTTTTTATGTGGGTCCTGGAGATCCACACCTAAGGCCCTCAAGTGGAAAAGTGCCTTCCAGATGGAGCGTCTCCCGAGCCCTCGGTGATCATTCTAACCAGTACAATTCTCTACTAACTGGGGTACCACATTTAAACAGTACACACAAGATGGTTCTGGTTTTGACAATTTGCTGCACAGTAGTTGCTAAAGCCAGTTTTAAGCTTGGTCATGACTGCAACTTCGTGAACAATATAAACTAAAAATGGCTTCTGCATTTCTTCAAAAGGCATAGATTATTATTCAAACTTTATAATTTTACTACCATAAAAAAATTCTCACAGAGAGTAATTTTAAGCCCCCTCCCACCCTCAATACTCTGTAAGAACACTTTGGGTGTTAGTTTAAGTGCACATTTTTTACTATTTAAGAAAATGTTTACTTTTATGCTGTATTGTATGATTCCAAATGGTGACAACAAACCTTATCCAACTTCCAAGAATACTCCAACACTTGGGCTGAGCTGCAGAGGAATAACATGCTAGGCACATCACATCTACGGAGGTCACCGAGGAGGCCCAGATTCGGGGGAGCCCAATTCCTTTGCAAAATGATAACCAATGATTCTGCTCAAGGTAAGGTCACTAAGAACTGAGCAGTTACGTCTATTTTAATTGCTCCTAACTAAAAATGATGGTGAGATGTGAAGTCAATGAAGGGAGGACGAGACCGGCTCACAAGACCAACAAGAATAAGAACAAAGGGAACACGAGACTGTGTTAAAGAAGCTGTCTGTCATTCTTTGTTTTAGAGATTACAACACGTACAAGTAGATTTTATCAAAATACAGCACATTTCTTCTACTATATTCATAAAAATCAATTCCTATGTAAATAGTACTGAAAATCAACTAAAATGAGTTAAAATTTACAAAGAGTTGTTAAAGGGTTTCAATCAAAATTATTAAAACTATACAGTACAATACCCAATTGATAACAGCTTGAAAGAAGTGCAATATTTGAGTTCAAATATTTTTAAAAGTGCTGACTATTCTGACTAGAAATGGAAAATGAGTCCAACTCATTTTGTAAAAATAATGCAGGTGTTTTAGCTAGTCTTATAAGAATCTCAACTAAGTCAAGGCTGAAGACAAAAGCATAACACATTAAAAATATCCAAATTATGCTCCTTAGAAATTAAAAAAATGATTTCAAGAACTGAATATTGCTGTGGTAAGTTTTCAGACTAGCCTCACTAAACAGTTGCTGGTCTCCTATGGCACTGTTCTCTGGTCTAAACAACCAGGCATTACTGTCTTACCATTGCATGTTACTCAAATTTTATTTGATTACACAGAACAAAAGCAAATTAAATGAACGGTTTGGATAAACAAAATTAATAAACCTCTATCATCGGATACTTATCACAGTAATTAGGAACAAAGGCAATTGGTGGCAAAACACAATTACACCGATACACTGAGAAACCCTTTAAAGACTCTGAAGTGTGGAGTTCACGTCTACTGCCATCTGTAGGAACAGCCCTTTACTTCAACACTCGACACACCGTGCGTCTCAAGGACCCCTCCCTTTGCTCTACTTCGTTCCATGGCAGTTCTCCGTCTCTGAGCCAGCGTCACAGACTTGCTTTGGTTTCCTAGCTCCACGCACACTCCACATTCCTTCCACTTCACCAAGGCCATGCTGGGCCAAACAATCATGGGGCTTTCCTGCACCTCCTCATGCTCTGTTCTGCGGGCAACACCCACAGTCTTAAAACTGCCTTTTAGTTTCATTTGCTTTCTAAAATGAAAATTATAAATTAGATTATGATGGAGTACTAATCATAAAAATTAGATTGCAAGTACTACCATTTGCTAAAGAAAAAAGCTTCAGGGGCCTTGATAGCATGGGAAATGCGTGGACATGCATCTACATTAGTTAAAAACTTCAGGAACTAAAAAAATTAAAAACTGAATCACCAGTAGCAAATGTATAGTCAACAGCTATGACAAGAATTGATCTTGTAGAGCTCATAAAATGCAATTATTGTCTTTTAAAAAGACGTCATGTATTTTATTGCATTATTCTATTAATAAAAATACATTATCAGATTCTTTTTCACTGTTTGCCTCATATTTTTATAGGAAATAATGTTTTCATCTGGCCTCGGAAAGTGAACCCACCAGCACCAACTTCTTCTACCCACTCTTCAATACGCACATAGCAAAAGCCAACACTTCGAATCTCTACTCACATGGAAAGAAGCAGTTCGGCAGGAAAAACATTAATACCAGTTGGATAAAAGTAAGGGCACAAAGCCACGAGACAGACAGCTCCGCCACCAGTCTCGGGGCTACAATCAAGGCTAACTGTCGCCTTGTACAGTCAGTCGTGTGTACGAGATCCAAAAATAAACTACAATCTATACAAAATCAACGTAACTTTGTTTTTGTAGCCTTGATTTGCTAAGTTTAAAAACCTAACAATAACTTTCATGTGATATGAATTCAACAGTCTCCTTTATCTTCTGTACAGTGGTTCTTCCCCTCTGAACACAAGCCCCATTCCTTCAGCAATGTACAAGTTTCAACTGTCTGAGTTCTTCTTTATATATAAAAATAGGCAAAATAGTCATTTCTTCTGCAAGTATCTTCCAATACGTCTTGCTATCCCCCATGTTTTTTGTCTATAGTGCTTATGAAGAAACATCTCGTACAATGATGAGTTCTACTGTATTCTGGAAAGTTTTTAACAAGGACACTGCTTGTCCATGTTCAACGTTGATAAAACTGTAGCCATTAGCCTGGAAGAAAGAGGGGGGAAACTTTTAGGAACAGTCTTAAAAATTTATTTGCATTTTTATATGTGTATTTCTGACTGGCAGTATACAAACCTGTCAGAAAAAAAGAACCACTCTAGCAATTTAAAACAACACACTGGCTGACGAGCTCGCTCAGAGGCTAAGGCCACGTGATGCCAGTTGGAAGCCGTGAGTTTGATTCTGGGGACCAACATCATTAAAGGAGAGAATTAACTCCTTCAAGTTGTTCTGTGACCGCCACACTTGCAAAGTACAGCACATGTGTGTGCTCACCCATACGTAAATGCACATAAAAATACATACAGACCAATAAACTCTATGCTCCACACTTATGAAAAAAATCTCAGAAGAAATAACCCAGGAAGTTATATTTTGTTCAGATTTTTAGATGATTCTTTTTAAATTTTTATTCTGTTAAGTCACATGTATGGTTGTTTTGCCTGCATGTATGTCTGTGCCTGGTACCCAGGAAAGCCAGAAGGGAGTGTCAGAAGCCTTGGAACTGGAGTTACAGACTGTTTCTGGGACTCCACCCTGCATCTTCTGGAGGAACAGCCAGTATTCTTAACCATTGAGTCACCTCTTCACCCCTCAGATAATTCTAATATAGTGGTCTAGTGTTGGCAAGGACTTGTCTAAGACAGGATCAGATAGGGTGCTGTGTGTGTGCGCGCGCGCACGCGCACTAAAGTACACCCAGGCTTAGCAAACCACAAGAGTAACTGAAGACAATGTCTAGACTTCTTATTCACTGCAACCATTGGCTCAAGACTAGCATACTAGATATTTAAAGGCTAGCTAGCATTTACTGAACTCTTACTCTGCATCAGACATGTATGTTGAAGTGCTTCATACAAATTAAATTCTTTTATACTCTCTAACAACACTGTAGATTCTTTCATCTTATTTCGGAACCCAGCGATGTCTGGACAGGAATAATAACTCCCGGTCACAAAACTGAAACCACAGATTCCCATGTGATTCAGAAAAGTGTATGTCTATGAGTATGTGTATGTGTGAGTATGGGGTAAGTATTTTCAGAGAGAAAATAAAGTGGACACATATGTACACAGTATGGCAAAGTGTGGTCAGTGTTGTTACACCGTTCTTATGAGTTTTCTGAGTTTGAAATTATTTTAAAAAACCAAAAACTTTAAAAACCTGTATGATCATGAATTTGCATGTCATCTTTGAGTCACTCCAGTTTTCATGCATGGCTGCTGAAGCAGACACTAAGCTAACATTTAAAAAGGGCTGAGGATTCAACCTGAGGTGGTCTGTACTTTAAGCTACTAAACTCTAATGTCTCTAGCAGTTTTGGTTTGAAGATTCCTTCTCATGTTCAGGGGGAGGAACTATCCGTGTGTCCTAAGAGAATGCCACATTGCATGCATTCAGGTAAAATGAGCTACATAAGTAACACAGGAACGGAGTGGAAACGCAAAAGTAAAAAGAATTTCTCAGATTTTGAAATTTTACTACTTGGTATGATGACACTTTATCTCCAAATAGATCCCCTAAATTAGTAAAAAATCAACATTTCTAAACTTAAAATGATGTATCAAATATATAAGCATGATTTTCAATGTGTACATTGTGAATATTTAAACTATAAAACATTAGAAAGTACTGTAAAATAAAATTATTGTAAATTAAAAGATAGTAATAAAAACGTTGCTTTAATTACCTGAATAATTTTATCACCTGGCTGTAGTAATTTTGATGCTGGTCCTTCAGGCTGTACCCTTGTTACAAATATACCCTTTATGAACAATAACAAAAAATAGTTATTTAAGGCCAAACTATAAATTGAAAGCATGAGTCAGAATAACAAGGGAAACCTTTTCTAACACCATGCAAATCCTTGAATATACTGGAAACTGTCTCGACAAGTCAAAATAATTTCTGCCTCCTGTAACTCTGACTTTAGCAATGCAATGAAATCACTTCTATAGATTTTTTGGAGAAGCAGTAACAAAACTAAAAAAAAAAATCAATTGGTAATATCAATATTCACATTTTGGGTTAAATTCTTTCCTTCAAACAACGTGGAATGACCAAATTTCAAAAGACAAAGGTAATAAAGAAATAAAAGGGATGAGAGATGCATAGATCACATTAGATTCTCACTTAGCAAGTATGAAATCAATAAATGAGACCTTATGAATGTTCAAGGACATATTAAAAAACTTACATCATCATCAGGCCTGAAAGGATTTCCTCTACCCCCGACTCCTCCTGATATGCTAAATCCAAGTTCTGGGTCCTTTTCTATTCTTACTCGAATCTGATTTAATATGAAAATAAAGGAAATGTTACTATACCAGAAAAATTTATACAATAATATCCATATTTAAATACTGGTAAATTATGTTCAAGCAGAATATGCAAATATTCGTCAAAAATAAACATTTAGGCAGGTGAAGTGAAACAGCACAGGACATCATTAATGTTAATGAGTTAGTAAGTTCAAGGCTCAGTGGGATTACAAAGTGTAGCTCCTGAGTTTGCCTATGAGTACAGTCCGTCAGCTGACGCTGGACCTCTTTCACTTCCTAGCCACTATTAATTTTAATGTCGTGGTGCATACCTACAGATCAGTTCACACTTACAGACCATCAATTACATCATGTCTTTGCCTACTGTCTTTTGTCATAAGATACTCAGGATATTCAGACCTGGGTTTAGGAAATCTAAATCAACTCTTCATTCCCTTAATCTGTGTACACACTTCAGGGGGTTTAAGATCTTAAGATCTGATCAACTGATAGTAGTTTTTTAAACTACTGTAAAGTAAGAGATGCAGAAACTTTTTCTCTTTTTGAGACATAATTCATCACGTACTCCTGGCTGGCCTGGAATTTGCTGTGTAGACCAGGCTTGCTTAAACTCACCAGAGATATCCTGCCTCTGGCCCCTAACTGCTGACTTGTTTTTTAACACAGGGTCTCACTTAACAGCCTAGGCTATCCTGGATTTCTGATGCATCCAAGCTGGCCTTGAATACACTACCCTCCAGCCTCAGTCATTAAGGTGCTGGTGTAGAAGGTTATAGAAGCTCAATTTCTGTTACGAGTTGCTCCTGTTTACTGTAGACTCAGTCAAAACAGAATGTGATCACTACTAGAGGTTCAATGTTTCATAAATAAACCATCAAGGTGTGTAAAATTATGATCTTTATGATCATAATTAAGTTCAAACCTCAACATGGTTTGGAAACTATAGCTGAATTTCCAAATCTAAGAGCCAAGACTCTGGTACAGAATAGTAACTATTCCAGTTTAATGGCCTACTATTTACAGTCTTAGAAAAAAATATACTGAAAGCACCATCAATCCACTTTGTGCGAGCAATTATTGCCTTGGAATTTAAAAACAAACAAAAGCCAAGTTAAAAACTACAAAGTTTAACACTTTAGAAAACTGAACTTTATAAACTTAAAAACAAAATGGTAAAAACTACTATTAACATTCTATATGGAATTATTGCTATTAACCTATAAGAATGTATGAAAAGTTTAGCTCATATGTCCAACAGTTCTTGATAATTCTTACCTCTTGCTTTGCCAGTTCATGGCCTGGTCTAGGAGAACAATGGGGGTGTGTATATGGAGGCTGGTGGGCCACTTTCAGCATCAAATAATCAATTAGTTGTTCTCTAGAGGGATGCCTTGCCACAGATGCCTGAGGGGGGTGGTGGATTTGACTATAATTTGCCTGAGGCCTGAGAGGCTGGCCCATCTGTCCGTTACTCAAAGGCATCTAAGAAAAACATGAATTATCTTAAAAATGACCAGTAATAATGTCTTAATACAAGCACCTGGATATTCTTCTCGGAGCAATACAAAAGCACTAGAGTTTTACACTGTACACAATTCAATCCTGAGTCACTTACTATGTTGTTCTAATTTTAAACCTTCCAAAAGAAAAAGTTATTACTGTCTTAATTCTAAACTTCAATGTTTGCTGAGAAAACTTTTAAATGAAGGCCTCATCTATATTTTAAATTAATTGCTTTTCTGTTAGATATAAATCTACTTTAACACTTATAAAATGTTAAAGTTAGAAACAAGCATATTGAAAAATTTTAACTACTGATATACAGAAAACAAATCTTTATATACTAAGAAAATTAAATTTAAGTTAGCCTATGAGAAGAGTACCCTTTTCCCATACTAATTTCTCATATGTGCACAGAAGATGATGTGATTATGTTTTTCCTCAGGAGAAGAATTATTTCGGGAGTGTATCTTTTTATTAACATGAATATATTTTCTACCTTTAGTTCTTCCTTTTCAGATCTAGATAGAGATTAATTCTTTGTGTGTGCATGTATCAGCATTTTTCAAGCTCTCTAAATATTAATTCTATGAAATATTAAAAAACACAAGACTTAAACACTGTTGTTTTATTTTCCACAAAAAAACCTACCACAAAGCTTTTGAGATTATTAGTTTGCTGCTTTTGAACTATCTTTAGTACCTCCCATGTATTAAGAAATTGAACCTGAATTGTAGACTTAGGATTCCATTTGTAGCAAACAGTTCATTTTCTTCTATAAAGAATAAGAGCCTACATCTGTATCATAAATGTTCACATGAAAAAAAGACTTTTCACAAAAGAGGAAATAAATGCCTCAGTTATTAAATCATTTAAAACTTCCTCGTTGGTTTACAAAAAGTACTTCTGCCCACAGGAAATTAGCAAAAAAACCAAAATTTCCTTAAAATTATCCAAAAGTAGAAGCTTGGCAAAATTTTAAGAACTGTATGTAAGAACTTGTATCTTGCTAAAGACACAAAAATGTTTTGGTGTTTAGGAAGTAAATTGTACTCTAAAAAGATACTTTTTTTTTTTTTTTTTTACTATTATACTAAAAATTTAGTCAATTCCTAAGTGTAGGAAGACACATGGGTAGTTTAGGACAGTGCAGAAGGATGGTAATATTTTGTGAAGTACTTTATATTGGGTCAGGTACTCTATTATGCTTACATGTCTGGGGAAAAAAATCCAGTAGTTATTTGTTACTTGATAGCTGCAGATTTAAAGCTATGGATCTGTCGAGAGGTGTTCTAACTGGCTGGGCTACTGATTTGTTGTTTTACATAAAGTTCTACAGGGCCTGTGCTTCTTCCTGTTTAGACCGCTTATTCACGTGTGCAGATTTCAGTGTCTGCCTCCTGACAAAGGCCTTCCACACGCGAGGAGTGCCGCCACGGTTACACCTCCACACCTCAGGTGCCTAACTACTTTTTGTTGTTGCTGTTAAGTAGTTTATGTGTGTGTATATATGCACATGTGTAGGTGCATGCATGCCCTATGCGTAAGGTCAGACAACTTCAGGAGTCTGCTCTCTCTCCACCATGCAGGATCCAGAGATGGAACTCAAGTTGTCAGACTTGAGGCTAGCCGCTCTGTCCTCAGAGCCGTCATTCTTGCTTGCCCTCCCTGACCTTGCAGTGCATGCTGGCCTCAAACTCTTGGTCTCCCAGCCTTGGGTTTCAGGTGGAATGACACAGACGTGCTACTACACGGAGCCTATCAGATTCTTAACAACTGCTGACACCTGGCTACTTGGTTTTGTCTAAATCAGTATTAAACATAAGAAATATATTAAGCTATGCTTAGCTAAAGCCTTATGAAATTAAAAAAAGGGTAAGAACTAAGCTACAAGATGCATGTTAAAAAGAAAAAGAAAGTGAATGACAGCTTTGAATTTAAAAAAAAAATGTATGAGCTTATACATTAGATGGCTGGATGCCTACCCTCAGAGCAACTTAAGAATCTTAGATAACAGTCACGACTCATAGTTATATTTGGTTATACTAGAGGCATGTAATTGGTTAAGAAAACAAGAAAGAATGGCTGAGACAGAGTAAGAATTACCTCTGGCACCACCACAAATAATCTGTGAGTTTTTTTCCTACAAAATACTAAAAAATACAATGATCACCTGTCCTACTACATACAAAGGTCTTTCAAGATGACTTCAATTGTATCTAAAGATCTTCAAATGTTTTTAGTTAACTGTAAAAATACTCTAGAATGCAGGATTTAAGACAAAGTCACCTTCTAACTCTCCAAATAGGTTTATTATCAAGAATGCCAAAAAGTCTTTGATTCAAATGCTAAAATGAGCAGGTGAAACTATACAAACTAATGTAACTATAAAACAATTCTCTAGTGTGGAATAAACTAAGCAACAGCAGAGTTACATTCTATCTTGTATTTATGAATCGTTTAAAACTAACCCTACATAGTGAAAGCAAGAAAGGCCTTACAAAACACTTTCAGTCAAAGTATATATGAGATTTCAAACACTGCAACACATAGTACGCTCGAAGACACTGCTTTGTGTCTGCTGCGAGCACCTACTTTCATCAAGCTGTCTGGGAGATCTCTGTGACTAAGTGCCCCTGACGAGTAGCTCTGCTCTCCTGAGATCAATCTATCGTCTTGGCAAGACTCTCCTGGACTGGATGTCTGAGGATGCTTCAGATGAGGAAAGAAAAAAAGTAAACAAATAATATACTTTAAGATGTGAAACAAAACCATGACGCATGAAAGAGATACTGCTCGATTGCAGGCTGGGGAAGGCGCAGGCAGACACTACCTAATCACCGCCGCCACCAGTGTGTTTACCTTCCATCAAAGGCACATGGCAGACATCGCTAATCTTTACAATCCACACCATTTTCCATTCTTTCCTTTTAGTTCCACTTATACTCATAACTTAGTACCTTTAGTCAATAAATGTAGTCAGTGGTTAAAGCTAACTCTCTTCAATTTTAAGAGCAACTAATATATTGCTGCTCAACACCAAAGAAATTGTTTTTGATAAAAAGAAAACGAACTGCTCTTGCTTTGATCGCATAAGCACTACATAGAACTCCCCCTCAATTATAATAATGTGCAATACCAATAAACTTACTGTATAAAACTTACTGTATTGTAATTCTGTCACATTAAATTAGCTCAGTATTTTAAAGGCAGTGTTTTAGAGAAACGCTGTAAAAATTAACTAATTCATAACTTCATATAATAAATATGTGCTTGTTACAGTTTAACTTAATGATAACCTTAGAGGAAAAAGCAGGCTAAACGTCATCTCCCTGGATATTTATTATTATAAATATGATGAGAATAAAACATCTATATTCACATTAAGTTAATTAAGCACACCTAGATTAGAAAACAAAGCACAATATATTTTACTGTTACTTTCAACCTTTCAAAAGAGCATATGCCTAGTAGCAAAATTTTATACTAAAAAATAACTCAAAATACACTCCATTAGTACATACAATTTTAAGGATTTAGAATTTAACCTTAGAAAATAGTATCTGCAACAGACCTATCAAGTCCAGTTAGTTACTAGTTCAAAGCTGGCTCAGCATTTTTTTTTGGTGTGATTTGATCTAATTTTGTCTAACAGTATGCATTTCATTTATCTTCTCTATTTGCGAAAATACTTTTAGAATACACAATGATCATTATAATTCAAAGCTTGAAACTTAGCATCATGCCTGAAAAGACAACTCTCCTTACATTCTTTAAAAAGAGCAAGCACATCATGAATGAAAAACTAAAATTTAAGCCATACAGACTTTAAATTTAAGAAAAATAAGGGCAAAACATTATCATAAAATAAATTTGGGAAGAACAATTGTTCTAGATGACTATGAATGGCAAAGATGCCTGAGTTAATAGAAGCCACTCCTGGTCTGCTGAGAGGAGGCCAGCTCAGCAGCCAGCAGCCTTTCCATCCCCCGAACTAAGAAGCTCCAACAACTGCTGCTGCCATGTAGCCAAGAAACCAGATGATGGAGCCCAGGGCAAGGCTCAGAGCAGCCCCAACAACTGAATCCGGAAGCCGCTCCTGCTCTAAAACATAAAAGAGCAGAGCCAGGGACAAAGGCAAAGGGGACTGAGGGAAAAGTGAAGAGCCCAGAACAAGCAAAGAGTCAAAACAGAAGTAAGCCATGGAAAGCAGTAAGATACGGCTGCAGAGAAAAATGGTCTTTCAAGGTACAAGGGGTATTTAGTTAGAGGCTGAGCCACCACTGCCCGTCCTTTCTGAGCCACGAGGGACTTGTTCTGTTCCTTTTTGGCAGTTCTCACTAGGATAATAAATCTTTCCCCAGTAGGCACCGTGATGCAATGTGTTCAGTCAAGTATCTGTATTTTTCTTTTCCACTGATACTTTTACACCTTCTCCAGTCTCATATTTAATCATCTTGGTGCACACAGTACTTTTTATTAGCCGATTTTTAATTATTAGACTTACAAATAACTGCTGGCTACATCATTAACTTATGACCAAAGAAAGAGACAGAAGCTGTAGAACTAAGCCATAAAGAACTCAGAAAATACAAAGATTTCTAACCAACAGAAACTTCCCCCTAGAAATGTTAAGCACTAAAGATCTAAATTTGTCGTGTATGTGCTAAAAGCACTGGCCCGCTGCAGGTACTCACTCGAAAAGTGTGCCCAGCAGCACCTCTTCCGTCTGCGACACTCAGGGCAAGGCTGCCCTGGCTGCCATGCAGAGCCCTAGAGCTGCCATAGTGAGAGCTGCTCACGGCAGTGAGAGTGGAGTTAGAGGACCGTGACAGCGTGCTCTGAATAAAGAGAGGTAGATCCAGAGATTAGTGTAGCATGCAAATCCACAGGACACGTTAACATACGCAGATGTGTTACAAGTAACCCACCCACACCACAAGCAAACACCAGGCAACACTGAATTCAGAGCCCGAAAGAAACTGGTACATACAGCTACATAACAACACACATACACATAAAGAACACGTGTAATCATAACCATTCAAAGAAGTACAAATGTATAGTTGCTTCTGTTTATTAAATACTATCACTTCATTTATGCCTAATGTATTATACATGTCAGAAATAGAAACTGAGCACACACCCGGGTGTGTGTATATTTAAAGTTGTATATGAGCAAATTTCTCAAATTTCATCAAATGAAATTATCAGCAACCAGTAATTTTAAGTCAAATGAATTTCTAAAGGATCTATTTCATTCTACAGTAATTCTCTTATTGAATAATATCAACATTTAAACACACATGCTAAAGCAAAATGTATTTGTGATAAACATCTGGTTATCAGTCATTTCCATTCTTTCAAAACCTTTTTGTCCACACTTTGAAAAAGATCTTAAGTTTTAGGATGCAACTTTAAAATATTTTTTATTTTATTTATGTACATGTGTCTGTGTACACATGTATACATGCCCATGTATGTGAGTGTCCGTGGAGATCAGAATAAGGCATCAGATCCCCTGGAGCTAGAGTTATAAAAGGTTATGAGCTACTTGACCTGGGTGCTGGGAACCAAACTTGGGTCCTCTGTAGACTTTCTGCCACTCTACAATTATCAAAACAATTCTAGAGAATCCATATGTAACAAAAATTTTCCATTCAAATAAATGGTTATTGCACTTTGGAGTTAGTGGTGGCCCAATGATGGAATCCTTCTACACACCAAGTTTTCATAAAGAACTTCGTATTTGATCCAGGAATTAAAGATGCACTTCAATAAATACACTTCTGATTCTCATCATTCCTGGACTTACTATTAGATGCTATTTTTTCCTGTGGATGGGGCTTATGGCTAAGCTAGGGAAACCACATTTTAGGCAGGGACTATCGTAAGAATGTAAGAATAGAGAAATGAAACAACCACTTCTATATCACTCTTAGAAAATAACTTCTCTAAATTTTGAAGCTGATAACAAATACCAAGAAATAACACAGAATTCCAGAAGGCCAAAGATCTGTAAAATTCCTACTCTGTATTTGGTGGAGTCTAAGGTGTTGATTTTAACATGTTCCCTTGGTTAAATGCTAGGCACAGTGTCCTACGCACTGCTGCTCAGCACTGCTGTTGTCTAACACCGAGAGAACAGGGCTGAGGACACAGGCCAGTGTTAGCAAGGCCTAGATGGATATCTATCATCTAACAAGAACAAGTAAATGAGACAACTGTCACACTGTACTGATATTAACAATAATATGGTTTGGAGTACTTCCTATTTGATTTTCTATAGAGTTAGGAATATTAGCAAATACTGGTATTAGTGAGAATTAAACTCTGAAAGAAAAAAGTTGTTTTTTAAAAAAATTCCTTTCCAAATGCTCTTTGTTAGTTTAATTAAGTCAGTGGTAAAATCTTCAAAGTGAAGTCTGTTTTATGTGTTTGGAGTCCTAGTACAGTTTTTTTTTAGTAGATAAAGGAGAGGGTTATAACTAAAATGTCATAAACCCCTAAACTTCAATATTACTACACAAAGCAAAAAATTCTAATACCTCAAGAGGTAAGGGGAGCATTTTCCCATGGGGGAAAATTAGAATGCCCCTCTGCCACCTTGAATTATGAATGTGTAGGGAAGGAACAAAGGTCCTTCATTATCCTCCAACATCTCCATCCAATTCTTTCTTAGCTTATAGTCTAAATCTTGTTGCTATTAAAGTAGCGAATTAGTGCATCTTTATGAAGTACTTATCTTGCTTATATATGCTACAATTCCCACATCTAATGAAAAACTGCCAGGCCATAGCATAAAAGTTTCTACAAGTAAAAAGGCAACTTTCAGAATTTAATGCTTTTAAAACATTTCTGAACGCAAAATAAGGAATGTCATCGTACATAATAAAGACTTACAGAAATAATTGCATGTCCTATTATTATGCCAAATTCATTCATTTAAAACCAAGTAAATAATATTTTACCAAATCTCCACACTGTATCATAATGCTTTAAAAACTCTATTCTCCAAATTATTAGGATTTAAAAAAACAAAAAAGTTGATGATCAAGTAAAGTTTTAAAAATTCTCTCTTTCATCCAATGACTAAAATACTTCACGTTAAAGAGGGAAAAGGTGCTTGTCCCACCAAGCCTGACTCTCGGGGTTCTGAGAGTTTTCCTCTGTCCACTGTGCACATGTACCCATCTACACAAAAAATAAATGTAATTTAAACATTTTTAAAGTTCCATCAAAGTATCTTGTCAGATTCATCTCTACAAAAGCCATAATCGTAACTCAGGTCTGAATCATTGTCTGGCTTATTAGTGAAATCTCCTATCGATCCACACTGAACACATATGCCTGAGAGATCCTAGGACCCTCCCTTACCATATCATGTCCGCTCGGAACAAGACGGCTTCCTATGACTCACTCTATCACCCTAAGAATTTCCTCCTGGGCTTTTAAAATTGTCCCCTTTCTGCCACATAATGCAGATCAACCTGGGCCAGCTACGTAGCTACTCTGACCTTCAATTTCCTTCATAAAATGTGGTGATATAAAGAGCTACAGGCAACTGAGGGAAGTGGGGAGCTGGAAAGATGATCCTCCCTAAGGAAGAGCACACAATGGGTTGTCAGTGCTGAGTGATCAGCCATGAAAACATGCACACAAGTGTCATTATTATCAACCGAACAGGTTATACTTGGGAATAAACATGTATATACACATATAAGTGCAGTGACAATGAAACAGAGGACATTAATTTGAAAGGGAGTTAGAAGAGAGGAGCAGAAAGGGAGAAATCATCACTATACCATATATATTATAATCTCAAAGAAGTTTTTAAATGTGGTATTAAGAATATCTTAAGGTCCTGTGTGAGTTTTGCTTCCTGGCCCTAATGAGCACTAATGAGCTCAACAGTTAGGACGTTCTGTTTCTATAACTCAGCCCAAACACTGACTATCAAGTTTCCTCAAAAATAAATAAATACCTGATTCAGCCAAGGTGAAGGTCTCTCTGGTCTCTCCCTGTTCTCAACATTCACACCCAAGAAAAACTGTTCTTTTGTGGGACAGGGTGTAATGTAACTCCAAGTAGACCTTGAATTCCCACCTCTACCCTACCAAGTGCTAAGATTGCAGAGGTGCATAGCTAATGAGAAAACTTTTAATTACCCCCCCCCCCCCCAGGATCTATGCGTCTTAGGCTGGCCTGGAAATTTCTATGTCCTTCTGCTTCAGAATCCCCAAAGCTGAGATTACAACTATGTATCACATGTCCAATTTTTAACCTAATAATGTTAATGTCAGTGTTTTAAAAAAGTAATACTTTGATTGAATCATCTCATTTTCTATAAATACTCATATGTATTTCATGTATATGTATGCATATGTGTGTATAAATAAATAGCACAGCTATATTCTTTTATTGTTGTTTTACTGCTTTTAGATAGGCAGATATAATGGAAATATCTCAAGGTGATCAACTTTGATAAACAGGAATGTTAGAAGCTAAGAATTAGGTGGATACTATTTAAACTTTGCAAAAAAGTCTTTAGTTTTTGTGCAGTTTGTCTGTTTTTTGAGGTAGGATCTTACTATGTAGCCCTGGTTGACCTGGACTTGCTGTGTAGACCAGGCTGGCCTCAAAATCAGAGACACCTACCTCTGCTTCCTGAGTGCTGTGATCAAACGTGTGTATCACCACACCCGCCAGGCACCACTTTTATTTTTTATATAAGATATCCATTCATTGTATGAACTAGGAATTAAGATTTTAAGTATTTTTAAAGAAAAACAATTATACTAACACCATAAAAACAGCCCACAAATAAATTGAGTATTCTAAATGAAAATACTAATTTTAGGCTGATTAGAAAGTTTTATGGTAAAAACCTGACGACAATAAATCTCCCCTGTGTGTCACACAATACCTTCTGTGCTCATGCTTCTGACTCTTAGAGACGATCCTCAAGTTCTTCCTTGCACACATGCTGCTCATGAGGCAGCTGAGGTGAGGGAATTGTAAGCTACTTGTCCAATTAGCTTACAGCAGACAGAAGGTTCTGCACACTTACTATATAAATAACATATCTAAAAACTCAAGGAGAGAGCCGGGTGGTGGTGACACAACACCTTTAATTGGAGCACTCAGAAGGCAGAGGCACGTGGATCTCTCTGAGTTCAAGGCCAGCTGGTCTACAGAGTGAGTTCCAGGACAGCCAGAGTTACAACAGAGAAACCCTGTCTCAAAAAACAGTAATAATAATAAAATAAAATAAAAAAATAAAAATTCAAGGAGAGACAACATGTACTTTCTTATGAATTCTTTTTAAAGGTAAGTTATCAATGATGAATCCTTTCGCAGCCTATAGCCAGGGCAAGTCTCAAACTTGTACTCCTTCTGCCTGTAAAAAGTACAGAGTTCATCTTTGGTAATACCACATATCTGAAGATAAAACTTTTACAGGGGATTGGTTGAGCTGAGCATGCTTTAATACCTGCACTCAGGAGGCAGAGGCAGGCAGATCTCTGCTGAATTCAAGTCAGCTAGGGTTGCAGAATAAGACACAGTCTCAAACAAACAATCACAAATTTAGGAAAAGCAACTTCACGTGGAAATATTTTTAAAGACTAAAAAGAAAGACTACATGCATACATGCTAAAGACTAAATGCAGACTACATTTTAAAACTATAGATTTATATTTTAGTCAGGTGTGGTGGTGCACATCTAGAACCCTAACACCTGCTAGGTGAGGGCAGGAAGATCAGAAGTTCAAGGTCATCTGTAGCTGGAGAGAGGAGAGGAGGGAGAGAAAATCAAATCTGAAGAATACAGTCTAGAAAGAACACAGCGGACCTCTGCATCACAGCAGCACTGCTTTGGAAGTTGCTAGAATATCTCCTAACCGGTGACTGGACTATGCCCTGCTGCACTCACTGCTCACTTCAAGTGACTGTACGTCATCACTGGCCCCTTCCAGGAGGCAAACGTGTTACAACACAGAGAACGCTCTTGGAAAGAGCCATCCTGTCAGCTACAGAGTCTCATAGTTTCTTTTCTCTCAAGTCTTCTATTTCATTAACTCATTGAATTAATTTTTTGACTTTTCAGGACACACTTCAAAACTACTGTCATATATTTTCTAAGAAACTCTATCAAACTTCAAAATACATTATTTTATTCAATGGAAAAGAAAGAAGCTAAAAGGCACATCGAAAATGAGCTGGTGCTAGCTGCTTCGTATTTACTGAAGTCCAGACACACCTGGGTCAAACAGAGTAGAGGATCAAGCCACGTTTGATGTAATACTTCCTCCATATCAGTAACCCTTCCTTTATATCCAGCACTTATGCAAAGCACAAACCCTCTTAGTTAGCCACAGCGACTAATTATAGGCATATTCAATCAGAAACAAACTCTGAGGATGTCTACTTCTAAAGTCTCTTGACTTCTTCCCTCTATCTCAATCCTACTGATAAACACTCCACCCATTCTCACCTGGTCTCTGAAACAGCCTCCTCTTTGACAACAGCTTTCTCCTTCTAAATTCCATTTCCACATGTGCAACACAAGCTTGTTATAAATTAGAGCCACGTTCCTCCTCATCTCAGCTTAAGAAAATTTCAAATTCCCAAACAAACATGAATTCAAACAGCCTCAACAGTGCAGTACAGAGTTATAGCCAACAAAAAAGATGACGATGGGGTAGCTACAGCTGACAGATGTTAGCCAAAACACTAACTCCAGGCTGAGATTTAATATAACTGGATAGAAGGTATTTTAGGCATTTTTTCTCAAAAAACACAAAGAATTTAAAAAACAATAATTAGATATGTTCAGCTATATGTAATATATAATAAACAGAGAAATGGCAATTTTTAAATAAAATTCAGAGAGATATATAAAGCAGAGTCCTAAGAAAAAAATCTCTTGGGTGAGTAGGCCAGGGAAACAAGGCCTCATTATGTAGCCCAGGCTGGCCTAAACTGGTGATTCCCCCTTCAGCCTCCTAAATACTGTTACAGGTGTGTGTGTCTGTGTGTGTGTATCTATCTATCTATCTATCTACAGATAGATAGATAGATAGTACATTTGGGCCACACAGCAATGTACTAACATCAACTTTACAGAATTTTGTTCTTTACTTCCTTTCAAAAGACACAGATTTACAAATAAGGTTGTGAAGTGAGCACAGCATTAGTTATTTTACCAACATTTCCAAGTTGCACTATAGCCACAGAAACACTCAACTGAGCTGTTCAAGGACATGAGAAATGCAATCCAGCAAAGTCAAGAGTAATGCCATGCCAGTCATCTGCGTCAGTGCTGATGTTAGTTCATTTAATATAGACTGGAGAAAAAAGTGTTTTGATGAAATATTTATACTTGCAAATACATGTTCTGTTATTTTGGTAATTATACAGTAAACTAGTATTTTCTTACAATATTTACATAATCATCATTGGTAGCGATCAGTTCAGAAAGCGCTGTACACAGCCGTACACATGTATTATATCTAGTAGCGTGTACAGGCTAAAAGAGACACACAACTATCACTACACGACCATCAAGGACTCTGGGGAGTAAGAAAGCAGACTGCACAACCATCTCACTTGTTCTGGCTTAAGTTTAAATGTAGAACTCTATTTCTAGCAACAGGGAAAAAGCGCCTAGACTGTAAGTAGATAATAATTCAGCGTCTTATTTCACTGATTAAAAACAAAGGACAGACAACTTCTGAGGAAAATAAATACATTCATAAAGAGGAGAGACTAAAAGACTCACGTTCAATTACCTTTTCTAACTTTTTGGCCTCAATATGTCGAAGAACTTGTTCTCGCCAGTCATGAGGAACTTTACTTTTCCCTGGAGGATCTAATAAACAATGTTCAGAACCAACCCTTGCATTTGGCCTTTTTGAAGGACTAGTCCGTGCATAATTGAAATCACTAACTGACATAGTTCTCTCTGGTATTTCGCTGATAGAGGGCCGGGCACTCTGAGGCCTTGATGTATTTGGGCCATCAATGCTGTATGCTCGTGCAGAAAGAGGTCTCTGCGATCCCGACATCACTGGAGTTCTTCCCATTGAATGCAACTCTCTGTATGATAAATAATCTCCTTCAGAAATCTGAGTACGCCTTGTGGGACCAGGATCACCAAGATTTACAGAAGCTGTTGAAGACACACTACTCTGCCGCTGAACTGTAGTCCGAGTTACTGTTGGAACTAGCCGGTCATTTGGGGAGATAGCCCACATTTCTCCATGTCTGGCTGGAGCCAGTCTCTGATGTAAATGGTATGTAGTATTGGCTCTAACATTGTTATGGTTAGAGAAATTCATGTTGGCAGAATGTTTCGCGTAACTGTGATTTTCTGTGCTCTCTGATCTAGGAAGGCGCTGAGGAGGAAAGCTGACAGGATCTATTTGTGGATTCTGTTTAGGGTGCCACAAAGCATCTTTGACGGCAGCACTGCCGCTGAACTGGACGTTGTATTGCGGAGGACCATACAGCTGAGGTGTCGGCTGTGGGCCAGTGGGAGCTCTTATTGTATCTGGCTCTTCAGGGTTATGATTCGAATCAAACTTGAAAATTGCCTTCGTACCTGATACTAAATCAGAAGACGAGGAAGAACCAGGGAACACCTGCAGTGGTTGATCGTACAGCAATGTGGCAGACTGGCTCCTGACAATATTCTTCCCGTCCACAGCAGCTGCGATCTTCACTGTCGCCGTTGGCAGCTGAGGGCCATCATCACTAAGAATGTCGTAGATTTTTAGGCCTCCGGTTTCCATGTTAGTTATGCTATGAGATTTCACGACAGATCCAACTGGACCACTTCTCTGAGGGGAGAGATCTTCAGTGCTTTTAGAAATACCCATGTCAGAAGAAGAGCTGGTGTTTTGTGGTTCAATCCTACCAGGAGACTGCGGAACTTCCTCAGAAAGACCATTTATCTTATTTATGGATTCCAAATTTGGATACTTATTTCCATTTTCTGTGTGCTTGGCTTCACTTTGGGGATGAATACTTAAAAAGCCTGTTCCAAGCACGATGTCCTGTGTCTTTGATCTTTCTATTATTTCTGGTTGGAAGGTATTATTTGCCACAAGTTTATTAAGATTCATGTTGATATGGTCTAATTGGTGAGATTCATCAGATGTGGCTTTTGAGTCAACATCTTTTTCAATCAGAACTAATCGCTCTTCAATATTCAATTCATATCCAGGAAACTTAAAATCCTTTTTATCATTAACTTTGAATTTTTCCTCTGGTGAATTGTTTAATATATCTCCATTTTGCAAAAGGCTGTTATAATTTTCATCTTCTTGCCTAAAATAAAAGAGAATTTTATGAGAAAGTAATAAAGACAAGTTTTGTTGGTGACAGGATCATTAATAACTGTTTGATACGTAGCTAACACAAGTTGAAAGAACTGATGGAGCTCCAGATGAAGACCTTTACTATAATATACAAGTATCAAAACATCACTACACCCTGTTAATATGTACAGGTTTTGTTTTTATATCAGCTAAAATTAAAGAAAAATAAGAAACTTCGTCAAGTAGTAAAGGAGTAAAACAACTAAGTCATAAATAATATCAAGATTAATTTTCATCAACATGTTCAATCTAACTTGTTACAGAATAGGTTACTAGGTCTAAGCTAAGAACAAGAGCAGAATGATGTATCTTCTGTGTCTTTCTATAAATATGCTAAAACTTGAAATGCTTCAAGGTGGGAAAGATGTAGACATCTTTCAGACAGCAATTTGAATAATTAGGTAAATGTCATAGGACTACTTACAAGTAATCTGAAGCTTTACATTATTAACTATTGATTTTTACATTAATAACTGTATTAGTAATAGGCTAGCATTCTAAACAAGTAGTTATTAAATCCAAATTTTCAGACAATTAAGTTGAACTAAAACAAATACCTGCATAAACACCTAAGTTCTTAAAAGGATCAAAGTAGAAACTATACCTGATCATTTCTCTGTGGTGTAATTTATTTGGCAAATACGTCATTGATTTGTACAGATTTATATATTATATAAATAGATATATATAGTCTAAAACTATATAAAATATCTTATTTCTACTTGGTAGTGCAGAACAAATGTATCTAGTCCTTGGCATTATACAAAAATTATAGTTCATTATTAAAAACAGCATATAAAAGGTACTGCTCTACTCCTTGCTTATAAAAAAGCCAGGCAGTAGTGGCACATCTTTAACCCCAGCACTCAGGAGGCAGAGGCAGGCGGATCTCTGTGAGTTCCAGGCCAGCCTGGTCTACAGAGTGAGTTCCAGGACAGCCAGAGTTACAACAGAGAAACCCTGTCTCAAAAAACAAAAACAAAAAAAGAAAAGAAAAATGTACAGTTTAGAGTTAATTTAATATGCAGCAATGCAAGTGCTGGAAAAGGAAATGTAATTGTTCTCGCCATTCAGGACACAGCCCTGCTCTGTACTAGAGAAGACCCCACTCTGCCAAGCTTCCAGCTTATGGAAGAGAGTCTGAGAGGTTTTCTGCTCCTAGAAAGCAATTGCTTGAGCATATAAAAGACAGTACTAATGTGTGGGGAGCATCAGCGGTCCATCAAGGCTGTCAGTTAACTTGCCAGTGCCTCCACGGCATGAAGGCCTAAGAACGAGGCGGCCGTGGCTGCTCCTATTGGTCTCAGAGAGCCACTGAGGACAGGCAAAGTCTAGCAGGGCTCTTGTTGCTCTGAAAGGCCACGAGAGGCCGCTGAGTCAAACACTGGAAGCAAAGCCTGAGTTGCAGTAGAAACCCCAAACTGTTAACGACAAAAGAGCCATGAGACATCTGCTAAGAGCTGATTACAGAGCGGAACCAGCCAAAGACAGAGATGTACACACAGGCCACAAAGCTAGATGGGCAGAGCCATCTAAGCACTTGACACTGGACACAGAGCTACAGGACTGGAGTCTGCTCTGCTGCGGTTGGTCATGCCCTCATCCCTCCCTTTTGGAATGGTGATGTAAGTTCCAAGTCCACAGAATGTGGGTTGGGAGGTCACAGTTAAGAGACCGTGTGGGGTCTCAGAAGAGACTTCCGACTTTTGAACAGTGTGAAGATTGTTAAGAACCATGAGTACTTGTAACACAGAATTAAAGGGTATGGCCATGAGCCTATGGGGGGGGGCAGGGAATGGACGAAGCATCGCTGGAGGGAAGAACAGCCTCACCCCCTTCCTGCTTGCCCCCTCTGCTTTCTGCATGAAGTTGGAAGTGTGATCTCAGCTTCCTTTCTGGCTGCCGGCTGCCATGCCTCCCTTGCCATTACAGATTCTTTCTCTGGAACTGTAAGTCAAAATAAACTATTTCTTCCATAAGTTGCTTTTGGTCATGGTGTTTTATCACAGCAACAAAATATAGTTAACAAGATTTCTAAGGATAAAGATAACTCAATCTGAACTTCCTCAAATCGACAGTATACATGTTCTAACACCTAAAAATACATATATATATACACACACATATACACACACACACATACACACATATATAAATGTTTAAATGTTTGTTCATTTCACCTAGAAATTAAGAATCTAAAGAATCTATTATTTTGTTGTTTCTTTCTCAAAAAAAAAAAAAAAAAGCTGTTTTAAAACCCTACTCAGTATGACTCCTACTCAGTTTTAAAATGGAGGAAAGAAATATATTGCCTAAGTCACTTGTATGGTATCTGTGAAACCATTTATGTTTCATCCTATATTTATTTTATAACGTCAGTTGTATGTATTGTATTAGTAAATAATCTTGTTAAGATGTTCACAAACCTGATTTTGGAGTTACTATCGATAGGAGTTTGTTTCACTGGAGAACAGAGTGAGGTGTCTTGACTACTGTCAGTATTGAGAGAAACTGAATCAGACATCCGAGATGGAGAAGAACAATTGCTGTTATTCTGATTGCTATTGTGTGTGACTTCATCTGATAAAGAATCTGTATCCTTTGCATCATCTGAAACAACAAAATATTTAAGAGCAATGATAAATTCAAAGAATTTATGGAAAGCTTTTATATTGATTCCATGTATGAGGAGATAAATTAAGTAGATAAAATCATCAGAGGCATCTCCAAAAATTAAATCATAAATATAAACAAAAATTAAGGAATTTTAGAGTTATGGTAAGAGTACCCAAGATTTGATTTAGCTTAGTGATAAGATGACGTGCAGTTTTCAAGAACTACCAATTCATTTTAGTGAGTGAATGTCCTTTTAATTTTAAAAACTTATAATAAAAATACACCTAATTGTTCACAAACTTCCAACAGTTTATCTGGGTAAGAAATTATTTCATATTCACATGGAATTTTTTCAATCTATTTTGATAATAAAATTCTGCAATGTAATCAATACACAAAATAAAGTGATTTTCAAAGGTCAGCTCCCTTATTTCATAGATTGTTTAAAGATTTATTTTTATATGTATGTTTGTGTGTGTATGTGCATTTGAGTGAAGGTACCCACAGAGGCAAGAGGTATCAGGTACCCTGGAGCTGGAGGAACAGACTGAGCCACCCAATGCGAGTACAGGAACCAAACATGGGTCCTCTGTATCTCTCCAGCCTCAAAGCACTGCGTATGCTTATAAAGTGGTGATCTCTCAATATGTGAGGTGACTGCTGACCTAACCACGATAACTAAAGTGATTATGTGCCACTAAGGCAGACCGTAAAAAACATTTTTGAAAAGTCATAAAGCAGCTCTTTTTAAAAAACTAATTTCTAGACAAATCAAGGAATAGTATATCCAGACATATCCATAGAGCAGCACGTGAATTACAGATACCTTCATTGTTCTTACAAGCACGGCTCAATTGGTCTAATAATCTCAACCTCAAGGTACTTGAGGCTTGGTTTCTTAATTTATGAAAATACTGTTAGACTGCTTTTGAAGTACTTTTATCAGGCTACTATGACAACCAACTGTTTAGCACAGTATACCTGAGAACTGGTAAATAAAGTTATAGAGAGTTTCTAAGTATCATTACACACCCAACCTAACTAAGTGCCAGCTTGGTAGCACCATTAGCGTTATAAAGGTAACAGTCTGGGCAAGCATTTGGTAGAGACGCTACAGAGTTCATCAGGCACTAGTTGCTAGAGGTAACTGGATAGGTATTCCTTACAGCTTGCTTCATTTCTAAGAGCCTTATATTTCTTTACATAAAAATTAGTTGGTACAAGTTGGGGAAGAGCGCTTAATACCATTCTGGAATAGATAAGAATGAAATAATAATGTGTATCTAGTATATATTAGGTACTATGCTATGTATTATATGCAAAATTCTTCATGAGCCTCACTGCAATTCAAATTTGTCATGTATATATGGATAAAATTAAGCAAACAAAGATAACAAATCTAGAAGATAATCAATAGAAATGGAATTATAATCCAGAATTATATTCCTTTAATGCCCATGCCCTTACAAACAAAATCTGCATGGGAGTAGGGAGAACCTACCAATATCTTTCATTAAAAAATGAGAAATTAAGGGCTGGGGATGTAGCTTAGCTGGTGGAGTGCTTGCCTAGCATGCACAAAGTCCTGGGTTCCACCCTCCAGTACACTTAAGTCAGGGCCCCCTGTCACCCCAGCACTCCAGTACACACTTTTCAGGGCTCCCTGTCACCCCAGCACTCCAGTACACTTAAGTCAGGGCCCCCTGACACCCCATTACTCCAGTACACTTAAGTCAGGGACCCCTGTCACCCCAGCACTCCAGTACACATAAGTCAGGGCTCCCTGACACCCCATTACTCCAGTACACTTAAGTCAGGGCCCCCTGTCCCCCCAACACTCCAGTACACTTAAGTCAGGGCCCCCTGACACCCCATTACTCCAGTACACTTAAGTCAGGGACCCCTGTCACCCCAGCACTCCAGTACACATAAGTCAGGGCTCCCTGACACCCCATTACTCCAGTACACTTAAGTCAGGGACCCCTGTCACCCCAGCACTCCAGTACACTTAAGTCAGGGCTCCCTGACACCCCATTACTCCAGTACACTTAAGTCAGGGCCCCCTGTCACCCCAGCACTCCAGTACACTTAAGTCAGGGCTCCCTGTCACCCCATTACTCCAGTACACTTAAGTCAGGGACCCCTGTAACCCCAGCACTCCAGTACACATAAGTCAGGGCCCCCTGACACCCCATTACTTCAGTACACGTAAGTCAGGGCCCCCTGTCACCCCAGCACTCCAGTACACATAATTCAGGGCTCCCTGACACCCCATTACTCCAGTACACTTAAGTCAGGGCCCCCTGTCACCCCAGCACTCCAGTACACTTAAGTCAGGGCTCCCTGTCACCCCATTACTCCAGTACACTTAAGTCAGGGACCCCTGTAACCCCAGCACTCCAGTACACATAAGTCAGGACTCCCTGACACCCCATTACTTCAGTACACGTAAGTCAGGGCCCCCTGACACCCCAACACTCCAGTACACTTAAGTCAGGGCCCCCTGACACCCCAACACTCCAGTACACTTAAGTCAGGGCCCCCTGTCACCCCATTACTCCAGTACACATAAGTCAGGGCCCCCTGCCACCCCAGCACTCCAGTACACACTTCTCAGGGCTCCCTGTCACCCCAGGACTTAAGAGATGGAGGCAAGAGCATCAGAAACCCAAGGTCACCCTTGGCTGTGTGATTTAAGCCAGCCTGGGATAGGGAAGACCCTGTCTCAACAGGAAAAAAGGGAAGGAAATAACGTTTGGAAAGGTAGTTTTATATTTGTTTTTAAAATGTTTCAACAATGTGACATTCAGTTAAACTGACTCCCACAATGCTAATACATCGTATTTAGTCTGTTTCTAGTCATCTAACCTTTTTTGTTATTACTTAGTGCTACAACTTTGGGCTGATTAATCGCTGTTTCAATTAATGGGGGTCGCATCTCTGCCATTTTCATTTCTTCATCAGAAGAAAGTTCTTCAGATTCCTAGTTTAAAGACAAAAGGGGGAAATATAACAATTAAATTTTGGACTCTTCAAACTAATAAATACACCATAGAAACATCACAGGGAGAACAAAGTATATCATAAATAATATGTATGAAAACGGCTTTTTAATGGTAACAGTAGACACAAACTGCGTGATTTAACTGTTTCAAGTATAGCAATAAAACTACCGTAGTTATTAACAACACATGCTAAAATATCTATCGCATCATTTTTGGAGCTAAACCTTATCAAGTATATTAATAGTTATTATGTGCCAGAGCTATGTGAAGTTACAGGCAAACAAAAATGACCAAAATACAATCCAGTCTTTGAAAAATTCAACTGACAGAGAGTCCACAACAAAGTCTCTTCCTAATTGTCAGGGTTAGTCTCTTAAGTATATTTGGCTTCTAAGCATCTTCTACAATGGACTGCTATCAATACCAACTAGTAGTAATTTTCACCTATTTTCAAAACAGAATTGTTATTTTCAGTGTTTATTTCCTCCAAGACACCACTGTAGTTCCAGATTACCTATTTCTGAGTGGTGATAGCAAAGAAAAGGCTTATTAGTCAACTATTAACAGAAACATTTTAGTATCACATGGTAAGCATGAAATCAGATCTCTTGCCAGATAAATCATTCCTAGATACTAAGATGAAACTAAAGCAAAGCCTTTACAAAACTTACTCCCCTGAAAAAAGAAAAAGCAAACAGTACTAAGGATGTTCATGTGTTGTAAGTGCCGTAACAAAGAGATGAAGACTGGGGAGATGGGTCAGCAATAAGAGCACAGGTGCTCTTGCAGAGGACACAGGTTTGTTTTCCAGCACCCACGACAGCTCTAGTTCTTGGTACACAAAAATACTGCCTATTCTAATGAAATAATTTGCCAATCTCTATTCACATCTTTAAAGATGTATTTATTGTTACATTTGTGGATGAGCGTTTTGTCTACACGCCATGTCTGTGTACCATGTGTGTGCAGTACCCACTGAGGTCAGAAGAGGGTGTTGGAGCCTCTGGAAGTAGAGTTAAGGGGGAACCAGAGCCACCATGAAAGCCCAGCATGAAAGAGGCTAAGACAGCAGGAATACCATGAGTTTTACCAGCTGGGGCCACACAGTGAGCTCCAGACTATCTGGGGCTACAAAGTGAGATTTAGTCTCAAAAAAGTTAGAGTTCCATATATGTTCAGCAGTTTCACTTATACCTGAGACCCAGACATTCAACAGAATATTATTCAGCCATAGAAATAAGATGTGGCACTGAGAGATACTGCAGAACGGACTTCAGGACAATATGCTAAGTGAAAGAAACTACAAAAGACCACATATTAGGCCAGTGAGATGGCTTGGTGGGTAAACATACTTGCCAGATCTAAAAAAAAAAATCTTGTAAGTATATGATTTTGTTTATACAAAATGCTAAGAACAGGCAAGTCTGTACCTGCAAAGTAGATACTAGTTGCTTAGAGCCAAGGGGGATGCAAAGTCTGAAGATGGACAAAGTAGGAAGTTTCTTTTTCTTTCTTTGGCTATAAAAATATTCTGCAAGTAACTGTGGTGATGGCTTTACAACTTTGTAAACTGTTTAAGCCACTGAATCACACGCCTTGAATCAGAAAACTGTGTAGGGTTGAAGCAGCTCTCAATAAAGCCACCCCCCCCACTTAGCTGCTAACACCTGGATTAGTTTTCCTTCCTTTCTTAGCACATATCTTTAACTCCAGCACTCAGGAAGCAGAAGCAGGCAGATCTCTGTGAGTTTGAGGCCAGCCTGGTCTACAGCGTGAGTTCCAGGACAGCCAGAGTTACAATAGAGAAACTCTGTCTTGAAAAACCAAAACCAAAACAAAAAAAAGGTTTAAAATGAGTAATATTTTAGCAGAATGAAATTTCTTGTATTATTAATATTTTCTGCAACCATACTGTCATACTATCAGGCTTCTATTGTTAACTAACAGCAATGAAATGCTACCCTGAGAACTCTCATGATTATGTCATGATTACGTCAGAATGCAGTCATACCTCAAAGACATCATCATGGTTGACAGTTAATTTCAGGTTCCCGGCTACTCTCACATCTGCAGTCACTGGCGAACTTCCGGGGTTGGTCTCGGATGCAGGCTCACTCACTTTCGTAACAGAATTCATATGCGTTTCTCTTTCATCAAGTTTGCTTTTTGTTGTAGTACTTTCTGAAGTCTACATGAAGGATAAAGGCCTCATATTGTGTACATTTTATGTCCATTCTTGTATTAAGTAATACATAAAATTTAAGCAATACATCAACTTCAAATTCTAAGTTAATGTTAAAAAAACAGTGAACATGTAAATTAGACTCACAGATAAAATGCCCATTTGGAGGGCAGATGGCCCTTACAAAGCCATGATTATTAAAACACATAATTTAGCAAAAGTTACGTTTCCTCAAGAAGACTGGAAGGCTGGGGCAGAGAGAGTCACTAGAGTCATTAGTTCAGCATACTCACAGAGGACAGTAAGTCATGTCTGCCTGCTATGGAATGCACAGCGACTCTAATGACATGACAAAACTTGTGTTTGGGAGTAGGTAGCACTATGAAAAGGTCACTAAAAAATATACAGCTTAAGAAATGGTGAATGCTTCTGAAACATTCCAGGGAAGTGACAAATGTAATAGCAAGTAATTGAAAGTGAGCATAGAGTGGATTGCTATCATCAAAACAGGGGGGAATATTCCACAGTAACTCTCTGACAGTCACCGCACTTTATTACTGTCAGGCAATTGTCTAACGGCTATCTTGACACTATCTTGACAAACTGGACGTTTGATAGCCAGATACCCAGAAGACGAGCAACTGGGGAATTCATAAAGTTCATAATTTAGGCACCTGGGAACAAAACTATACACTAAGTAGATTATAATTAAGATCAGCACATCAGTTTTCTCAAGACTGTTAGGTAACTTCCAGCACTGAGGTCACTACCAGGACCCGCATTCCGAACCTTCACACTCAGATCCTTATCTACAGCTTGCTGCTCCTCGTGTTGCTTCAGGTCTCTTCCGGGCTCCTCATTAGTCTCTTCATCCTTTAATCTATGGACAATGGTTTGAACAGTCTTGACCATATTCTTAAGCTCATCTGGGTATGGTGTTGGGTATCTCTTTAAGTTTCCCTCCTAGAGAAATAAGAACAACATGAAGAACTAATATTTCTAACGTCAATCTCAGAACTCAGCGTGTCCATCTGAACCGCTGGACACCTAGTGACATCATGGGGACTGTGAAGATAGGTGATGAGCTTTTAAAATTCTGCTCTTCTCTTCTATGTATTATGTAGATTTGGAATGCAGTTGTTGTGCTGGCTTGTTTCCCCCCTTCCTCCTCCCAGTGCTGGGGAATGCACTCAGGGCCTTTACATGACAGACAGGAGCTCCAGCAGTGAGTTATATCTCTTCCAGACATGTACCTTTAATGGCAGTTTTATATTGTGCTCAAATTTTCTCACAGGTGAAATAATTTGGATTAGTAAGTGCTGTGAGGGTAAGCAATGAATCCAATACTTCTTTGTAGTCACAAATAGCATAAAATAGGTATACAGGCCCAACTTTAGTCAGCACACCCGGAATAAACAGCAGCAGGCTCACCCTGGGGGGCACCTCTCTTTCATCTTTGTCCTCATCACATTCAAATGCCACCTGGGCCCGCTGCTTCCTCTGTTCTTCCCACAGTGCAGGGTTGAAACTTTCATTATCTGATATGAACATAACTAGAGGAAAGTTAAAAAATAGATTATAATTTACAATAATTACAGAAAACTGTTACTCACTCATAATATTTACTATAAAAACAAGCCTGTGGCAGTTAAAACTGGTCCAGGATAACAGCAATAAGTTTCCAGGGTAAGAAACAAACTTTGGTTTTAAGCTTTCTTTACCATGGTAACTGCAGCTTTTATTTCCCAGAAACTGAACTGTTGTCTGTTACTAGAAGGATTTATGAAATTGCCGATTTAAACACCGTAAATATGTACATTTTGTGTAGGACCCTAAAAATTTTAAGGCTATCGTATCTTCCAATTTTAGAATGCTTTTTATCGTTAATAGTTCAACAGCCAAGTGAGCTTGAGCTTTTTTGTTAAAAAATAAAATGAACTACTTTGGTGGCAATTATATCTTTGTATTAAGCATTATACACAATATTGATCATATTAAGTAATTGAAATACATTTTCTTCACAAAAGTATAAAAAACTTACATTTAATGTAAACGCAATCATTCTCTATCCAATCAGATAAAATGCTAAGACTTCAAAGACTTCTACAGGTTTTCTGGAATAGTTTAAAATAATTCATTCAACTATTACAAATCTATGAAAGTTATACACTACAAAATGAAGTCAAAACTTTGGCCCATTAAAAGAAAGTAACTTCTACTCCAAACAAAAGAAATTATGGAGTAGAGGAATGAAGGTAAATATGCCCCAACATACAGTACACACACCGCACACACGCATGCACACACACACACACACACACACACACACACAAAGTGTGCACTGAAGTTCCTAAAACATCCAAATATAGTCAGTGTGAATGTGTGTGCAAAATAGCGTAATACTCAAAATTCCAAATTATAATTTACATCAAATCCTTCCTTGAGTTTTCTTTTCCTTTGTAAACTGCATGTCCAGACTAAAAATGCCATGAAACAAATAGGAACAACAGGAGTAACATGCTGTGTGTGTGTGGTTTTATTTCTTGTTGCATGTTTATTTTTTAAGTACAGGGCCTTCGATTCTCCATGTTGCTGGGAATAACCTTGAATTTCTGATCCTCCCATTCTCACTTCCCAAGTGCTGAGATTACAGGTGTGAAGCAAGGCTTCCTGCACAACAGACAAGCACTCTCCCACTGAGACACCCCCCCCCCCCAGACAACTGTGTCAGGATACAGTCCATGCTGGCTCTCTAACCTGCAATCCCTCTTCTTTGGTTCTGAGTGTTGGTAGTATAAATATGTTTTTGTTTTCATGACTTAGTTCAAGATTTTTATTCTAACTGTTTCGGTGAGTTGCTTAGTATTTACTTGACTATTTTTGTTCAAACAAATGCAGAATACGGCTCAAATTGCTGATATCTCTCCATAGTATTATTAGGAAGGTAAGCAGAGGCTGGAGATGTACTTGCATTGGTAGAGTGGTTCTCTGAGTTCAAGCTCTAGCACTAAACTGAGCCCATAAACCAGGCAGTGCACTATGCCTGCAACCACAGCACTGGGGAGGGAAGGCGTAACACCAGAAGTCCCGTCACTCAGGAGCTCAATCAGGTCTGCAGGACACCCTGGCCCAGAAGACAGAAAAGGCAGCTAGAGCCAGGCAGTTTCCAACCTCTATTTCTCACGTAAGTAACTCACTTAGTTTGGTAGTAATTTTTTTATTTTTTATTATCATTTGTGCGTGTGTGTGCACATGCGTGCGTAAGACGGAAACTTTGAGAGTCCTTTCTCTCTCGTCTTTACAAGGATCCTGAAGATGAAACTGGACTGGCACGCTTGGGAGGCAAGCGCTTTTACACACTGAGCCAGGCTGACAGCCCTGGGTAACAACTGTAATCGCTAGTCAGCTCCAAATGCTTAAGGGTTAAAACAATTTACACAAGAATGCATTCCGAACCAGAGCTTTAACTCTGACCACAGTTCTCTTTCTCAATAGCTTCTAGTTCATTACATTTCTTACTACTTTGAATAAATGCCTTATCTGTGATGGTCAGGGGACCAGGTAATACTATCCCTACCCTTGGAGGCTAACAAGGTGACTGTCAGGCACATTCATTCCACACTCTAGCAGTGTCTGACCACAGGTCTTCTCTTTCAAGGCTTGCACATATGCTGAGGAATACGAATGTGAGGGTGTCACCCTACTGTGATTTTATAGTTCCTGGACATCTTTAATTCCAATGTTAATCTTCACATCAGCCACGGAATTCATAACCATGCTCAACCCCAAACGTTCCCATCTCTCCGTCATTGTGCCCTCCTGAACGGCGATTGCATCGGTTTACAGCCGTCTTTCTTTTCCAACCTGCAAGGTTTTACTTCCTTCTTTAATGAGCTTCCATTTCATGATACACTAGTCGCTGCCACTTCCTTCAAATGCCCTTCCATAACCACAAGAAGCCAATTTCTTTCACATTACTGTTTTACCTTCACGTCACTATGGGCGAACGTAACAAAAATTCTCATAGAGGTGCGCAGACTGACATTACTCCCAGCATGTTGTTGTCCGAGTTACCTATATTACATAGGTACATATTGTGTATGTAATTACCTATATTACAAGCATATATTCCCTGCTCCCTGTCTAAGACTAGTTCCTCTAGGCCAGGCATGGTAGCACCCAGCTTTAATCCCAGCATTCAGGAGGCAGATGCAGGCGATTCACTGTAAGTCTGAGGAATTCTAGGTCAGCCACGGCTACAGAGTAAAGCCCTTTCTCCAGGAATACTAATTCTTCACCCTAGATTGAAACTCTCATTATTCCTGTTCTTTCAAATTTCTTCACCATTATCCACTTTTAGGCTCTGAAAGGCCAGGGGTTTCATTTGGCTCCAACAGCATCTGCTACACAGGCTGACAAAATCAGAGTAAACTCAACGTGAGCAGTGCATCTCTCTCAAGCTGGTGTAAGCCACAACTCAACAGGAATATTCACTATTTGATTCATCTCTTTCTTAGAGGAGCTGAGCTAAAGAAAAATAACTCCTTCAAGTTCAAAGGAAATTCACCATCCTCTTGACAACACTACTGTAGGTTTCTTGTTTTCCTTAATTTTATTACATTGTGCGAGTGACGGCATACATGTGAAGTCTGTAGAATCAGTTACCTCCCTCCACCAAGTAGACTACAGGGATCAGCTTAGGTCCGCAGACTTGGGGCAAGCTCCCTCACCTGCTGATCCTACTCTGCAGCCCAATCACTATAATTTCTGACTCAGGATTTGAGTACATCTATGGTGAGATACTTTAAGAGCAAATGGACTCCAAGGAAACCTAAGAGTTTTCTGATTAATTCTCAAACTGCAAATTTCCCTATTTTAGCCCCTCTACTCTAAAGCAAACACCAAAATAAAACCAAAGTGGCATGATTCTGCTACTTCCATTATTTCTATCAGAACTTGAGCAGCAATTCCTATCTAAACAATCATCCTTTAAAGCGAAGGAAGCAGAATACAAGTAAGCTGAACTAGAAGGTGGTAAGGCCAGGTGGGTTTGGATCATGAAAACAGAGGGCAGGAAAAGAAGAGGCCAAGCATGTGTATACTCATGGCTGCGAACACTCACAATGTAGACAGCTTAGAGAAGGGGCTAGCAGGAAACTTCTGGAAATGACCAGAGCATGAATACTCTAAACTCTGTGAGCCAGAAGCAACTAGTGACACAATACGTATTTTGGAAGATAGATATAAAGATGAGAAGTTATAAAGTACGTAACTTTTTTTCGAAGTCAAATGGCAGATTTAAAGAATAGATTTGAAATAACCAAACAGATCAGAAGTTTAACTCATTTAACTTTCTATAACATGACAAACTGAACACTATCATTTTTGAAAGAAGAAAGACTCACTTTCATAGGTTATAACACTTATTTAGGTACAGCAAAGGCTATTCAGACTTTGTGCTGAAATCCAAGTTAGATTTTTGGTATGTCAAATGTAATAACTTCATTGAAAAGCCTGTAATTAAAGCTCTAAGAATACACTTAAAAGATACATTTTTCCATGTATTTAAATCTACTCCCAACCTTACTTGTTAGCAAGATTATAAAATGTAGAACTATTTCCATAATAAAACAGTGTAGTTAATGTTAAACAGTCAGTACTGACATTGTTACATGCTGTGCTGACTAGTTTCATGTCAATTTGACTGACAGAAGCTAGAGTCATTTGAGGGAAGAGAAAACTTCAATTAAAACAAAATATCCCCACCAGGTAGGTCAAGGGTGCATTTTGTTGGTGGATGATTGATGTGAGAGGTCCCAGGTAACTTGGGCAGTCCCACCCTAGACCAGTGGTACCAAGTATCAGTAAGAAAGCAGGTTGAGCAAGCTGCTCTCCATGGAGAGCAAGCCATCTAACAACATTCCACCATCGCCTATGCTTTTTCTGCCTGAGTTCTTGCCCTTCTTCCCTCAGTGACAGAGTGTGACCTGAGTGTGGGCTGAAATAAACCCTTCCCTCCCAAGTTGCTTCTGGCTGTGGTCACAGCAGTAGATAGGGTTCTAAGACACATGCCTAAGATATAGTGAAGTATGATGTGAAATAAGGAGAGCTACGATTGATAACATTATCAATATAACTTAAATAAACCACTTAAGGAAACACATGACACATTTTTCACACCTCAGAGATGTTACTTATCATCCATCTATTTTCAAGAACTTTCTGATCAGTTTTCCAATCTCTCAATAAAATAGCCACAAATTAAGACTTCTTAAATTCCTACCATCTTCAGTTCTTGGTTGCTGGGGGAACATGTAGTTAGTAAGCACCATTTTCTGAGTCTCGGAATCAGTTTCTTTTTGAAGAGGTATCAGAGGTTTGGACTACATAAAGAAAATAAATGGTTAATTTTCAATAACCTAAAGGAAATATATACATAATAATCCCTATGAATAGCCACCCAATTTTATACAGTATCAAGGTGCAGTTATAAAAACAAACTTGTATGTATATATGTGTTAGTATATGTATATAGCACTTTGAACATTCATTTGAAATCATAGAAGAGTCTAAAAAATGAAACTTAAATTTTAGTAAGAAGCAAATTCAATATATTCTAATTATTATTGAAATAATTTTAAAAGATTTCAATATGCCAAGAATATCTATAGCCTATGAATTACCTATTACACAGTAATTTTACTAAAAAAGTTATAAAACATGCTTTCCCATTTTATGTTATTTTGCTGTCTCTAGTATTTCCTTTTGCAAAAATGCTATTAAGGAAAAAAAATTTAGAAGTTTTAAACTAGATAGAAGGTGCTAAATAGAAGGTGCTTAACAGTAATTACTAAGTTGAAAACTGCTTCTTCCTAACTATCTCCATCAATGGCACCGAGACATTTGGTGGACCCCCAGGTATTTTAGACTTCCTTCTGCTCTTGTTATCTTTCTTCTAATGGTTAACAAATATTATGCCATTCTAATACAACTCATTCTTATTTTTAATATACTCACCTAAAATTCTACCAATAAGAGCCTTCAGCAACCCTAGGTAGGTAGGAATTAGCAAGTCCTCTCTTCTATGTTACCTCATCAGTTCATTCTTTGGACAAACTCTTGTGAAAACCTGAATCCATCCTGAAATCTTACTCCCAGATATTTTAAAATTTTGTAGCCTCAATCTTGTTCAAAAATAAACTGTTCCATACCTCCAAATTCTGACCTTTTTACTTGAGTTCCTCAAATAATCCAAGTGATAGCCCTACGCTTTCCTAGAGACCAGCTTCCTTGAAATCTCAAATGCAGGTGGCTTCTTTGCTCGCATTTGTTCTCCCCGAGCCAGGACAGTGTGACAGTCTCCAATGCTCTGAGCCCACCCTGGTTTATCTTCAAATTTAAACTCCCACTCTTGCACTACATCACCCGGCTTCCAAATTCAATCTCCTTTCTTGAAGAAAAGAAGAGAAAAATCCTCTCCACCCCCATAAAACTTATCTCTAGGTTGAGCATGAAAAATTTTTAAATGTTCCAAAATCTGAAAACACTGAGCACAGACATGATTGTCACAGGCTGAAAAGGAAACATCTGACCTCAAGAGAGTTTATAGTAAAAACACAGAAAATTAACTTTTAAATTATCCATAAAATTATTTTCAGGACATGTAGGTAAGCAATACATGAAATGAAATATTAATAAAGTTTATATTTAGATTTTGATTCATATCTCAATATTTAATTGTAAATACTAAAAGATAATCTAAAATCTCAAAAATATCTTGTTCCAAGCATGTTAGACAAGGGATACTCAATCTGCATTTCCACCTCTTTTATACCAAATATTTCCAGTCATAGGTAATTCAACAGATACAAAACATAAGTAACACAGATATACTTTTTGGCCCAGTAGTTTCTTAGTATGTCAAAAAGAAAAGAAGAAGTCCTCTTTAAATGGCAACAGCAAAATTATAAAGGATGTTTTGAAAAAAAAAAAGCCATGAAAGCCTGAAAGTATTCTGGTATGATCCTTTTATTAAACAACCCATGGCATTTACCAAAACCGACACATTTTTAAATGGGTGAATTGAATGGCATATAAATTATGCCGCACAAAACTTACAACTATTGCTAATTATGAAGTGAATGGACAAAGAAAAAAGAATTAATTTATAAAGCTTTTCTAGTTCCTTAAATGCCTAACTACCGATCTTTAATCCCATTTAATTTCAGATACTCATTCAGTTCTCTGATGTTACCTTAGGATGTATTCTTCCTCTGAAATCTACAATCACTTATCCATCAAATACTAAGAGCATTTTATATCAAAACACTAAGTACTAAATACAGAAAACAGAGCAAAAAAATGTCTCCACTGGATGCTGGAGTTTGCAGTATGTAAGAGGGATGATTCACCTAAGAACAGATGAAATCACAGACCGACAGAGTGCAGGACACCAGAGAGCATGGGAGAGCAGCATTCAGTCACTACTGTCTTCGACAAATAGGACAGCATTTCTGAGAGGTTTTAGGCGAGGAGGAAAAGAATAAGGCCAGTGGGGCCAAGAATGTTCTCAAAGAAAACTCATTTGGTGAAAAGGATTAATGTGTAAGAGGTAAAGAAATAGCTCCAACACGAAGGAGACTTCGAGGCCTCTGGTACAGAAAGCCCATCATCGTATTTCAAGAAGGGCGGTGTGAGGATCAGGCTGAGGACCATCTGAGTTACAGTATCATGGTGACACCAGACAAGGAGGAGCAGTACCAGGAGGCAGAGACCCGTGACGAAGTTATCTCAACAATCTGAGTCAGCACTGTCCAATCAGAATGAGAACCACAGATAATTTGAATTATCTAGTAGTTAGGTATGCTTTTGATTTTCTTCAAGGCAAAAGGATGATATAGTGCTTGGAAAATATACAGGAGGCTCTAGGTGTGAGTCCTAGTACGGGGTGGAGGGCTGGGCACAGTCGCATATGCCTGTAATCCCAGCACTCTACAGACTGAGACAAGAGAATTTTTAGTTTAAGGCCAGCCTGGGCTATGTAGCAAGACTTTGTCTCAAGAGAAAAAAATGGGGAGGGAGACCTTGGAAATGATGAAAAAAAATTTCAATAATGCATTCATTTTAATTTTACTGAAAAGATTACAATTTCCAGGTTAGAATAAAAAATAAAAATTATGAGTGGAAAATTCACATATTTTTGATCACGCTAGTACAAAAATTCAGTCTATAGTTAATACAGCATCTGACTTTGGATCAACCACATATGACACTACCAGGTTCTGCACTGCACAGGCAGGTCTACATGAAATAACGAAACACACATACTGAGATATTAAATATTCCCAAGGACTTGGTGGTGACCTCAACTGGAAGTACAGGGATGCTAGCAGCTAGGGGTTGCACTCCCATGTCTGCAACTCCATAATACATTTCTCTGTAAGCTAAAGACTCTGGGAAACATTTGGTGCAAAAGATGGTATGCTGTTTTGGAGTGGCTGAACCTGAGATGTGTAGGTGTCGGTGTCAGACAGACATTGGGCTATATGTATGAGTTAGGCATGGTCCCAGGCGAATAATGTTAGGAATAATGAGGATGTAAAAAGTTATTTGAAAGACAGTTCACAGAAAATAAACAGAAGAACACTGTTAGTCAGTCACTGGGAGAGGAACCAGGCCTGAAAAGCAGACTACAGAGAGCCAGGTGAGCAGACACTGCAAATCCATCATTCTCACCTGACATGCTAGTCACCTCACCCAAACTGCTCATTTCCTCACTGCAACTCTCGTTTTTTACTATATGGTAACACTTCATTTCAGCCACTTTCTTCTCTAGAACTAAGATCTCCTTACTGTGGTGTCCTCCACTTACACCTGGGTTGGCAGTGATAGTCACAGGCCAGGCTGAGAGTGTACACCTTTATCCCAGCGCTCAGGAGTCAGGTAGGCAGGAGATCTCTATCAATTCAAAACCAGTCTGGTCTACACAGCAAGTTCCAGGCCAGCCAAAACTACATAGTGAGACCCTGTCTCAAAACACGCAGGAAAATAAAATATTTTAAGCCAAAATTGGGCAAACTAGTATCACTCCTATTCTGATCTTTAGAACTTTCTCAAAATTAATCACAAAAGTATTATTTTCTTTTTCTATACTGTTACAGATTATTGCTTACTTAAACCACAAGTATGTAACATTATTCTCAACAGTCAAGAGAAGAAACCAACCTAATGAGCCTGGAAAGCACAAGGCTAAACAGGTCTTGCAGAGAACCTTGGTTTGGTTCCCAGCTCCCACATGGCAGCTTCAACCACCTGTGACCAGTTCTAGGGGATCCTACACATCTTCTGACCTCCTCAGACCTCAGGCACACATACACACATGCAGGCAAAACACTTATATACATGAAATAAATAAATCTTTAAGAAAACAGAAATCAACGTTAATGTCCATCAGTGAATGATTGGCTAAAGACAATATAACACATATGCACAATGAAAAACAAGTCAGCCTTTAAAGGGTGTGATTTGAATCTTCAAATCTTGTTATTTGAAACAACATAAATGAACATGGAACACATTATGCTAATTGAAATAACCCAGACACAGAAAGATAACTATCACACAATGTCATGGAAAGAGGAGAACTCACAGAAAGAGCATAAAAATAACTACCGGGCTTGGGCTGGGAGTAGATTGGGACACGCTGGTTCAAGAGCACAAAACTGACAGGAAGAATAAATCCAAGAGCTCTATCTACTGCAGACTATGGTCACTGTAGTCAGAAACTCGAGAGAACAGTTTATGTGCACTCAGAAGAACTGACCACGGCAGGAAATAATGATACGAAATACACCTGAGTCTGACTTCCTGATCTCTCTGCATTTTAATGGGTTTGGAAACTTACTAAAATACAACAGAATTTATTACGTATATATCCGTAAGTACAATAAGATATTTCTTGATATATACAAAAATAATTTTTACATGTGGACCAAGGTATAACTGTTCGTAAGTGGCTCTATACAAGCTAAAGAATGTAATGATATAACACAATTGAAATTCCAGCCAAATTGCCTAGGTCAAAATGCCCACCTGATTATCGGAGAGCCACATAGCAGTCAACTGTTGTAGCTTTGTAAAGCTAAAGGGTAAATTTTTTAACCTGGATGGAAAAAGACAAACAAAAATTAAACTTAAAACTGAGAATAGTTAAAATGACTAAGAGACTGCACTAGAAGTGTAGTTCAGGGGTAACAGCACTTACCTAGCATGGACCTATCTTTCTACCTCCTAGCACCACAAAAATGAATAAAATGAAAACATAAGTCATCTGAACAATGCTAATTAATGGTATCTGCAGATAAGATAAAAAAGAAAGTAAAGCCAAATGCATTCCTTTACATAGGAGAGAGGACAAAAACATTATCCAGTCTTAAAAACACAATTCTCCAACTGAATTAATTCTGCAGGTTAAAAAAAAAAAGGAAATTCCAGTAAATAATATATATATATATATATATATATATATATATATATATATATATATATACCAGCCCAGGGAGGCCATATTTCTGAAGATGAGGAGTACCTTGTCACCAACATAAGACTCGAAAAGCAACCTCCAACAATGGTAAAAAAACAACAGAAACCACTCCACACATGTCTGACAACTTTGTTCTAGGACAGGCACATTAAGCTGCCCAACAGGAGTGTCTACGTTTTGAAATAAACTGAAAGAAAATCTGTTAAAAAATAAAAAACTGTACATGCCATAAAGAAAGGCAGGGCCACACTGAGCACTCACTCACAAAGTTGCTTCTGCTTTTGTATTTAGAGAGAATTAACACTAGGAAGAAGGCTCAGAGAGCTTGTCTTAGAAACATTGCACTGCTCTGCCTTTTAGTGAGCCATTACTATTCTGGGGTGACAATATGTAAAAATAAAGTGATATGCTTATTAGAGTGATAAAATAAAGTAGGATCCTATTTAAAATAAAATGTTTCTTTTCTGTGCTGTCTGAGCACAGCTAGTCTTCTGTGTGCACCTTTAAGACAGCATCTGTGCACCTCCTGCTCTAGTTTGGGAAGGGAAAGAATGAGATGAAACAAAGTTTACTGCAGAGGCAGAGGGTCTTTTTAAATAAAATGCAGCTGTTAGAATATCATTAACAAGTCAGAATACTGTACTTAAAAAGCTCTACTTTAAAAACTATTTGAGCCTCAAACTTTTCCTACTTAAAGAGAAACACCTACTGCACTATTCCAAAGGGATGGTCTCCCTAGTCTGTAAAGTACTACAAAGTGAAATAGGAAGCATCCCACAGCTGTTGTCAGTTAGCCTCAGGCTCTCCACCTCAGCAATCACTATCCAGTCTAGCAATCCTAGCGCTCAATCTGCTCTGCCCTTTGACTTTTGTGGCCCAAGCTGTGTGAACGAATCTCTTCCCAGAAAAACACAAAGATTAGATTTAAAAGTTGCTTTAGCAGCCGTACTAAGGTGAATTTGGGACTTTAGGAATTAAAAGGTTATATAATAACCAGAGAATAAAGGTTGGATAGTGATATCGGTGCAAACTGAACCATGGCAATCACAATATGATAGATAACTAACATCATATAAAGTCCATTCATCAGCTAGTATAGTACATTTCACATTAAACTCTAACCTCATTCAATGTATTTTACAAGCCAATTGAAGATTACAAACCTATTATCACTTAAATTAATGACTTTTAATTTCTGCATATCACCCATTTCCTCTGGAAGTGTCTCTAGTTTATTAGAATGGAGAAACAGCACAGTTATATTTTTCCAGTTTCCAATCTGAAAGAGAAACAAACTGGAGATCACAAATCTGGCCTAGAGGTTAATAAACAAAGAAATGTTTAATGTTTAATATATCTGAAAGTTGTGGAAATATTTTTTGCATTTACAAAAGTATTGTTTTTGTAGTAACTTAACTATTCTTAAATTACTAACTTTCAAAACATCTTCAAAGTTACATAGCCTGCTATTTGTTCAGATAATACACAACTTTATTAATAACTATTTTAGAAAGAAAATAAAACACTAAAAAAAAACACTAGCAGATACTTAAATAACATGTTTTTAAAGCAGACAAAAATGTAAAATAAAGGTGAAATGCTGTACCTCTGGGGGTAACTGTTGTAAGTAATTGTGATCTGCAGCAAACGTCCTTATGTTGGTGAGCTGTCCAATTGATGAAGGCAAAGCTTCAATCTCATTGAAGCTGCAATCCAGTTCTTCTATTGACCTTAACCTTTAGTTGTAAATGAGAACACGTGGTTTTTAAAAACTATACCATACCCAAAATTATTAACATGAACATATTAACATGAATTTAACAAACTTAATGAAATTTAATAAAACTAAGCTTTATCAATAAATAAGACTGTTTTTACAATAGAAATAACTAAACTGTATGTTAATTACTTATTTTAAATGTTTGTGAATTTGCTTTAGATGTTCTGTATGTTCATATCTGAAATGCATGCTGAGTTAACAGTAACGTTTTCCAGGGTCTACACATTCAAACACAACTTACCCTCCTATCGAGTCTGGAAGATACATTAACTGGTTTTCATCTATTTTAAGAGTTGTAACATTTTTCAATGAACCTATTAAGAAGAAATAATAAATCATTTTCAACTTAAATCCGAAAGCAAGTCCATCAATAGTCGGTGTGAGACACAGTGGATCTGATAAGAACTAGAAAACATTGTCAATCAACCCTCCTACAAGAGCCACTACCCCACCATTATCCTCGCTTGCTTTCTACTTCGCCCACACCACCTCTGTGTGTGCGTGAGTGTGTGAATGCACGCATGTGTGGTGTGTACGTGAGGTAGAAGAGTGTGCTTGTGGAGGCCAGAGGTAAGCCTTGGGTGTTCCCCCTGGTTTCTTGAGGCAGGTCTAGAGAGCACTGGGACCTGAGGCCCATCTATGAGGTTAGGCTGGCAGGCTAGAGAGCCCCAAGGATCAGCTTCCTCAGTGCTGGGAACAGCAATGTACACACCACTGAGGCTGGAGTTTAACTTAGGGCTTGGAATCAAACTCAAGTCCTTATACTTGCCAGGCAGGTCCTTTACTATCTCTCCAGCCCCCACTGCACTCTTTAACTAACCTGAATAATAGCTACTTTACTACACCCATTAAAATATAAGCTACAACTAAATATAAACTAACACAACTATACATAAGCTACACAACTGAAAATATAAGCTACAACTAAATATGTACGTTAACCTATAACTATAAGTAACATCAGATAAAGTTCATTCTTTTAATTAGTTTCGACAGGGTTTCTCTGTTGTAATTCTGGCTGTCCTGGAACTCACTTTTTGGGGCAGGCTGGCCTCGAAGTCACAGAGATCCGCCTACCTCTGCCTCCCCAGTGCTGGGGTTAAAGGTGTGAGGCACCACACACTTTAGTAAGCTAACTCAACTAAAATACAAGCTACCCAAGAAGACATTTTGTGTGCATTGTTCACTTCTGAAACCTTGTTCTTAAAAACAATGTCGTGCCATGAGAAGAACTAACTCCAATTTGTTGAGTTAATAAACAGCAACGTGAAGGCTGCTTATCACTATAACAAAATAGCATATGTAAATAAAAAAGTAAATTTCAATTCAAACATTAAAAGTACTGATTAAAGTAGAATAGAATCCTAAAATGTAAAAATGTAACTTAACTTTAAAATACCTGGTGTAATTCGACTTGAGAAATAGGCAAAATATTTTAGTTTTCCTATTACATCACCTTGAAGATTTAAGTTTTTAGACTTTTCACCAAAGTGACCTATCTACTGATACTTTATCAAGCAATTTCAAAAAGATTCAGCACAAACTGTAGATATGTCACAAATTCTGAAAAGTCCTTCTCTGTTTTCTTATCTATGAATCCATAGTGAAATAATTGAGAACAGTTTACAAATAAGGGCTAGGAATCCAAGGAAACTGTAGGCTAACTTCTTTGTGAAGAATTTATTAAGGTTATAGAAATGGAATTCCTAGGGTAAATAAGAATAGTAGCAAAGAGTAAGAGTATAGTAGTAAACTGTACAATGAGCACACACTTGAAAACATCAAGTAATATTGTATATGGTAGTACAATAAAACAATAATAAGATTTTGAATTTCTATGAAAGTCTTGAGTAAAAAAATAAGCCTTTATTAATTTAAAAAAATGTTTTGAAAACAATACAGACCAATAGTCTCAGGCAGTTGCTGAAGGGAGTTACTTGATAAGAGAAAGTCTTGGAGATTTTCACACGTTGAAATTCCTTCTTCAACCATTTCAATACTATTTTTAGAAACATCCAAATATGTGAGCTGTCTCAAATTACCAATAAACTGAAAGTAAGAGACAGAAAATATCATTATTAAGTATCTTTTAAAATTTAGGTAATAAGCATAATACCAAGTTTTAATTAATAACTAAATGTGACTGTTTTCTAAATGTCACCAGAAATATTGAATAATGACGGCAAGGATTAATTTTAGTCATACGGTGATAGTTTCCTTGGGGAAATAGTCATCACCTCATGGAATGGCAGTACTCATGTCTTCTTTGGATGTGGGAGAGTATGGTTTCTCAGTTGCAAAGCAGAAATCATTTTAGTTTAACTGTTCTAGGAAAACCAATTTAGCATAAATCTGATTGGTACTAACAGAATGCTTATGCATCATTAGTAAAAAGACTCTTTTTAAGAAAATTTGTTATGTGAGTTTTCAGATTTTAATCAAGAATTTGTGCATTGTGTTTTAAAAGTATAATTTATTTCGAACTGTTTAAAAATAAGTTAAGAAACAATTCACTTTTTAAATGATTAAAGGTAACTTTTAAATATGTAACTCAAATACTGAAAGGGAGAGACAGTAATTAATGAAGAGCAACTGAAATTTTCATATACATACCCCTGGAATAAAAGTCAGTCTATTACCATCCATCCAAAACTCCTTCAATCCACTTAGTTGTTCAAGCACTTCAGGCTGTTTGGATAGAAGGGGATAGTTCAATTAATTTACATGACTATCGTTATCTGGTTAAAGACGCCCCAAGAATTTCCAAGGTACCTTTAAGCAAAACACTAAAGAAAACAGAAGCACTGTCCAGGTATGCGCCTGTGTGTGGCACTCCTGCTACCATTGATGGGAAACCAAATTCTACAAAAGTAGATTATACAAAATTTATTTAGGCTCTGAATTGCCCAATTGGGTCAAATATTTATATAATTAATAAAAACAAAATAGGACCATTGTATAAGAAAAATATTATTGTTTATTATCAATGAAGATACAGCCTTTTAGAAAACTGTAAGAAAAAACTCAAAAGTTTCCCAAGTGGTATCAATAAAGGGAAAGAGGACATATAGATATATATATTTATATGATTTACTCTGTGTGTGTGTGTCTGCACACATATGCGTACGCAGGAGGCAAGAACAGGGATTCAGATGCCCCAGAGCTACAGCTATAGTGATTGTGAGCTGTCCGGTGTAGGTGCTGGGAACCAAACCCCAGTCCTTTGACTGAAAGAGGAACATGACAAGAATATATTCTCATGAAACTCCTAGTAGAACATTAGGATTATATGGAGAATTATATGGTGCTCAAGAGCTAAGCTCACTAACCCCCTTACATTGCTGTGAATGTTGGCATTCAGATACACTTGCTCATGGGCACTGGCCATTTAAGCTGAAGGTTTGAATGTCTCCTTGAAACTGTTGTTCTCTCAGTCCTAAACAGCCATTTTTAATCAGTAAGTATGCAACGGCATATCTAACCATCATAACAGGATTCATACATTAAATTAATGTAATTCAGATTATAGTTAACATAAACAGGTAAGACTTCTACATGTAACTTGAATTAAAAGAACCTTCCCTTTAAGAACTAAAGTTCTTTACTACTGTAATTCCAGTAATAAGCTTTATGATGTGACTTTTGTCTGTTTAACTTTTTTAAGGCAGACTGGCGCCCTCTGTAACGCTGGCGGACCTTAAGTCGGTCCCCCTGGACTCCATCTCCAAGTGGTGGATTACAGTACACATCTCAGGCCTGTCTTTCCATTATTTTTTTTTTTCCTAAAAAATATTTTATACAGATCAAAATGGGAAAAAATGATTTTTGAAAGCTAGTAAGATTCACAAAACTAGTAAAAAAAATTTCGTATTGCTTATACTAAAGTTAATATATTTAAAAATAAAAGATATGGTCATAAAGGATAACTTAGGAAGCAAAGCATGTACTTTAAAATTTTGCAAATATAGTGAAATCCCTCAGAAATCATCTTTAGCTAGAATAGGAAGGTGGGCCGGAGAGACAGGGCCGGGATGAGAGCTCTGACTGTTCTCCAGAGGATGTGAGTTAGGTTTCCAGAACCGCTGGCTCATGACAGTCTCAACTCCAGCTCCCGGGATCCAGCACCATCTTCAGCCCCCTCAGGCACCAGGCATGCAAGTGGTACACAGACACACACAAGGGCAAAACACCCATACACAGAAAACTAAAAGTTAAAATAAATTTCTAAAAAGGAGTATGCAAAAGAACATTAGAAATACATAAGGTATCCCCAAATACCATCTTCCACTGATTACAGGTGTAATGTACAAAGTCCACAACAGAAATTCTTCTAACACTATCATTTAAAAGTTGCCATAAGCTTCAAAAACAGACTTGTAAACATAAATTTTAAATATGATGTTCACAGTTAATGAGTACTTCTTTAAAAATATAGCTTATTTTCTGAGCTATTTTTGAAAACTTACTAATACAAAAACTGCATACTCTGTTCCTTGTAAGTTCAGCAATACAGTTCCAAAGAACAAACTCAACTGACCTTTTTGTTTTTGTTTTTTCAAAACAGGGTTTCTCTGTTGTAGCCCTGGCTGGTCCTGGAACTCACTCTGTGGACCAGGCTGTCCTGGAACTCACAGAGATCCACCTGCCTCTGTCTCCCGAGTGCTGGGATTAAAAGGCGTGTTTTGCCACTGTCTGACACAACTGACAGATCTTAACAGAAACTCAGAAATAATAGTTCTTTCCCCTCAGTGACTTTCCTTTTAACAATTAAGTAAAACTCGGAGCTATGGCGCATCAGCTACATTTGATGTTTGTTTTTCCCCACTTGTAAATTCTCAAATTTTTCTATTTACACCTCAAATGTTTTATCTCTTCCACAGACTTTGTAACAATTTCCTACATTTGTCTAACCATTTTGTCAGATTTTCCATTGGTTAATTTTTCCATTGGACTGGAAAGTTCAAGTTAAGAATCTTCTTAAAAAGTATGTGAAATTTCACCTAATTTTCAGGAGAAATACTTCATTTCCACATTGTATCCCTGATCAAATGCAAGACTTGGCAAGTGAGATGGCTCAGGACTTACCACTTCTGTGAACTCATTGCTTCCCAAATCCAGTCTTTCCAGCTGAGTCAGTCTATTCATGGTTCTAACGACAATGGAGCAACAAAGAATTAACTACACAAAAACACCAGAAACTTCTTGCACAGAAACTTTCAAGTCTCATGGTCTAAAATATACATATTATGTAATATAGAAACTTTCAAAGAAAAAAGAAGAGTCAGATTTAATTTCTGCATAAGATAAACTGACAACTATTATCTTTAATTTTGGCTTCTCCAAGAATATATTTTCATATAATTAGACTATTTAGCAGATGCACAATCATCACTACCATAATTTCAAGAAGCCTTTTTTTTTCTGGGTTGCTTACACATTTGTAAAACTTCAAGATAACCATAACTCTGGAAAGTATTTTTAAATTGCTGAATTGTTCCTCATATGTTCAAGTCAGATCAATACAATTCAGTACCCACATGGCAGCTCACAACCATACCTAACTCCAGTTCCAGGATATCTGCTACCCTTTCTTTGACCTTTGCAGGCATCAGGCACATGCAGGCAAAACATTCATACATATTAAATAAATCTAAAAATGAAATTAAAATAAACTAGAAAAATGCAGATACTGTTATCAAAGAAATTATGCTGTAAATTTATTTCTTCTTCTACAAAAATGTCTTTTAAACAAAATTAACTGCCAATTTATCAAATGTGTATGTATGCTCTAGTATTGCTTAATCTAACAAGTATCTCCTTATACACACTGAAACACTATCACTTATCCAGGTAAGAAAAATCTGTTTTTCTTACCACTAAGACTTTGCAGCACAAGACAAAACAATACAATGACAAGTATATCAAGCTACCATTAGTAGTATTACACACTCCAATGTTATACTGTAAATGAAAGTTTAAAAAACAAAGTAATCTTAAAATATGGCAAGAGTATAGAATTTTATCCTCTTAGAATGTTCAAATGTATAAAAATGAACTGTAAAACTAAGTTAATAACATTTTCCAGTTTTTCAGTAAAAACAAAACAAAAAAAAACAAAAAAAAAATGTAATTCAAAACTTTTTCACATCTCTTTGTACCCAGTAAAGCTGTGAACTAAGCCAGTACTCGGTAATATATACTTCACAAAATCATACTATGAATGATTCTCTAATTCACACTAATTTACCACTACAAACTTCACACACATAATAAAGTCACTTATAATAAAAATTAAATATGATCTCTGCCCTCAAAAATATATAATCGTGTGGTGGGTATATAGGCATAATATGTACATGTTGGTCAGAGAAGAAGAGTATAGTAGAAAAATATATTAAAATTAGTTATACCCACCATAAAGTAAATGCAGCCAGGGAAAATTTAATGTTTGTGGATATGTTCCACTGAAAATTTATTTCTAAATATGGACTCAGATCATATTTAACCACAGACTAACTGCTAACCATACAGCAATGCATTCAAGGTTCTGTATTTGTTCAGTCAATGGTCAATGACTACACACTATTTTGAATCAGAGTGCATTTTTATCTCACTATTTGCTTTTAAGAAGCCATTTTCCCTTGAAGTTAGCTTGTAGAGAACCAGTCACTCACTTCTAGTTTTACAGCAGACGACAAAGCCATACAATAAGGCCCTGTAGTTACAGAACTCCACATGCAGCTCTGAAGTCACTCTGAATGAGGTACATGAGCTCTACTACAGTACAGGGTCTCTCTATGTGAGACTCAGATTCACTGCTCAGTATTTTTACGTCTCTGTCACGTATACGACAGTGGTTCAAAGAGAGAGGAAATCAGTGTTACCATACTACCACATTGAACACCAACAACAGATCCACATATTTTTATATTTAATACCAAGGATTACATAAAAACATGTTTTTTTATGTTTAAAATATTTTAAATATTTTAAATTATAAATAATATACTATTTTAAGGCTTAAGGATTAAAAACTCTAAACTGGATTTTAAAAGAGCAGCACGCTGACTTACTTTGGCAACATTTTCAACTGGTTTTCTCTAAGTTCTAGTATCTGGAGTTTTGTTAATCTGTAAAACAAAGAACAAATCAAGACAAAAGAATCAAATATAAGGAATTTCATTAATTAGTGTCACTTTCTAGAGTAAAGCAGCAGCATTAACTACATAATTACTACATGCAGGTAATGTTTAAATGTGAAAGAAAAAGAAAAAAGAACTTTACTAGAGCTAGGCATGGTGGCACAGTCTTTAATTCCAGTACTCTGGAGGCAGAGGCAGGTGGATCTCTATGAGTTCAAGGCTAGTTTGATCTACATAGAGTTACAGGCCAGCAGAGATTACATTGTAAGATCTTGATTAAAACAAAACAAACAACAAAAGCACAAATAGACTCTGCTCCTCAAAATTAAGCATAATTTTAACAACATTTTCACTTCTTCTTATTGTTGTATGTGCATTGTGTGTGTGTGTGGGGGGGGGTTGTTCATGTGCCACAGCACACATGTGGAGGTCAGAGGACAACAATGCGGTCTGTTCTCTCTTCCCGCCTTTATACAGACTCCAGGGGCTGGGCTCAGGATGCAGGACTAGCACAGCAAATGCCTTCCCCTGTGGCACCTTCTCACTGGCCCCAGGTAAGCCACTTTAATACATTTCCCAAAGAGCAAAGTGACCATCCTAATTTTCAATTCTAGAACAATTCTATGCCTTTTACGGAAAATACCTCCAACATCGCTTACCACTGTAGGATTACAGGACAGTAATGCACATCTCTAAGTGAAATAAACAGGGGACCATTAAGGACCATGAAGTTGAAGAACACTGAAGAGTGGATGCAGAGAGATGAGGCGACCTCAGAAATAGATTCCCCTTTCTTATGAACTTTTGATTTCCATAGGGGAAACAGCTACGTTGACTGTTAAGTGACTTTAGAATTTTATAAATGCTAACACAGCACTCAGCATCTCAAATACAGAGGCATTGCTCCCATTAAAACATCTGATTTTGCCAGATTAAAAAAGTATTTTTTTTTCTTTTCAACTCTTACATTTACTTTATTGTTTATTTGGGACAGTAAATCCAAGTGGAAGTAAATCAAAAGAACTAGTAAGAATCGCAACACGTGGAAATAATTACAAGAGAAAAACCTATGAACTGTAATTAGTGAACGTTACTGAAGTACTCTGCAGTTGTATCAACTTCACAGAAGCTAACAACATAAATGTCTTTGGAATAATCTATAATTTACCTGCCAAAATTAGCTGGTAAGAATTCAAGGAAAGCATCATTCAGATATAACTGGGTTAGGTTTAACAGCTGAGAAAACCCATCAGGGAGCCTATATGAAATAAAAAGAATTAAAGTAAGTACATATTTAAAATGTCAGTCTCTTGCCAAAAATTTCTCTCTGTATGATACCTTTTCAACAAATAGTTACCTCTTCACTTTTATTAGTGATCTTTAAATTAAGCTTTGTCTTTCTGTAACAACTTACCTGTTGTAATGTTAGTAACTGCATGTTTTTGTAAAAAGGGAAGATAAAATTTGTCTTGGTATCATAAAATCTACACAAATTCGTACATTTAGAATGAACCACAAACACAGAATTATAAATGTAGGACACAACTATGAATCAATGGGGAGTACCTTTCAAATATACTTTATCCTACATAAACTGAAAGGGTTATATAAAAGAATTTCTAAACACAAATAATGTAGTAAAATGAACAATTCTTTGTTGTGGGAATTAGTCCTGTAGGATATTAAGCTATAAACCTGGACTGAACAAATTTATATACCAATAGTGCCAGTACACACATACAAGCACAAACTCACATGCCAACAGTGAAAACCAAAATCGTCAAAACTGCCAAATATCCTCCAGCATTAAATAGCCAACAGTTAAGAACCACTGGGTTTATACTGTCTTCAGTTTCAACTTCTGGTCTATAAAGGATTAAGTCTGTAGCGCTTATATGAGCAAAGGAGATACTGAACAGATGACTGACAGACTAAGGCCAGGTGAAGACGTATGTTCTTACTTTTCACATCTGCTAATAACACAAACTACAGATGTACAACCTGATGTTAGAAAAAATATTTTCAAATGAGTATCTATTTCATCTTTAGATATTTGTCTTGGATTGTTACAAGCATAAAATCCCCATGCAGAAAGACATATTTGACTCTGATTTGCTTATTTTTCTTTAATCTCACAATATTCCACCATTTTCCATATTAGGTAAAGCAACTCTATTTTGGTAAAACTTATGGAATAAGTATTCATACTTTCCACATAGTTAGACTAAGCAGTGCTTCATTCTATTTACCCTTAGCATCAACACTTCAATTTTGTAAATTTAACAGCTTTGATGCAAGGAAAACTTTGTTTACAGACATTACTATCAAAATAGAACACACTGCCTCAGGTATATGATGCAACCAATCACCTGCCATTTTCTTTGAGTTTTGAAAGTGCCCCATCTGACTGCATGACATGTGCAGATTTTAGTTTCACTTTTTACATTGAGAGATTAGAGCACTTACATTATCTCTTCTAGATCTCAAATTTATACCTGTAGTATAAGGGTAAGAAAGATAATTAGAAGTGTCTAAATCTGAATCTCCATGGGGGTAGGGAGATCTTAGGGTTTAAGAGCACTGGCGAATTCTAGTGAATTCAAGTTGGATTCCCAGAACTCACAGGTGGCTCACAACCGTCTGTTACTTCAGTTTCAGGGGATTCAAGGCCCTCTTTTGGCCTCCTCAGGCAAAGGCACACAGGTGGTACACAGACATATATGCAGGCAAAACACAACACTCTCTCCCGCTTCTCTTTCTCTTTGTCTCTGTCTATCTGTCTGTCTCTCTCTCTTTCTTTCACTCACACACACGGGGGTTGGGGGGAAGCACATGGTACACAGACATACATGGAGGCAAAATACATACATATATGCACACATACACACAAACTGAATCTCTGTATAACTTTAAGATTGATATAATTTTTTTCTTAAAAGTATCTAGAGAAATTTTCTACATTCTACTATTGCTTTATAATTGTTATAGTCAAGATAGCAACTTATAATTCAACTGAAAGACTTACTTAGAAATAGGGTTTTACACTGGCCTCCACAATAGTCAGAACTTTACAATTTTTAATATTTTCTGGAAATTCTTGTATTCCTAGAAAACAAACAACCAAATTAATAGAATGTATTACAGAAATGTCAGTCTTAGAGGAGCAGGGTATTACAAAGGCCAAAATAATAATAAAGTCATTGTGGAGATTCAGAAACGAATTACCAAGGAAGAACTTGTAAGCTGATACAGCAATGTGGAGCAGGCCGCTTCCACCGCAATCTGACTCCCTTAACTTCCTTTCACTTGTCTCCTCAGAGCTGCTAAACACTGGATTAGTTTTCCTTCCTTTCTTAGCACTTCTGGAAACTAGCATTTTTTTCTATGAACTGGTTAGTGATAAAGACACAAAATGCAGCATTCCCCCTCACCCTTCCAACCCCCCAGGTGAAAAGGTTTCTGCTTTTAAAATGACAGGCTCCAGATTGGGCTGGTCCCTGACATCCATAGAACTGCAAACTGCAGGTAGGAGAGGTGAGAACTATGGATGCCATCTACGTAAAATGTGCCATATGCAGTCCTGCCTGCCCTAAAAGAAACGCTTTCTCCTGTGTTCTCTTTCCTCAACCTGCTTATGTCACACAGCCCAGTGGTACGATTACAGTATGACTACTTAAGGGCCGCAGTAATTTCTGCACACTGTCATGTGCATGCCCCAAGAGACCTACTAGCCATTTCGGTTTCTGCATGTTCTTCAGACCAAGTGAGGTAAATATTGCTTTTTAATTCCTAATCTGTTATAGACCTGCACATTTAAAATAGACTTTTAAATTATTGTGACGATGTCAAATTCTGGTATAAGATTCTAAGCACATGCTCATTTCCTTAACTTATCACATCAAAAACATAGGAACAAATAAATATGTGAATCTGTGAACTGGCAGCAGACCACAGACCAATTTTCAGTAGTAGTGTCACTCTACTCTAAATGAACACTAAGTAGGAACTTTTGGAAAGCATCTCTCAAAAGGGGTTTCATATAGTCTCCTTCATTTACACAATATGATTATCCAATAGGGTTGTCACTGTAGGGTTATTTATGATCATATCAATTTAATTACAAGAAGATTCTTTGTATTAAAAAAAAACTTACTTTAACACTAAGCAAGTGCGGAGTTCCACATGATAAAATGCATAATGCAAAATCCACCATTAGCAAATTATTTTGGTCAAAATTCACCAATGAACTGGGTGTGGTAGAATGTGTGCTTAATGTACGCAAGATTCTGGGTTTAATTCCCAGCATCATCAAAGAAAAAGAAATATCACCAACACATGCCACAATTAGCAGATAAAAGTATAATAACGCTGGGCAGCGGTGGCGCATGCCTTTGATCCCAGCACTCAAGGGGCAGAGGCCAGCCTGGTCTACAGAGTGAGTTCCAGGACAGAGTTAAAATAAAGAAACCTTGTCTCAAAAACAAACAAACAACAAAAAGTATAATAGTAATACTGTCACAAAGATTCCCCCTACAAGATATTTCTGGAAGACAAAGAGTAGCTGAATCTGAACAGGACCACCTAAATGAATGCTTTAGAGTTATCAGTTCTAAAAATAGTACGCTAAAGGAAAGAAGCCAGGCACGAAGGGCATATAGTGTATGTGTTTGAAAATGCATAATAAACAAACTAGCAGCAACACAGCAGATATGAGGTTGCCTGGTGTTGTGTAGTTATTACCTCCAAAGTGAAACTTTCAATTGACACTCACAGACTTAGAAGACTCACACAACCCCTCCCTGAGAATATGCATAAACAGTAAACTATCGCTGGGAAACAGTAACTCTGGAGGAGCTTCCCTACCGGCTAGGCAGGAGGCCAGGTCATGAACATTTCAGGAGCTGCTGCCAGGTTTTTTTGGTGATGCAGCTGCCCAAAAAAGCACCCATACTTCTGTAAGCAACCCAAATAAACTCACGGGCTCAGGCTAGACCTTTAATAATGTCTTTGGTCTGTCCTTGATGCTCTCTATCTGAGGTGAAAATAATGTTTGCCCAGATCTCCACAGGGAAAAGTCACACAACATCAGAGCCTAGGAGATACCAGAAAAGGGCAGGGGATTCTTCACAGTATGATGGAAACATTCTATAAGCATTAATTAGTAATGGAAAAATAAAACTCAAAATGTGCTAAATGCTACAAAAATGCACAATGTAAGAAGTCATTTAATTTTCAAAACTGTATCCATAATTTCTACCGTCTTTTGAATTTCACATAACACTTTTTAAATACTTACTAGGTTTTATTCAGGTACCTCAAGTTCAAACGCATCTTTATTTTATTATTCAGCAAATATGTCCCGAAAACAAAGTGGAAGACACGTTATGAACTACACATGCTAGGACTTTATCAAGAGTGAAAACGCGGTGAGGGGGCTGGGGAGACGGCTCAGTCAGGGAAGTGCGGGCAGTACAGGAACGAGGTCCTGAACTTGGATCTCCAGCACTCACAAGGAAAAGCTGGGCACGGAAGTGCATGCCATGCCTGCAGCCCAGCTCTGGGGAGGTGGAAGCAGAAGGAAACCAAGGCTTACAAACTAGCTATTCTAGCCAGTTCCAGGCTCAGTTAAAGACCTTGTCCAAAGAAGTAAGGTGGAGAGCAACTGAGAAAGCTATCTGATTTCAATCTACAGCCTCTAACAAATGTGCGCGTGTGCATACGTGTGTGTACACGCACACACGCACGCACGGTGGCTATTCATATACATAGCTTAACCTGAGTATCAATGCGCATACAAATGCCTAAAGGAGCCTAAATCACTGGCTCTCAACCTCCCTAATGCTGCGACCCATTAATACAGTCCCTTGTGTGTGGTGACCCCCAACCATAAAATTATTTTCATTGCTATTTCATAACTGTAATTTTGCTAACTATTATGAATCAAAATCTAAATATCTGATATGCAGATGGTCTTAGGAGACCCTAAGAAAGAGTCCTTTGATCCCCAAAGGACTCACAACCCACAGGTTGAGAACCCTGCTCTACATTATCTGCGTCTCCAAATCTCATTTAGCATATTGCTCTGCCTTTTACTACTTTGTCCCTATGTTTATCACGTATGCTATGAATACTAGAACCCTATAAAAGTTAATACATTAGCTATTTTCTCTCTCTGGTGCACTGACTTAACATACCTACATGACAAATTTCCTTACTTTCCCAGAGAGGCTTATTCTTAGAGTACAAGTGTAATCTATTCTGAAGCAGAATAGAAAGACAAGGAAAATTAACAGGACATAGGAAAGAAGCCCCAAACTCCTCAAAAAGCCAAACATCCCTTTCTCAGTTACTATATTTAGATAATAATAACTTTTGCTTTGCTATATGTAGTCTGATCTTCCTTCGACAAGATTTAAGATAACCAGCCCAAGGTCAAAATTCTAATGCGATTTTTAAAAATTGCTGGAATGGCTACCTACATAGTCACTATTTCTTTTATAAAGACATTTCAAGTAGGAATGTTAAAATACCAATGCATCGTGCTTACAACCTTAAACATGTATAACCAAGTATGGGCTGTGTCCTTTAACCTATAACCCTTAAAAAAAAAAAAAAAAAAAGGAATCTCACAAGAAACTCCATTTATAGTAAAAGATGAGTCCTCGTGTGTGTGTGTGTGTGTGTGTGTGTGTGCGCGCGCACGCTTCATTTCTTTGTTTTTAAGGAATAGTCTCACTCTGTAGTTCACGCTGTCTTAGATTCACTGTGATGCCCAGACTGGCTCAGGAACCATGCAGTCCTCATGTCTCAGTCTTCCAAATCCTGGCTACAGACACGAGTGAACATATCCCGATTAAAAGACTTGTCTTAACCCTCTTGTGTAACATTTCTGCCCCAGTTTTACCTGATCAGATCATTCTATCCAAGGCACTTCAGGAACCACTCTGTGACCTCACATATCAGAAAGGAGGGGAGGGGAGACCTCCTTTTTGAAGATGGTTCATTTGCTACCTAAGCATGAAGACCTGAGTTCAGATCCCCAAACCCACATAAAAAAGCTGTACACACAACCCGTGCTTGGGAGGAGATAAGATGACCCCCGAGTTTGTTGGCCAGCCAGTCTAGCCAAACCACTAAAAAAACTCTATTACCGCCTATATGCTGCCAAGTTCCCACTATGGCACCTTCATCAAAGAAGCTTCTCTTTGCAACAGACAGAGACCGTTACAGAAATCACAACCAATCAACATGCAGAGAAAAAGGTATCATCTGGTGCCCAGTATTGACTGATACGTCTGCAATACAACTCCTACACCTAAGGCTCAGGCTTCATTGCAGAAGAGGGGGCAGAATGACTGTAAAAGCCAAAGGAACAGAGTTTACTATGAGAGTCTGACTCTTAGTAATGTCAAAGAAGCTACACCTATAAAGTCTCCTCAACATGGCTGCCTAAACAAGACCTAAAATAACAGCGCCACCAACTGACATGCTAACAAGAAAGAGAAAAAGCCACAAGACCTCAACCCTAGACAAAGAACTACAGGAGTTGGGTGTGGTGGCATAGCATTTGGGAGGCAGAGGCAGGTGGATAGCTGTGAGTTTTAGGATAGATAGCTCTACTGTTTGAGGCCAGGCTGGTCTACATAGGGAGTTCCAGGAAAGCCAGGGCTATGTAAAGAGATCCTGTCTCAACATCCACACTCCATTCCGCCACACACGAAAACTACAGGCAACAAAGGAATACAGAAAGTGGAAGAAATAGTCTTCCCCAGGGAAGAACCCCCAAAATTGGTTATCCAATACTAGTCATCCCTGTATATGCATATATATAGATATATGCATATGTGTGTGTATCCATATGTATGTATGTACACATGTGTGTATACATACACATAAACACACACACACACACACACACTCACTCCATATAGGCCGAGAAGGTTGAATTTAAATTTATGTAAGAACAATTAAGTAAAAGAGGCCAGGAATATGAGTGGGGGGGGTTACATGGGAGGAGTTGGGAGAAAATTATATAATTATATTAACTTCAATAAAAGAGACCATATGCTATTATTCTCACCACAACAAAGTACCTGCGATGTATCTCTCAGAGTAACTGGAAACTTGCAAATACACAGTCCTCAAGCTACTTACAGCTGTGCTAAGTTCTAGCCAGAGCAATCAGGGAACAAAAAGAAATGAGAAGGGTCCATATTAAAATGGAACAGAGAACTCAGTCATACTTCTATATGCTAACAATAATCTACCAAATGTTTTTCTTTTAAAGCAATCCTATTTATAATAGTTAATAACAAAAAAAAACTTTACAGAAAACAACAAAGCTCTGGTAAAAGAAACGAGAAATGTAAATAAACGGAAAGAAAACAGTCCACATCTCTATACTAGAAGGAACAGAACTCGTAAAATCATCCAAGGCACTACCAAAATTCTAATGACATTTTTCACAGAAATAGAAGAAAATAATCCTAACAGAGAATCACAAGACTCTGAACCAAAACTAATCTTAACTAAAAGAACAAAGCCACAGGCCTCACACCATATGACTTCAGAATTCACTTGTGGTGTTGATAAAACAGACAAATGCCAATGAACAGAACAGAGGGCCAGAATCAGACCCATATGTTTATAGTCAATTATTTCCACAAAGGTACCAAGAGCATATCACACATCACAAGGAGAGGAGAGTCTCTAATGGGACTGAGGAAAGTACATGTCCCTGTGTAAACCAAAAGATTCAAAGCACAAGACTGGAGACTGTAAAACTAGTTTTTACGAAGGAGAGGGAGCTGTGCACAACCAAACAAGGCATGGACAGAGTGAAAATACAGTTCTCTGGGTAGGCGAAAGTGTTTGGAAGCACACAACCTCTGAGGGAAAAGAGAAGAAAGGGTTGCACTTCTGTGCTCACTGCAGGTTATCCACAATGGCTCAGCGTCCATGAACAAATGTGTCAACAGAGGAAAAGAGTGCACCATGTTCAGTGGAATACTCTTCAGTCATTAAAAAGGGAGACCTCATCAACTGTGATAGAATGGATGGACCTCAACGACAGCATGTTAAGTAAAATAAGTTTGGAACAAAAAGATAAGCACCCATGGTCTCCCATACTGAGTGTTAGGGATGGGCAAACTCAAAGAAGCAGAGTAAAATGGTAGCAGAAGCCAGGCATGAGGGAGGAGAGTGGTGAAGATGTTGATTCAAGAATAAACTTTCAGAAAGGAATAAATCCAAGGAGCCCATTGTACAACATGGACTGTAGTAATACATTTAAAATCTATTCATTTTCCAGCTCTTTTGAGGCATCATAGATTTTATATTTATAAATAAATTTTAAGCCAAAATTTTATTGACACAAAATTTTATTACATCTGACATAAAACAGGTCACAAAACTTTTGAAATGGGAAAAATGTTTTTATATTTATGTAAAATAGATTTATTCCGAGATCAGGTTAATGTATTATAATCTGACTTTTTAACATTTGGAAAACAGAAATATGTCTCCAAGGACAAGAATCTGGAGGACTTACCATTTTTGCTGACATCCAGTTCCCTGAGATTAATAAGATTAGCAATGGATGCTGGTAATGTTGTTAAATCATTGTCTGGCAAACTTAGTTTATGTAGAGACTGACAGTTAAAAAGTTGCTAGGGAAAAAAAGAAAGAATTTTGATTAATTTTTTACATTTCTTTATGTATTTATGTATTTCCTGGACGAATTTTTGTACCACAAATATTATGCGTATTAAAGCTAAATGAGTTAGACCTACATTAACACTGGAAAAGGCCCCACACTGTTCTGGCTATGCTATTGTGGATCTGAATAAACCCGAATCACTTACATTTCTAACCTAGGAAAACTGTGCCCAGTGAGAATCAGTATACAAAGCATATATGGCTATATTCTCTGTTGAAGTTGTCAAAGGGAAAGTGGCTGTTACATATTATAAGCTCTGGAGAGCCTCTTTCAAACAAGCTTATTCCAAAAAGAAGGCCATATTGAGAAACGTAAAACTGTTAGGTCTGAGAAAGGTACATGTTCACTTGCTTGCACTGTTACAGACAGCATCTCTCCTGCACAAGCCTCCACACTGAGACCCTACTCATGACCAACCTGTATTTTTCACATTCTGTCAGAGAACTCACCATGGAAGATGATGGATTTGTTGGAGTACATAATAATGGTGGACAGTAAATTACAAAGTACACTAAATCATAGCGTAGGTGTGATTCACAACCATGTAACTGGCGACCTTTAATATTTTCCCACAGCCGTTACAGACTTCTCCACAAAATTATCAAGAATAAACTGAGCATAGCGGCTCAAGCCTGTAATCGCCAGATCTGGGAAGCTGAGGCAGGAGGATTGACATCAAGTTTGAAGTTAGCCTAGACTAAAAAGTCAGATCATGTCTCAATCAAGTTTAAAAAAAAAAAAAACCTAGAATAGCAGTGGCTTTCAAATGGTCATCAGGATTAAAAGCCTTTGTACACTGTCATCCAGGGTGTTCACAAACATACATCTAAGATAACTATTTCATGAAACAAGGTCTATATGCAACATGCCTTATATTCTGTTATATTACAGTTAAGGTTCCTGGATTAATTAAAGGACACTCAAATAAATCTGAATTTCAGATAAACATTTAGGTATAAGTGTATCCTACATATTACATACTTATATTAATTATTTTTTGTTCATCAGAAATTCTTACTTACCTAAGTATCTTGTAATTTTATTTTCTAAATTTCAGTCCAAATTACAGTTTATGTTCCAGAATTCTGATAGCACGTATTAAACTGTTATTGGTGACTGCAGTTGGTTGGTTTTGAACAAGGTCTCATTACACTATGATCCAGGCCATGGCAGAACTCACTGTGTAGCTCAGACTGACCTTGGCCTGGAGGTCCAAGGCCTCTTCCCTTAAGCACTACCATGCCCAACTCCAACCCATTTTTTAAGCCACCTATTTCAAGTATCCATTGTCAGCTTCAAAAAGGGAATGGTGGTCCACACCTTCAAGCCTAGGCCTTAGGAAGCAAGGGCAGAGGATCTCTGTGAGCTGAGGACAGTCTACTCTACAAAGTGAGACCATGCTCAAAACAAACAAATAAAAGAGCAAACTGACATTCAGATGGTTATAGACCCTAATAAACAATTTAAAGGTACTATAGCTTTTTCATGAAACAGGAAAACAGATATAGGAAATAAGAGGAAAAGAAGAACATACTAAAAAAAATTAATAAACAAAGTGGTAATCTGAGAAAGAATTTCACAGCAGCAATCTTTCCCCTGCCTGTTACTAGATTTCAGAGAAGCATATTCTCCAGACAATTCCAGACTAAATGGAGGAAAGCAGAATCCTAACTCTAAGAAGTTATGACCATAAAACCGTGATGTGGTAGCTGAAATGACAATTAGCCCCAATTGTAACACTGTATATAAAGAGCTAACAGAAATTACATGAGACAGTAAAACTTTAGTTCTTTGTCTAGTTAAATCTAATGGTTCCAGAAGTTGTATAGAACCATTATCTATTTTAATGGTTATAATATGCTACAAGTAAAAATAAAAATTTAAGTTATTCACACAACTGAATAGCAAACTTGAACAAAAGTTTACAAATCTGTATCATTTTGAATTGTGCGTACAGTAAGACTACATCAACAAATGGAAACACATATGTACAACAATATAGAATGTAAAACTTCTATGCATAGACATTATCTAATGTATTGACACAGTATTGACACACCTTTGGAAGCTCTTCAATCTGATTAGCATCTAAATAGAGCTCCTCTAAAGTTTTTTCAAAGGTGAAAATCTCTTTGGGAACTTGTTCCAAGCTGCAATGAGAATAATCTAGAGTAGTGACCGTCTCCTCTTCCCCTCGTAGACAGCGACATGGTACCAACCGCACAAACAAACTTCGTTTTGTAGTCATTTTAAAATGCTGCAGCATGTAGATAAAAACAAACCAAAACAAATTACCATCCATATAGCACAACTCAACATGGCATAAACAATACCTCCCCACCAATGCACACACCCAATAGAGCCTATTTAAGATTGCCTTAAGATCTGCATTTACAGTATCTACCGGACTTCAAATGAAACTCAAGCACTCCTGTTACTTTACAAAACAAATCCAAGAAGTAACCATTCATATGTTTTTACAAAACCATGCCTTGTGAAGTCTGCTTAGCCCTCAAAAACAGCATACAAGATTTCTCTCTAATTTCTGGCTCTAAGAGTTCTGTTCTTAGTTAAGAACTCCACTATGTGCATTTAAAAACAGGAAACGACTGTGCAGACATTTCCAGATCTCCTTAACCATCCATCAGAGATCAATTACCATTTAGCTTTCCTGTGATTCTCCTACATAAAAATTCCTGTCTACTTCAAATACAGTTTTGTTTCAAATAATAGCTTATAGCCTTTGGAAGACCTCTCAGGTTCTAAATTAAGATTACATGTGAGTAAACTCACTTAAAATGCAGTCTTACAGTTAACAGAGAGAAAAAGGGAATTTTGAATTAGTAAAAATTCACAAGACCAATTTTATTAAGAACTTGTATATAAATTCCAACTAAATTAAGATTAAGCTAACAGTAATAATTTAATAAAATGAGAGTGACTGCCAATTGATAATTCTTTGTACATGAATATAATCCTTGCCTTAGGCACAGAAACAATACTTTTAACCAGCACCAAGTCCAAGCTGAAGTCAGTAGGACTTCAGGCACAAATTATAAGAAAGTATCAAAAACTCAGTAAGAAAGATAAATACCTCAAATAAAATATTCTATATACTGAAAAATAATCTACTTATGAGCAAAATGTCAGTATATAAATAACAACACCATCAGTGTTGCTTTTTTCCTTGGCGCAGGATCCAATATGGCTCTGCAAGGCGCTACACTAATGGTTCTACTTCCCGCTCTACGATACTTGAATGTCAGACCATTACAGGCTAAGTACTCCCCTTACTAAAGTCACAGTCTGACTTTCCTGAACCATCAGGTACTATGCTTAAATTCTTTGGATAAAGTATATAAATATTTTCTTTGTTTTCATTACATTGTCAAGGGAATGTCCTATTGTTTCTATAGAAAAACAATTTCTTAAATAGGAAACAATAGCCAGAAATAAAGATCTTTACTATGCTAATGTTACTTTTTTAGAACTACACAGACTCAAAGTGGGTTTTTGTAAAAGTGTGTAATATACCTGTGAACTAGATCCTCAAAACCCAGCATCAGTAAGTCTATTTACACACAACTTAAAGATTAAAAATAAAATCTAGCAGGTCAAGCACCATATGTTTTCATGAAGCTGGTAGTACAGCTCAGTGATCAAGTGCCTGCAAAGCTCTCCCTGGTTTAGAACCCCAGCATCACATGCCCAGAAAAGTTTCCACCTAAAAAAGTCTTTGTCTAGAAAGAAAATGTACAAAAAAAAAAAAAAGCATACTGAATTCTTACTAACAATCTATGTTTATAGAAATGCACATTTTATCAACAGGAATAAACAGTTCATTCAATAAGGACTCTAACTGCTAAAATGGGATTGAGCTTACAATTACATAGCAATGAGGTAAATTAAAAACACCCCAAAATAGAATATAAAATCTTTCATTTAAATTGATGCTGAGTTAGGTCATTTAAGAACCTGCTACCTGCTCTGTCCAGTATGGTAACCGGTATATACTTGTGCTATTTAAATTTAATATTAAGGTTAGATCAAATAAAATTTTAAAAGCCATCTCCCTATTTCATTTTAGTTCAAATGCTCAAATGCCACATCATACTAGGGTACCAAAGGGAGTCAGTTACAGAGCATTTCCATCACTACAGAAGTTCACCTTCTGAGACTACCTCAGTGATCCAAACCACCATTCTTACATACCATACATCAACAAACACTTCTGGACATATAATCTGACAGTGTGAAGGAACCTGAATGACGCGGCCTAAAAAAAATCTACCTCCCAGAAACCATTCCAGATTTAGGAATGGATGGCATGGCCTGTTACTGCCTAATGTATGCAACCTGAAAGACAGCGCATTTAGTTTGGATATGATGTAGGGTGCTTGAGGTGCAAGGTAATTTATAAAGTAAAGCAATTGTTAAATTCAAAGTTTCTAAGATTTTTCTTCATAGAGCAAATGGATACAAAATTATAGCAGGACAATTAATTCAGAAAAGGAAGATTAAATGTGTGCTTTGTTCTAGGAAGCTACAAAGGAAAACTTGTGGATGAAAGTTCCAAAGAGAGTAATTCAAACATCAGATTAAAGTCAGGGATTTTTTTCTTTCTGTCTTTTTTTGTTGTTGAGACAATGTCTCATGCTGGCCCAGGCTGGCCTCCTGGAGTCTAGTGAGCCTCCTGCCTTGGCCTCTTCAGAAGTTAAGACTATAAGCATGTGCCGTTATGCCAGATTCTTAGACCTCAAATTAAACTATGTGGGCAAAGAGCCAATACAAAAACAGACCTGAATTCTACATGAATCTGCAGATAAAACAGTATGGAATGAAAGCTGCTAACTGATTTAAAAGAAAACCTAAAGGGATCCTAGTCCTTGAGAGGAGGGGACATAACGTACTATAAGGGAAAAGTAAATGAGTAACATTACCTAAAGCAAGATCTTCCCATTTATAATAACACAAGACAGAAACCCACAGGAGACAACCAAGCCAGGTCTGGATAGAAAGTGATGGCAATCAAACTGATGGGCTACTAATTAGAATTTGAGGAAAAGTTACTATATAAACCAGAGGTAACACTGGAGTTAAGAATCTTCTAGTCATAATAAAAATAAAGTCAACCCAGAGAAGGATCATAATAAAGTAAAGACAACTTTCTAATAAAAACTAAATCTAGCCAAGCATGGTGGTACATGTCTTTAATTCCAGCATTTGGGAGGTAGAAGCTGGCAGATAGATCTCTTTGAGTTTGAGGCCAGTCTGGTCTACATACTGAGTTCCAGGCTAGTCAGAACTAAATGGGGGGTACGGGGTGGGGGACCAGAATCAAACAAACAAAATAGTAAAATTAAATCTACTTACCACTACGTTGAATTTATCTCCCTGATGTTTCTTAATTGAGCCAACATTCTATGAAAAGCAAAAGAAAACCAAAATTAACAATAAAAATATATATTCATAATTTAGGAGCATTTCTCCTAATTCCTAACTTAAACAAAAACTAAATTGAAAATTTAAAATAGTGACAACTGTAAACTGAAAACATAACCAACACATCAGCTGTAGACTGGGCAACCTTCCTAAATAGGTAACAATGCTAGGCCTTCTTCTCCCTTTCTCTCTTACTGACAGGAGACCTAGCATTCCTCAAGATCTACAACACGATCATTCAGGTACTGGGTGTGGTCAGCCAAAGAACTCCAGAACAGAGCTAGGCTACTACTACACACTAATTGGCCATATCTAAATGTGTCTCCTTATCTTGACTCTTCTCTTACCTCCTGGGGATTTTATAAAACTCAAGATTTTCTGCTCCTGAGATGTAAGTGAACAACTATTTCCTTCTGCCAGGCCTACTGCTCTGTTGCTCTTTTTACAGCTCAAAGACTATTCCTAGAACTCACTAATTAAAATACTACACCAGCACAAGAACTTTTAATACATGGGTACAGTTAAAATTATTTGCAGTAGTTGTGCTTCAAAACCCAAACCTTAGATTTGTTTAACCACTGTTCAAAGTGGAACCTCTATCAGGTTAAATTAAGACTGCTGCTTTAACATCAATAAATATACACATATACAACAAAATCTGCCTGGACAACGGAAGGACAGAACCCCATACCAAATGAGGAAGCCCATGCCTGATACTGCAGGACAGACCAGGACTAGAGACTGGATACCCCAGAGATGATTCCTAATGAAATCCTGCTCTGTTCATAGATCAGTGCCTAGCCCAATCTTCATCAGAGAGGCTTCTTCTGGCAGCTGATGGTCACAGATACAGAGGCTCAGGGACAAATATGGTGCCTAGTCCACCCTTGATTAGAGATTAGTGCCAAGCCTCTTGCTATACTCTGTTTAAGCAGTAATCCTGGGAGGACTGCTCTTTTCTGAGATGGGGGGGGGAATTGGGAGAGGGGGAAATGGAGGGAATTAGGAGAGGTAGAAGGAGGGGAGGAGGGGGATCAGGAAGTATTTTTTAAAAATGGGTATAATAATATATTCCAAAAAGCTTAGAAATCCTCAGAAACTTTACTAAGGAAAAAAATTAAATCTTACCATCCTGACTACGAGATATAGAGCATGATTTAAAGCAAGAACTGTTGGGTTATTTCCATAATGCTTACTGAAAGGATCATCAGGGAATTTTAGGACTAAATGATCTTTTAAATGTATTTTACAGAAATGCTTTAAAAAGTAGAATAAGATAATGGGGTAAAAATAAAACTATAGTAATTATATAGCAATTTATATTTGCATATCAGTATTATATGTGCTCAATAATCACATGCATTTTTCTAAACTATCTTTTCAATCCTCATGTACATATGTATTTATCATAAATAATTACTACTTTCAAAGCTTTCAAACTTCTAATTCTGAAGATTGTAGGATGAAGATATATTTCAAATTGAATTATTTTATGAGTAAGAAATCCTTAATGTGCCAACATGTGTTTATTAGTACAAGAGTAAAATTTAAATTATACTGTCTTAATAAACAGTACCTCATCTTAAGTTCATGTTAATAAAAGTATCTTACCAAAAGAACTTCGAGTACAGCCCGTGCTACAGTGTGAGACCCTGTCTCCAAAAGAAAACAAATATCTTTTCACTAAAATGTCATTTGAGCTTACTGAAAAATAACAAATTTTCTCCGTGAAAATAAATTCCAATCACCAACTATATTTAAATTTATCAAGTTTTGTTGTTATTGTTGTTGTTTTGGTTTTTTTGGTTTTTCGAGACAAAGTTTCTCTGTTGTAACTCTGGCTGTCCTGGAATTCACTCTGTAGACCAGGCTGGCCTTGAACTCACAGAGATCCACCTGCCTCTGCCTCCTGAGTGCTGGGATTAAAGGTGTGTGCTACCACCCCCCAACCCCCGGCAAATTCAGCAGTTTTGAGGCGCTGTGTGATGGCTACTGCTAATTGCTTAATGGACTCATTCCTTCTTTTGAGAGTCTTCATGTTCAGTATGCTAATGGGTTGTGCTTTCTAGACCAAGAGAGGTGGACAAGGAAAGAGAACCTAAGTGAAGTCAAAGGCCTATGCAATGCTCAGAAGTTTATGCTGTGGCTAAACAAGTTTTAGTCCTTCATTTTCCTAATCTTGAATCTCTACATGATGGCTAGTGTTGCAAGATCATCCTAGTACCATAATTCAATGAACATGAGGATTAACGTTTGTTAGTAAATAAGTCTTATTGAGCAGAAAGACAAAACTAGCTGAATAGCTAAACAAGTAATATTTCTGGACTTCTCAGCATGTCATGAAACTAAATCTGTTTACTTAAATAATTATCAGATACAACTGCAGCCAAACACAACTAGGAAACACAACTAAAGCACCAACACTGCATGTTTGCTTTCATCTATAGAATCTATTTAAAAAAAAAAAAATCAAAAGTACAGAGGGAAGCCAAGCCTATAATCCCTAAATTCAGGAGGCAGAGGCAGAAAGGTGAGTCCCAAACTCAATGCCATCCTGGTCTACAGAGCAAATTCCAGGTGGTCAGCTATAACCACACAGCAAAACATTCTCAAAATAAATGGAAAGACAGACAGGCAGATAAGTAATCAAGGGCTGGGGAAATGGTTAGATAGGTAAAAGGCTTTGCAGCAAGAACCTGACATTCAGAGTTCAGATCCCTAGAGTTACGTAAAGAGCAGGTGTAGTAGCACACGCATCTGTAACACCCACACCACAGGGGAGATAGAGGTAGAGATGGGAGCAATCTCCAGAAGCTCCCCGTCAGCTGGCCTGCATAAGCAGCCACAAGGAGACCCTATTTTCAAACAAGGATAAAAGCAAGGAGGACCAACACACAAGGTTGTCCTCTGACCTCTGCATGTGTGCGTGTGCACACGCATGTGCACACACACAATGTAAAGGAAAAGAAGGGAGACCACGGAAGAACAGGAAGGGGACCAGAGAGAGTGGGAAGCAGGGACAAAAGGTCAATGAGAGGTACAATCAAAAGTTTTTAATGCAAAAAAAAAAAAAGAACAGAAGATAGTGTATTTCATAATTTTACAGTCATTCTTATTATATAACACTGTTTATCTCTGTGCAAAATGGTTTAGGACTGAGTTACTTAGCCTTCATGTACTGCATACCACTCATGCACAATACCTTTGTGTAAAGCTAGCAAGGATGATCACTAAATCTTATCATTCTGTGTTTGCCCAGACATGGCAGTGCAATCTGGTAGAATGGAGCTGCTGATAACCTAAACTGGCAAAGATCACACTGATCCCTGGAGGTAAGAGAGATGAGATTACTGTGTTTAGAAATCTCAGCCCGAAGTACTTTAAAAAATCATAAATGCAGCCCAAAGTGGATATGGGCAATCAGAGATGAGAGACTCATGCTAAGGATATAAATTTGAAGTCATTTCGTTATAGGTATTCCTTAAAAACAGTAAATGAGATGAGATCACAAGGACTATGGACTATGACGACAGACGGAAGAGGTCCAAAGACTGAGTACCACAGCTCTGTGAGACTACAGAGGTCAAGAAAGAAGAGTAAGAACCAGCCAAGGACTATGAAGTAGTCAACTCAGGCAAGAGAATACTGCATTTCAGGCCAAAGTGTGATAGTCTAAAAACAAAATGAAAAATGTTTCAAGGTAGATAGAGCTAACAAATTCTGTTGAAAACAACATCACTGGGTATCCTAACAAAACCACACTATTGGAAAGACTCAAATAAGCACTGTTTGGGGTCTTTAAGGAAAAACAGAAGGCGGGGACCCAGGTTCAGTGGCAGAGCATCTGCTTAGCATGTATGTTCAATGACCAGCACCAAAGAAGAAAAATCAAAACACAGTCAGGTAGTTTCACTTAACTGTGGCTATTAGAAACACCAACCAGTTGCCAGAACAGAATGTGCACCAAAAGACACACCGGTGAGTGTGCAGACAGAGGAGAACAATCGAGTTAAAAGAGCACACATTAGTGGTACACAGCAGTGAGTGTCACTGCGTCACATCCCAACACGTACATACTCTAGACAGGAGAAGCTGTTTATAGACTATTCTTAAGAAAGAGAAAGAGCCTTTTGATTTATTTACTTCCTCTTGATGGACATGCAAGTGTGTGCCTGAGCAAATTTATGTATGCCATGCACACGCAGGTATTCATGGATGCAAGAGGGTGCTAGATTCCTGAGAATAGAACCTGGGACCTCTGCAAAAGCAGGACAGACTCTTAACTGCTAAGCCTTCTCTCCAGCCCCTTATAAACTTTATAAATAGGATATGGTAGTCATCCACAGACTGCCCTAGCAAAACCTTCTTGTTGTAGAAGTTTATTTTTAGTTTTTTTAAAATAATCATTTTGTTCACTGTTGGAGGAAGGGCTATCTAGGTCTTGGCATTTTGTATTGTCTGCAGGTGTTGGATTTATGGGGTGGGGGGGAAATCCTTGCTTATGATCTGCACGTGCTATCAGCAGAACACCTGAGGAGTTCTGGATCAATAAAAACACCTGAGCTCAGATGCTCAGAGGTCCACTGTCCAGTATGGTGCTGGCCATGATAGTGGTTCCCTCTGTTGAGGTCTGGCAGGGTTTGCACCTATGAATATGACTCCGTGTCTTTTTTGGTGAGTTGCCGCAGTTGGGGTACTACTACGCCCTCTGCCATTAAAAAGGCTACTAAGGAGAAAAAAAAGAGAACCCTGGGTGGAACCATGGAACTAGCTGGCTGAAACACACCCAGAGGGAGAGGTGCACAATGCTCAGAGACAGAGCTTGCTTAGCATACGTAAGACCTTGGGTTCAAACTCCAGGTCGTCTGGAAGAGTGGCCAGTGCTCTTACCTACTAAGCCATCCCTCTAGCCCTCAGTCCACTGACTTTTGCTAGATCTACTTCTTGTACCTGTGATTTCTATTTCTGTTTTTTAGGTTTTTCTTGATATTAGTAACTAGAGCTCTTTTGTATCTTCCTATAGCCTAATTACAAGTAGAAATCTCCAGAGAATTTCAGTAAATATGAAACAGTTCAGTTTACAGAAAAAAAAATATTCTCATGGAAGAAATACTGTCTGGGTTACTTTTCCATTGAGAAAACCTGACAAGTGTAGAGGAATTTGTGGGATTCGCCACTTCAATTTGGGAGGACTGACATAATTTAAGGCGCAGAAGGTCATCAAATTACTTTCAAAGAAAAGTCTTTCATTTTACAATTAGAAATAAGACTATATTAAGACTTTCCCAAGAGAAGTGGCTATTAAAAGAGTTGTGTTAAATCAGTACTGAGGAAGAAATGGGGGTAAAGAAAGAAAATAGCTCAAACTTGAGGCTAGGGAACAGAAAACTGAGTCTGTGGGTGAATTTCACCTGTTCCTACCAGAGCTGGCTGCATTTCCGGTAGCAGGGTGATGGAAACTGCAGAGACACTTTATTCTGCGGTATCACAAACGTGCATTCACAAGTAGATGCTCTATGTGGAAAGGACGTTGTTTAATCATGGCACTATCTCAAATGGATAGCCTTCTAATGCAGTCTTGGCAGGATTTCGTTCTCCATAAGAATCCTGGGATGGGAGTAACTTCTTTATGTAAATTACTTCAAGTTTACTCTCTAGTGCTTTAAACCTATGCCAAAATGACTCCTAATCATCTTTGTTTCTGCCAGTAATTTGTAAGAGCTGTTTTTATTTCTAAGATTCATCACACGATTCAGAAAGCCTCAATGAGAATGAAACCAGATAACTATATTAAAAGCAGGAGCAATGCTAAGACTATTATCTCAGAGATAACTGAAATTACTTCCACAGAGGGCCAGGAATTAGCTCAGATGCAAAACTTAGGCTTGGCATTTATGAGACAGTAGATTTGCACTTAAGGTCCAAATTTAAATTAATTAACTGATAAAATTGTAAGGGACAAAATAGTTTGGTCATATGCTATATAAACAAGTCATTTTTCCCACCTATCTTAAAAAAAGAAACCTCTGTGCTCAGTTATCAGAGCTTTACATGCTCCTCTTTACAGCAAGATCCCTCAAGCAAGTTGTCCACATTTACTGTCTTCATTTACTCTCCCTGCCATACGTTTTAAAAGGGTTTTTAAAATTTGTATACATGTATGTATATATGAACGCCATGTGTACTAGCTTGCCTGTAAAGGCCCAAATTGGGTGTCAGAACCCCTGGAGCTGTATACAGGCAGTTGTAAACACCCAATGTGGTTGCTGGGAACTGAGTTCACACCCCTAAAGCAGCAGCAAGCCTCTGCCGCTGAGCAGAGCCCAGCAGTGCCCAGCAGTGCCCAGCTGTTCTTAATCCAACCTCACGCATTTACAGTAAAATGACCCGCACATCTCAGCTCTGTCACTACACCTGGACACGTGAAAGTCTCTGCGTGTTGATCCTCTTTAATGTAACACAAATCTTACTCTTGTACATACTCCCAAACCTACCTCGAGTGAGTGCTCAATTTCAATCTTTGAAATATTATCTATTTTTCAAATACTAAGTACTCATGAAGCAAGAAGAAATAATTTTTAAAGTTTTTATCATAATGAAATTGTAAATGTTTGGAGGCAGATATATTTAACCCAACTTAAGGACTATTCAGTGTGTTCATTAATACGTTTAATTGTATGCTTTTGTGTAGCAGTCAAAAGAAATTTCATTAAAAATTTTAAAACCAACTTGTTTGGGTCCCAACTTGTCCCCTGATTGGCTGAAGCTAGGGCATGACTACAGACAGGTGTTTGGGAAAGAAGCTGGAGAAGCAAGAAAGTAAGTCAGGGTTGGAACAAACCCCGACATAAGGAGTGACAGACTGTCAGTCTTCATGAGGTGGAACAGGAGCTCCCCACAAACCTGATGAGAAAAACACCAGGGGCTACCCAGAACTCTCTATGTATAGGATGAAAGGCAAGCTTTTCCCCATGCTCTTCTAGTGGGAGAAGGACAGGGCTGCCCCTGTGGGCACTAACTCTTCCTTAGAGCACTCCTTGCTTTCTAATCTAGAAGGCCTCCCACAGCTAGGAAGGCATTGAGGCCAAAAAAAGGAAGACTGCTTGAATTTCCACAGTACCAATTCCTATGACAGAGGCTAAAAGTTAAAGGTGAGCTAAGGGAACATAATGCAGTCCACAAGCAATGCCAGCTACACTAACGCTGAGTCCTTCTCTAAACTCAAACTTGCATATCTGACTCTCCACCCAACAGCTCCATTTAATAAGGGGACTAAAAGGATTAAGAGAAAGACAGAGGCAGGAAGATCCCAAGTTCAAGATCTGCCTGGGCTACAAAACAAGTATGGGATCAGGATGTAAGCTAACATCACTGTACCCAGAGACACGGCTGAGAGCACCTGCTTGGCGGGTGTGAAGCCTTGCACTTTCCCAGTGCTGCTGCTGCTGCTGGGAAAAGAAGGAAAGAAAATCAGGCTCTAGCTCCAGCCAATCTGGGGACAGGTTGGGACCCCAAGACCACACTCACTGGTCATATTTAATATTGTGTTAAGAGAAAAGAAAGGGTGAAAGAGGAGGAAGTGGAGAGAGAAAAGAACAAAGTCCACAAAGGGGAGAGCACACACATCAGGATTGTAGGAGTCTGCGTGGAGTTCAGGGGTGAGAGCACTGCTGCACAAACACAAGGACAGAGTGCTGGTCCCAGCATCCATGTAGAAGGCCAAACGGCCGTGCACCTCAACCCTGGTGCTTGGGAAGTGGAAACCACAGGCCCACTGAGGCTTGCTGGCCACCACCACCTCCGAGCTCAGTTGTAGGCTAGTCTCAAGAGAATATGGCTGAGCGTGACTGAGCAGAAGATCCATCATCTTCCTCCGTCTCATGAATAACCCTCCCTCCCCATCTATCCACACACAAGAGAGAGAGAAAGAGACCCTGTTTCAAAACACCAAAACTTTCTGACTCTCTCTCTCACACACACAATTGTCCTTTTTTAACAGCAAGCAGTGGTAGCATGTACCTGCAATCCCAGGGAGGCCAAAGCAGGAAACTTCTGAGTTTCAGCCAGCCTGGGATACCTTGCATGTTCAAAAGGTAGACAATCTCTCAGAAGACTCAACGACACAAACACACCAGCACAAACGAGAATGGGCATTTAAAAGTACAGATAAAAAATTTAAATTGCTAAATTCAAATAGTGGTTATGTTTTTAAATGTCTTAAAAATAAAATATAAAATTTTATAAAGAAATGATTTTTATAAAAATGTTGTAAAATCAAATGACATTTCTCAATTCATTATTACAAATTTGATATAACTTTTATATTGGTATCTATCAAAGTTTTTGTAAATTATTTAACATGCAGACTTAAGAATACTTCAAACAAGAGGCTGAGGCAGGACAGTGAGTTCAAGGCCAACCAGGATTATTCAGGAAAACCTTGTATTCAAAACCAAACCAAACTAAACCTTCAGAAAATCCTTAATTAGAGCCTGGCCTGGCACATGCCTCAGCTCTCAGAAGGGACAGTCCAGAGGGCCATCTGAGTCAGGTGTTCAAAGCCAGCCTGAGCAACACAGAAGACCCTATAGTTCCTGTTACTTGTTTGTTGTTTTAAACCCTACATTATATGAAACAACGGCAAAATATAACTAAGGAGTGCCAAGATGAATAAAAAAATCATTACTTATAGATCACAAAATCTGATACAAAAGAAGGAAAATGAACTTTCTGCCTAAATAACAAACTACATCTACGTAAACAAAAGCCAACATTCATTCTTGACAAATTTTTTAGTAAGTTAGAAACAGGGCTGGTTCCTCAGTTAAAAAAAATGAAGCTAACCATTAACACTAGAGACACTGTCAATAATTTAGAAGGATATTATTACTATCAGAAAGTTCAAAAAACAACCCATATTATGGGAGATATACCTTTAAATCATATATCTGATAAAGGATTTATATCTTTATTATAACAAACTCTTAAAATTGAACAATAAATCACAACACGGGCAGAGACACAGATCTATGAACAGAGTACTTGTCTAGCATAAGGCCCTGGGTTTAATCCTCAAGACCACATAAACTCAACTTGGTGGCACATACCTGTGTTCCCAACATTCAGGAAGTTCAAGTAGTAATTAACTCAGAGCACAGGATTTATGCTCTAATTAAACAAATTTTGTTCAGATAAAGACAAGTGAGGAAGTCATTGATTTTTCATTCAAATGGAAAAATCAGTTGAGTTTCTTTAATATCATTTTTGATATTTTACATTTACAAAATAACTGCTCTTCCATTCTCGTGACTTTAAAAATAAAAGTGACATGTCTCAGAACTTTAGTAATTACTCTAGCATTTCATTAAGGTATTAGTTTAAATATGTGTAACTTACAAGCTGTCTTTCATGGTTTTATAACTCTTTTCTGTCAAAAGCTAGATCATTAGTCTTCTGCAACACAGTAAAAAACTGACATGCAAAGAGACCTTACTACCGGTCTGCTTTACCTCTTCTGACACCAGCAAAAGAAGAGTCCCGAATTGACTGGTTGCTCTGGATACCACTGGCTCAGTGGCTAAAGAGCACTTGCTCTTCGGAGGACCAGATTTTAGTTCCCAGCACTGTCATCTGGTGGCTCCCAACTCCAGCTCCAGGGCATCTGACGCCCTCTTCTGGACTCCGTGGGCACTTGCACTCACGTGCACACAGCTTTACAGACGCACACAGAGACACAGATACACAATTTTAAAGAGTTTTAAAGTGCTCTCACCAGCAAAGATACCTAAACTCATCTTTGCACATTACCTATCTCAAATAGAATAGTACAATTCCTTACAGAATAAGGAACTGACACAGTAAAATACAACTCTGAATCTGACAGTGGTTTCCACAGACATGATAGTAAGTAAACAGATTAGTCAGAGGCCAGGGATGACTGATGTCCTGTAATGCGGAGTCAATCCTACACAACTTTCAACATCCTTTAGTCACAAATCTGATTAAACACAAATGTGTATACTTGGAGTGGGCAGATTGTTTTGCTTTTTACACAATATTTTAATAGGCTGTAAAAAGCTAATAAATTAAGGGAATATTAAGCTTTATTTTGCTTAAAATTTTATCAAGCATTTTTGTCATCAAATCTTATCACAAACAGCACTGTCTCTTCTAATTGTAGTTTAGTTGCCAATATAGTATACTGTATCATGATGGGACCACATCCAAAGGCAAATTATCTGCACCAATGATTCTTACAACTAAGCTCAAAGTCCTTAACTATGACTGTGCATCAGAATCCATGCCCAAGCCATCACCCTGAACAAGTTAGATCAGAATCTTTGGCAGGCAGGATCCAGACATGTGCTTATTTTTGTTTCATTTTTAAAAAATTTCTTAATATATTCGTTTATTTATTAGTGGATGTAAAGATGTCATGACACACAGAAGTCAGAGGAAAACTTGCAGGGCTCAAATTCAGGGATAAAACTCACGTTGTCAGGCTTGGTGGCAAATGCCTTTACCTACTGAGATATTTCACCTGCCCGTTTTTTTTCAGGGGGTGGGGGTGTTTCTATACAATGAAACAAATACATCTTAGAGGGTATACAACGTTGGGGTTTCAGGACATTTCTATTACCCAGAAAATTCCCTTATATCCTCCAGTTAAATGCCCCAACTATCCAGAGGCAATCACTCTTCACATGTAATGTCAGAGCCGGATTTTAACATTTCATAATAAATAGAATCTTACAGTACATACTCTTTTGTCTGGCTTCTTCCATTAACTCGTGTTTTGAGAGTCTGTGTTTAGTCAATACTTCGTTCTTTACACTGCAGAGTACCATCTCCTCCATTTGTTTATCCATTCTGTTAATTAATTGACAGTTGGGAACTAAACAGCACTAATATATTTTGAAGGCATGTTCTGGTTCTGTTGGGCAGATAGGAGTGCAACTGCTGTAAGTATATATTTAATTTTAGAAGGAGTGGGCATCAACTTTTCAAGTTCTCCACAGAATATTAATATGCACTTTTAAAAATACTTAATGACATCTTCTAATGAGATCATGGCAAAATACTTGGTTACAACAATAGTAATGCTCTCTATTCTTTGTTCTAGTCAGTAGAAAAATAGGCTACCCACTCCCCTTTTTTTAACCTTGTATGTGGTTTGGAAAGTTAAACTACCTATGATTTTCATTTCAAATAAATTATATTAGTCAATTTTCCATTGCTACCAAATGTCTAAGACTGGTGCTTTTTAGTGAAAAATAGTTTACTTAACTCAAAGGCAGGTTTGTCTCACATGTGTGCTCTTTGTGTATGTGTGTGCATGTGCGTGTGTGCAAGAGAGACAGAGATAGAAAGAGACCCACTAAGTAACTGAGAAACGGAGACAGATTCTCACTATGTAGTCCAGATAGTCTCAAACTTGCACTATTCCTGTCTCAGCTTCTTGAATAGGAATGTACTGCCACACATTGCTCAGCTCAGTTTTGAATGTTGAAATCCAAAGGATATGATACAAGTAAGTAAAAAGATCTAAATAAATGCAGACTCACTGCAAAGTACATCTATGGTGATATATTATCAAAAATTTTTAACATAAGGCACAAAACAACACACATATGTCACACAGCCATAAAGAAACCTCTTCTTACTGGGCTGGCAAAATGGCTCAACAATTGAAGGCACTTGAAGCCAAGTCTGATAAACTGAGTTCAAAACCCAGGACCCACATGGTCAAAGTAGAGAACCAACTCCCATTGGTTGTTCTTTGACCTTCACAAACAGTGGTATCTACACCCACACACATACATGAAAAAATTAAGGTAATAAAAATATTTAGCTAAAAGGCTGAGGAGACAGTTCAGTCAGTAGAGTGCAGCCCTGTGGACATGAGGATCTGAGTTAGATTCCAGAACTCACATAAAAAGCCAGACACGTGCCTGTTTCAAAAGAAAACAAACAAACAAACAATTCAGGACTCAGTAACAATATACAGATCAAACAAACCTTACAAGTTTAAACTGACTTCATTTGATTACCTCTTTTTGCTAAGGTATTTATGTTTTTGGATTAATGATAAAAAGCTTTCCTGGCTATACCATAGTCTCACTTACATGCCAACAACTTAAGTGGTCCTACAGGGAAAAAAAATTACAGGATGGTAACATATTAAATTAGGCAAACCTTTATGAAGGAAATATTTACAAAGTATCCAAACATCTTTTCCATAATATCTAAATGATGTCTTGACATTTATATTAACACATGCCTTGATACTTAATTCTCTCCAGGAGGTGGAACTTAGCTGGTCCCACTTTCCCTGAAGGTGGGCTGGGCTTCTAACAAATTATCATAGAAAGGCAAAAATAATAATCTTACAGTGGAGAGAAACTTGAGAGATACTACCCTAACCAAGTGATGAAAGTCACATCATAATAAATCTCTTCTAATAGGGTAAGAGCACCTCCTTTGTATATTTCCTTAAAACCTCATTCTGATGGGGTGAGGAGATCACAGACCTCAATTTAGGTTCACTACAAAAGCAAAACTCTTAAAAATAAACACACACACACACAATATAGCAGGCAGCGGTGGCACACGCCTTTAATCCCAGCACTCAGGAGGCAGAGGCAGGCTGATCTTTGAGTTCCAGGCCAGCCTGGTCTACAAAGGGAGTTCCAGGACAGCCAGGGCTACACAGAAAAATCCTGTCTCAAAAACAAAAACCCAGAGTCACATAAAAACAATAAGAAACTGAACTGTCAAAAATTAGAGGAGATTTTTGCCATGTAATTGAACACCTTATCCAGGTGATTCTTCTTAACCCTCAGAGCATAAATTGTTGGATGCTCTGCATAAAGTTGTCTATTGCATTAGACTTAAGTCTGTCTGATTTTTTAGGCCTGGCTCTCTCAAGTTCACACCAGCAACTAGAACAGTAAACAAGAACCTTCATCCCATTCTTCATAGAAATAGAAGATACTATCTGAAATTCGTATGGAACCACAAAAGACACTAGAAGGCCAAAGCAATCCTGAGCCAAGTACACAATGCCGGAGAAATTACCAGTCCAGATTTCAAGCTATATTAGAACCATAGTAATAACAGTATAGCACTGACACAAAAACAGACATGCAGACAGAGGGAACAAAAGACCCAAGCATGAGTACATGCAACTTTGGACATCAGATAGTTGACCAAGATGCCAAGCACACACTGGGAGAAAGATAGCATCTTCAACAAGTGGTGCTAGAGAACTGGATGTCCACATGTGGAAGAATAAAATTAGACATGGATCTAGCACCTTGCATGAAAACTAACTCCAAATAATCCAAAGACCTCAGTGTACAACCTGAAATGCTAAAGTGTCTAAAAGAAAACAATACCCTCCAAGATAGAGGTGTAGGCAAGAACATTCTTAACAAGCCTTCATTTGCCCAAATTAAGGCCAACAACTTCAAGTATGACCTCAAAAAACTTAAATTTCTGTGTAACGAAGAAAACAAATGAGTGCAGAAGCCCACTAAGTGGGCAAGATCTTTGCCAGCTATACATCTGACAGAGGATTAATATCCAGACTATATAAAGAATCCCAAAAACAAAGAGTCAAGAGAACAAATAGCCAGGGGTGCTGGTGCACACCTTTAATCCCAGCACTGGGGAACCAGGCAGGAAGATCTTTGTGAGTTCCAGACCAGTCTTATCTACACAGGAAGTTCCAGCAGCCAGGGTTATGTAGAGAGACTTTGTCTCAAAAGAAAGAAGAAAGTGGGGCACTCATTCAAAAACTGGGCTCTGGATCTGAACAGAGAATTCTCAAAAGAAATAAAATTAGATTTAAAAAATCTTCAAAAATGTTCATTATCCTTAGCAATTATAAAAATACAAACCAAACAACTTGGGTTTCATCTCACCCCGTCAGAAAAGCTACGATCAGAAGAGAGAACCAACAACTGTCGGCAGGATGCGGGAGAGGAACCTCACTCTGTCAGCGGGACTGCAGACTGGTGCTGCACTCTGAAAATCAAGGATGCAGAGTTCTCAAGAATCTAGAAATAAAGCCGGGCTGTGGTGGTGCAGGTCGCAGGAGTCAGAGGCAGACGGGTTTCTGTGAGTTCAAGGCCAGCCTGGTCTGTCTACAGAGTGAGTTCCAGGACAGCCAGAGTTACAACAGAGAAAGCCTGTCTCAAAGAAACCAAAAAACAAAACAAAAGCTAAAAGCCAATCTGCCCTACAAACCAACTACACCAATGCTTGCCATCTGCCCAAAGGATTGCACCTACTCCACAGACACTTGCTCAGCCATGTGCGTTACTGCTCTATTCTTAATAGCTAGGAAACAGAAATAACCCATGCCATTATTCAACTAATAAATAGATAATAAAAATGTGATACAGAAACCTAATGGAATACTACTCAGCTGCAAAGAAAAATACAATCATAAAATATGCATGTAAACAGGTGGAACTAGAAAACACTGTACTGAGTGAGGTAGCCCTGACCAGAGACAAGTGCCGCACGTTCTCGTCTGTGGTTATTGGCTCCAAACTTTCATATGTGAATACAGAACTCAGAGTAACCAAAAATCATGGGCAGTGGGGGCAGTGCTAGAGAGGGGAACAGCAGAATACAAATTATATGAAGGAGGAAATGGGAAAAAAGGCAAGGACAAGGGTAAGGGAGATCAATACAGAAGGAAAAAGGGAGAGGAACAAATACCACTAAGAATATTTGAAAAAGACATAAGTAACCATATTATCTATGCTTACCTAAATTACATGTAGTATATAATAAGTGTTTATGTATCTATGTATCTAAAATGAAGCTATGCCACTTGGTCTGACAATGTTCCTAGAACCATAGACTATCAAGCAAGAACCCCAGTACCAAGCATGAGAAACCTGACGGTGGTTTGAATGAGATGTCCCCCACAGCCGTGGGCATTTGAACACCCAGTGGTGGTGCTGTTTGGGGAAGTGGTGTATCGCTGGGGATAAGCTTTAAGATTAAAAGCCTCCTGCCACTTCTGGTTCACCCAGAAACTCGTGCTGCAGTTGAGGATGAGCTGTTTTCTGTTCCTGCCACCATGCCTTTAGCCATGATGGACTCTTCTGCCATCAAGTCTTGGTTTGCTTTCTAGTGCTGTGATTAAATAACACGGCCCAACACAACTTGGGGAGGAAAGGGTTTATTTCCATTTGCAGTTGTCCACTATGAAGAGAAGTCAGAGCAGGAACTCTTGGTGGAAACCAAGGGATAAGAACTAAAGCAGGGGCCACTGAGTTACACTGCTTATTCACTTGCTCCTAATGGCTTGTCCAGTCGCTTTTTTATATAGCCCAGAACCACCTGCCCAGGGGCAGCACTGACCACAGTGGGCTAGGCATATTCTGAAATGACATTTCCTCTTCCCAAACAGCCCTAGCTTATATCACCTTGAGGAGGGGGAGGTAGTGCACAAACTAGCCAGCACAAACCGTAAGCCTGAATAAACTTTCTTCTATAAATTGCCTTGGTCCTGGTGTTTATCACAGCAACAGATTAGTAACCAGTATACTGAAAGCAAGGTCTCAAGAGCTTATTAGGGCATTTATGCATATAGGCAACATTATTCATAACTGATAAAACTGGGAATCAAACCAAGTGTCCATCCAAAAGTGAATGGACAAGCAAAATAACAGACATATGAACTGCACATTATTCACTCTTTAAAAAGGAAGGAAATTCTCACATAAGGCATATTGTAGATAAACCACAAAGAGATAGTAAATTACATATCACATAATCAAAAATAATACAGATAAAAAGCTAAATAGAAGTTGGCAAGGACTGAGTGAGCAAAAGTTACTGTTTAGTAAGAAGTTTCAATTTTATAAACAAAGCATACTGGAGATGGGTGGTGGAGACAGGTACAACACGTGTACTCAGGGCTCAACCTGTACACTCAGAAGTGATCAGGCAAAGAGTGGAGGTGACCCTGCAACCAGCACTTGAGAGGCAGAGGCAGGTCAATCAGGAGTTCAGAGTCAGCCCTCAGTTATGCAGAAAGTCCAAGACAGCCTCAGCTATAACAGACCTTGTCTCAAAGAGCCAAAGATCCGCCTTCAGTGCCTTCACTCATAAGGCCAGCTGTCAATCCTGACTGCGTGTTCCTTCTAATCTGCACTACTGCTTGAATACAATTTCCTTTCTACCGTTGGGTGACGGGAAGATCAAGGTGAACTGTATGTGTATTTTACCGCAGTAAGCACTGTGGTAAAGTTCCCCACAAAGGAGGGGGAACGATAAATATTGGGAAGATGTGTGGGGCCAGGACGGGCACTTGAGTTGAACTGAGTAGGAATTGTCTGTAGGTTGACACAGTTGTAGAGAGAGACTGAGCTTTCACAGCGGGACACAGGTGCATGCCTGAACGCTCAACACTCAGGACCACAGGAGTCTAGCTTCAGCTACACAGTGAGACTATTCCAAGGGTTCGTTAACAGATAAATTGTCTTTAAATGGATCTTTCATTTGATTTGTAATCATCTTCCTATTTCTCAGAAATAAACTAATATTTAATTTCAATTTTCCAGATACAAATTACCACATGCTTATAATTTTATTTCTTCAAAACTACAAGTAACTTTCACATTCTTAACACATTATTCACATATAAGAGCCAGTAAAACACAACTGGACATCTGGTAAAATAACTGTCTACTAACAATGTAGTTGTTAACTACAAGCTTTTACCTTTAATTTAGGGAAAGAGGAAGGAAGGTAGAAAGAAATTTTCACCACTTTCATAGTGGCCTTTACACAGAATGAGGAAAAGGCTGTAGACATCTTTACAGCCTCTTTTAGGCTGTCCTAAGCTTGAAGAGGACTGACTAGCTGATAGGGAGTCAGAGGAGCGTCTCAGCTCAAGGTCTGTAAACTCCATCTCTCCAGCCTTTGTTCTTTTAAGTAAGTATCAACACACTAATGACAGCAACCTAACGAATAAACCACCAACTAACACTCATCCCTGCTCTCGAGGCTTCAGACCTTTTAATACCCTAAGCAAAAGTTCTCATAAACCCACGCGGCACACAATCCCAAGAATAAACTGCATGTGCCAGAACAACTGCATCTAACCAAACTATAGCTACCTGCACCAAGCATTCCAAACCCAACTCATAATCATCTACCACACCTGAAGTGGGCACAAAAACCTAGTCTATAGGCCATTTTGCATTTTTAAAGAAAAAACAAAATCATCTTTCAAAAGTTCCACTACACAGCAGTGTGACCATTATTATTATTCTTCACTCTAATCCCTAAGAGCAATGCGGCCGCTCCTTTCATTTCATCCACACCAACGAACACATTGTTGCTATTTTTAGGATAATGATAGATTTGAGAAACCACAGTAAAACATAAAGAGCAAATTTTAAAATAAACAATGGACTTTGGTTAGTAATAATGTAGCAGTATTAGCATGTTAATTGCAAGGAACGTGCCACATGAATACAAGATGCTAATGACATGGGAAATGAAAAGATACCACACTACTTCAAGTAGTGGCAAATTTTTTGCAAACCTGAAACTACACAGCTACACAGAGAGGCTAAGTATACTCTGAAAAGCAAAAATCTGAAATCATGTTGCAGAACTGCATACTACTTTAACATAAACTTCTCTGTGGAACTTATTGGCTCAAATATTAATACTAATATTTCTGGCAAATTGAACTGTGTTCTGGTTATTTCTAAAATTGAAAAAATGTAATCTATGCTAAATTGGCATTTGCCAAAAAGGAAAAAAAACAGCGTATTAATCCAGAATTCCCTGACTTATGCGAACACAAACATTTTTTTCTCTAATACTTATTAAATATTTAGGAAATACCACTGTTCTAAAGAAATCATTTGTCAAACATAAAGAAATACGAATATAAGGGTGAAAGCAACAGAGCTGGGGAAAACTGGGTTTACATTTCTAATCTCACAATGTTACTAATAAACTAAATTATCTCCAAAACTTCACTTCCTGCACTGGGCTGACAGCTTCCTTTTTTGTTAATCAAAAGAAAGGGAGAAGGCTTATTCCAATTAGACTATTTCTAAGTCAGTTACAGTGACAAGAGGAAAATATAACATCCTAGGGAACATGCCTTTTGTTTACAAATTATGTATGAAATACATTAGGAGAATGGTCAAGAAAACATGTAAACTGACAGAAATTAACTCTAAGGTGTAACTAATAACTAAGGACCCTTGTGAAATATGGGTCCTATGTCCGTCAGTTACACCAAGTAGAGCCTTTATATAAAAACCAAATGACCAAAACAATTGACATCTGATGATTTACTAAATTACTAAGGAATTCAAGGAAAACTTTATATGTAGTTGGTGTGTTGTTTTTGTTTGTTCTTACAGAAACAATGTTCAATCAAGAGGTCCCTTCTCAGATGACCAAAGATTTCTTCAAACCCAAAGTAGGAGAGAGAAGGGACCAACTCTTATTAAAAGAATCAATCCAGAGATTTTTGTTCCTCTTAATAAATATTCGGAGCTTAGTAAGTTTCCTTTTGCTTCTTCTCATTTTCATAGCTGACGATGCTGGAGAAAGCAAGTGTGAAATGGTTCAATGGAAGCCCACAGGCAGCAGTCATAAAAACTTCCTGCAGGGTTCGGGACATACAGCTCAGCTGATAAAGGGCTTGCCTTAAATACATGTTGTTCTGTTTGATAGCTAGCATGGCAAAATAAGTAAGTAACTAAATACGTAAATAAGGCAAGCAAGCAAACCACTATCAGGAGGAACGAAGGCATACTTTTATAGTTATGGCCAGGGTTATATAACAATCAATGAGGAATTTCAGTTCTGTATGGACTACACAATGAACCCCCCCACACACACACACACTCACAAAGAAAACACTATATGACGAAATAACTCTTTCTTAAAATTATCTGTTAGTATATGTATTAAATTAAACCATAAAATATTAGAATATTAGAGTTTAATTTATGGTTAAATTAAAAATAAAAGGACTATTACTAAATGTTGTAAGTATATACCGTGAAAATACAAACATATCAACTGACAATCTGTTTGAAGGCTTTTGTGGGAGTGTAGTACAGGGACCTGAGCCCAGGCTCCTTGCATCTAGGCAAGCACTCCAGCGCCCAGCCATAACCCCACCTCTCTTTCAGAAACTGTTTAAGTCTTCCGTGTGTCTCAGGGAGTACTAAGTCTAGGCAAGTGCTTGCCTGGCATACACAGGCCTTGGGTTCGATCCCTAGCATTGTGAAACAAAGAAATAGTAAGCACGAAAAGCGAAACTGATAAAACTAGAAGCAATTTCAAAAACTAAGACAGGAACACGATAAAGAAGAAGGCTCAGCAGGCAGCACTTGCTGCAAAGCCAGAGTCCACACCGTAAGGAAAGCATCGACTCCCACAAGTGTCCTCTGACCTTCACATGCTCACTGTGGTACTTGTTCGCTGACACACACACTCCTCCTCCTCTCTGTCTCTCTCTCTCTCACACACAGACCTCCCTCCCCCTACACACAATAGTAAAATTTCTAAGCAAAGAAAGAGAACGAAGTTTGCTTGCTTGTTCTCTGCCTTTAGAGAAAAAAAAAAGAGGACTAGTGTGGTCACTGGTGTAGAAATGGCTTTCTCTTACCTATGACATATCAGGCAGTATGTACTATGTATAGCTCCCTCCTAATACACAGCATCAAAACAATGAGGTCCCCAGAGGTCACTGGGCACCTAAAGAGTTCGTGAGATATGTTGAGGACAGTGCTTGGCCCTTCCTTCAAGCCTAAAAGTAGATCTAATCACATAAAGCTATCTTGGTATGTCCCTTAAATCATGTCCAAAATCCCCAAGGAAAGACCAACCTATAATTCTACGGTAGATGAAGTTTGGACAAACAAGATTCATTTTTAGATTACATTTTTCTCACACAGGTACCAGGCAAACACCTCCACTCCATGGTTTAGAAGTGACCTATGGTTTAAGAACCAAGGTCTCAGTGTCAGGCAGATGTATGATCTGAACTTTGGGATGACACAAACAAAGCATGTCAACACAGCACAGCAGGATCTAGGTCAGGCCCCACGAGTGAGAGTCCTTGCTCTGCAGCCATCACGCAGCTCTGGGTTCTATCTCCAGCACTGGGGGCAGAGCTAGCCAGGTGTCACAGCCTCCCTGGCCAACCAGCCTAGCCAAGAAGGTGAGTTTCCAGTTTAGTAAGAGACCTCATTTCAAGTCAGTAAGGTGGAGAGCAGTGGAGGAAGACACTGGACTTCCTGCTCTGGCTTCCCCAAACTCACTCACCAATTCTCACACACACTCACACACCAAAATAGCATAGATGTATCAAAGTCACTGTATTCACAGTGAATGTAACAATTATCTCTACGAGGAACTAGGCTAAGGACAACAATAAATGTCCTGAATGCAGGCTGAATATAGTTTAGAAAGATCACTTAATCTAGCATATACAAGGATTACAGGGTCTTCTAGTTCAAAAGTGCCTTTTTAAAAAAAGTTTGCCTGGACTTGGCGGTAGTAACGCATGCCTTTAATCCCACCATTCGGCAGGCAGAGGCAGGTGGACCTCCGTGAGTCCAAGGCCAGCCTGATCTATAGTGAGTTCCAGGACAGCCAGAGTTACAAAGGAGAAACCTTGTCTCGAAAAACCAAAAGATAAAAGTAAAACAATTAAATAAAGTTTGTCCTATTCTCTTCCCCCTGTCCCCTGTCTAACAAACACACACAGAAGAAAAACTACTTTTCACTGTCAGAGATGAGTTCCAAATGCTGGAGAAAAACCAAACAGAAAGACAAACAAGAATAACCAGGGCCTGGTGACACAGAGGTCTGTAATCTCAACTGAGGAGGAGGAACTTGGTAAAACTGAGGCAAGAATACTGAATGCTCAAGACTGAGCTGCAAAGTTCGGGACTAGCCAGAGCAACTTAGACAAGCATTTTTTTAAATACAAAGTAAAAAATGATCTAGAGATGCAGGTCAGTGGTAGAGGCCCAAGACCAATCCCAGTAAAGCAAAAGAAATTTTAAAGGACAATTTAAAACCCTGTTTGTGTAGATTAGAATTGTTATTGTAAACTCATAGTCTTCTCACGTAGATATAACTAAAATTACATTTATGTTCCTTAAAAGACTCCCTTGCTCTGTACACTGGAAGGCCTGGGGCAGAGCCCCCAAGAGCAATAAGCACAAGAACCCAGACACTGGTTCCTAAGTACAGTTTCCTCTTAAAGGGACCAAGGAGGGTCTGGAGAGATGTCTCAATGATTAAAATTATTTGCCCCACAAATCCTGAGGACCGGAGTTCAGAACCCAGTACCCACATAACAAGTCAGACAGATACGGTATCCTGGACAAGAAAGCCCATTCTAGAGAGGTGGAGACAGAAGAACTGCTGGGTTTGCTGGCTTCCAGCGCAGAAGAAAACAAACAAACATGAGGTTTTCTTTCAGGATAAAACCTGCCTGGAAGGAAGACAGAGAATGACAGAGACACCCAACAAGGATGCTTCTGGCCTCAGCACCTGCACATGTGTGTGCACAGACACTCCCGCATAACAGACAATCTTTAAATAGTCAAGGAAGTAGCAGATTAGAACACCTGAACAGCATAGCTGTATTCGTGATTAATTAATTAAAACAATAAGCTGACTGGAGAGGTTCTCACTAACGAGGCAGTGATGATGTGAGGGCCGGAGTACAGCTGAATGCTCGGGCCTGCCGAGCATGAACATTAACAAAAATGAATTATAACACTGCGAAATAGCAGGACAGCATGAGTCTAAGTAGATGCAAAAAAATTAAAAATCTAGTGAAGAAAAAATACATGTTTCAAAACACCCACCTTCAAAATACTAATTACAAATAGGGACAAAATACCTTGAAAAAAGAAGTCGAGCAGTCATAACTTGCCACTTGAAGTGAGTGTCAGTAGTGGACAAAATAAAATCGCCTGGCACCTGGTAAGACACCATGAGAACACAGCAGAGTATGGATTTCTGGTAAAGACGCTGAAGAGCTGCTCATAACAATCTATGAAATCCAATGTAAGAACACAAAAAATGAGAACTGAAAATGAAGGAACTCTCCACAATAGTGAGCCTGTAGTTTCCTAAAGTACCAGTCCCTGAAAGACAGGACTGTTCCAGACTGCAGAGTGACAGCAGCTGTGACACTGAAGACAACTGACAGGGTCAGAAAGAAGGTAGTGAAATCCTGACCTTGACAGTCATGTGACCATGTGACATACCCTCTTCATAAGGAAGTAGCATGAAAGTGGATCAGAGCGACAGGCCATCAGGTGGGCTGTGTACTGTCAGCAGGTTAGAGAACAGATAGATTCACTTTTATGCCTTGTCATTGCCTCAAAATTTAAGACAAGGACTAGGGATATAATTCAGGTCAGAGTCTCTGCCGAACATGCTCAAAGCCCAGGTTTGATTCCCGATTCCCCGTACCACACACAACCAGTGCTGGTAGCTGACACTGACACATGAGCCCGTAATCACAGCACTCGGGTGAGACAGGACAATCATCAGGACAGGGTCATCTCTGGCTAACATGGAGTGAGTTTGGGGTCAGTCTGGGCTACATAAGACCCTGCCTCTCACACACACACCAAACAAACAAAAAACAAGGAGAAAACTTTCAAAAAGTCTGCAACTATTTTAAAAACCAGGTAAGAATATTATGTATTTACAAAGTAATCTGAGACAAGGAAGGATTGGGAAGGAAGGGGAGGAGAGAGGAGGGGAGGAGAGGTGAGGAGGAGGGGAGGAGGAAGGGTCAGCAAATGCAATACAACTCTCCTGGTTATCCAGGTCTACGGCCTACAGTTTCTGTTACCTGAAGTCAGCTGTTCTCTAAACTACTTGATAGAAAATTCCAGAAATAATTCTAAAGTAAAAGCTCACACTATCTCTTTTTCTGGTGCATCCGCAATGCATGCCCTCCTTCCCGTCAGTCTTAGTAGCCAAAGAGGGTGTCAGATACACTGCAAAGGTATCTCAGCACTTGTGTCGTGTGAAGTTTACTTCACTCGGAGGACTAAAAAACTAAATACGCTAATAGCCAAAGAAAAGCCGTTTCCTTTTAGGTAGAAAGATATACATGTTCTTAATAATAAAAGAAAAACTACGCTGAAACTGCTAGAAATCCACATTAAGAATTTATCTTCTGGCCAGGTGCAGTGGTGCACACCTATAATCCCAAGCACTTGGAAAGTAGAGGGAGGAGAATCAGAAGTTCAAGGCCAACCTCAGCTACACAGTGAGTTCACAGCTAGCCTAGGCTACACAAGACCCTGTCTCCAAATCAGCGATGACGATATTCCTTCTATTCGTGAAATTATAAAGAAATTTACACTAGTTTTGCTATCCCACATTAAACAGAAAAGGCTTTAGCCACTGGAGCTGGGGCTACCATAACATGGTAGACTACTTGCCTAGCAGGTAGAGCCCCTCAAAGCCAATATTTGCCACTTCAAAAATTAAAATAAAAAAAGTTATAACTTTTTTTATAGTTATATGTGTTTATATAGTTATATAGATATATAGAAGTATGTGGCAAGTACTTAGTTAAAACAGAAAAGGCATACAATATAGAGTTTGGTACTATCAGTGTTACAGGCACCCACTCAGTCTTGAACCTTTATAGACAAAGGATAAACAACTATTACTGTACATGTGAAGGGGCAGATGCTAAAAACAAGCACAAAATGTATCTCTGATAACACTGAGTTTTCTTAGCAAGAAGGATTGGGGAGAATTATGTCTGAGCAGTCAACTAGCTGGTAGACAAAACTGTGGAAGAACACGCTGACAAAGCTCCAACATAGCTATCTGTGGGAAAGCTGACAAGACAGCAGGATTCTGAGAACAGGAAGGCATCTCCTGAGGACAGGAAACACCTGTACGAAGCAGCCAAGTGATCCACACATCCTAAAGGTGAAATACATTAGCCCGCATTCCCGTCCTAAGCAAGAGCACATGCTGTACTCACTTGGGCTGGAAAAATATGGAAAATGACTAGTAAGGTACAAGATGACCATTAATAAAAAGTTAACCCACTACAAAAAAGAAAATATGCTATTATTGAAGCCAATTTCTTTGATAATAGGAGTTCTTAGAAACTGTGTTGCAAAAACCAAATTATTAAAAACTGAAAACCAAGGATCAAACTCAAAGACTAAACCTCATAATTCTCCCATCACTCAGAGTACCCCTATAAGTATCTAAAGTGTTTGAAAACATTCCTCCCTTTTCTAGAAACATAAAACTGTATGGGATGGATTTTCTGCATATATTTCAATCAAAACACCATATTGCACCAGATGGAAGAAACTGATATATATCTGAACTCCCTTCCATTAAGCCCATCATCAGTAACTTGCAAAAATGCAAAAAATAGCCCTCTTTTTGCTTTGTTATAGTCAGTCCTCTAAATCCCTAGGTTCAACCACGATGAAAATACTCAGGGCGAAAATTGCATCTGTATGGAATACATACAGACTTTTTTTTCTTGGCATTATTTCCTGAACAATATTTTATACCATTTACTTGCTATTTACACTGGATTTAGTGTTACAAGTCATCTAAAGTTGTTTTAAAGTATTTCCAGCGATGTGCTTAGGTTACATACAACTACTGTGCCATTCTATATAAGGGACCTAAATATCCATGGAAGGAACTGAATAATCTACCATGGATACCAGTCACAACCATATGTGTTTTAGAAAAGAATTATATTTTTTGCTCAATGTTAGCATACAATTGTTTACTGTAATTTTTAAATTGTTTTAATTTATTTTTTAAATATTTTATTTATCTTTTATTTTATGTATACTGATATTTTGCCTGCATGTATGTCTGTGTGAGGGTGCCGGATACCCTGGAACAAGAGTAACAGACAGTTGTGAGCTGACATGTGGGTGCTGGGAACTGAACCTGGGTCCTCTGGAAGAGCAACCAACACTCTTAACCGTTGAGCCATCGCTCCAGCCCCTTATTTTAATTTAAAGCAGAAGAATAATAATCTATAGTTGGCATAAACCAAAACTCTTATGGGTTCTCAATTTGTAGAAGTATTAGGAGATAATAAGATCAAAACACCAAATAATTTTAGGACTATTACTATTTCTCATAATCATAACACATCACGACAGAGTGACTCCTCCAACCTGCAAATGATGTAAAGGTATTCTGTCCCAAAATAGGTAGTTCAGACTACAACTGGTCTCTGAAATAACAAGGTTCAATTTATGGCTGTTTCACATTGCAGCACATAAAAGTGATAAACACTAAGCAGAAACTACTTCAAAGTTTGATCACATCTTCAAACAGTAATCCAGACACACAGACACACAGACACACACACACACACACACACACACACACACACACAGGATCATGAGAATAAACAATACTCTACCGTGAACTGAGTTGCAGGGATTTTGGATACAGGTATTCAGTAAGCTGCATGACATTCTAAGTCCTTGTTATAAGCTTTGTGTTAAATGAGTTTGCCCAAGTGCAGGATTAATAGGAATTCTGAGCATGGGTAAGGTAGTCTAGGCTGAGCCATTACACTTGGTAGGTGTGGTGTGCTGAACGCATTCTTGATTAGTTCTAGCAATGAGCTTATCAGCATGCAAGCCCATCAGAAGTTCAGGAACACCTGTACTTTCTAAGTTATTCAATCTTCTCTCCACTTTCCCATTCTCTCACTCTAATACTCATTAGTCATAGCTCCATGGTGCTGTCAGCATGCCTTTCTCAACCCTTCTAGCACACCAAAAAGCCAATAGCTCACTATGCACAAAATCAGAATATGGAAGCACTATGAATAAACTCCACAGGCTTCACTGTACTTACTTTGACTACACAAATGTCATTTCATTGTTGTTTTCTAGGGTTTCATAAAACACGCTATATACTTAAATTCTTAGACACACACACTCCATCTGAGTAGAATTTATTTTACTCTTTATTTGTAGATGTTTTTATGTTCTATTCTCTTGCTATCATTTATGAAGCATTCCAAGGCAAAGCTTCACTCAGGGAACAAGACTGGAAGTGACAAAAACGATGTGGGGTAGGAGTCCCAGAGCAATAATGGGGCAAGACACAAAAGTGCACACAGCCTGAAGAGACTAACTGCAGAGACTCCGAAGCAGAAAAGGCTGAAGGAACGGCATAAAACCAGAGCAGTATGCTCATAAGAATTACAATGCTGCCATGCACACTGAGCTGGAATGCAACATTATCAGGAGTAGACTGATCACAACATGTTTTCTGTTGCATGTTCCAAAACTTTGAGGAGTAAAATGTGTGACTAAGGAACGCCGGGAAAGAGACAAGGCAGAGTGTAACTAAATAATCAGTAAATGTGGAAAAGTAGGATAAACAAGCAACATTAAAGAACATAAAAATCTAAAGAAGTTAGAAGAGAAAGTTGAATCATATCAGGTTTTAAAATCAGAAGAGCAAACACAGAGGAGACAGATAAAATGGAGTAGTGTAAAGAGTAAAGGACAACAGGGACTGGGAAAGATGGGGTGCCCGAGTCAATTCGTTTATAGAACATGATTCATATGTACATTTTTATGGCAAGAACAAATAACATCACTCAAGAACTAATCTATCATGAATTAAGGAAGTATAACACTGCTGTCAAGAAAGGAAGAGAGCGCCACCTTGTAAATGGACTATAACACAGGCGTTCCAACAGCAAAACGTAACAAACGGCTGAATAAGACAGAGTGAAGATTACAACGTAAGCAACAAAGTAGGTGTGAAGACTCTGAATAAGCTGCAAGTATAAAGGAATTTATTTGCTATCCAATACCTAAAATTCTGTATAATCCCAAGTATTTGTAAATATTGCCATAATCTATTTCTACAACAAAATGCAGCTTAAACTTTCAAGTTGTCGTCTCGGTAAGCAATTATTTCAAATAAATGCCCAAATACCTCATTTTCTGAAAATTTAAAGTACGCTCCTTGTCAGGTAGTGTTTACTATAAAGGATGTTTAAAATGCATATATATGCCAAAAATTAAAAAAATACAAAAATGTTAAAACAACCAAAGTTCAGGGATTTACTACCAATGGTGTATGTAAAATGCCTCCATCATTACCAGTTGATTAAGAAACTGCTTCCGTTCTTGAACCTCTCTAAGCATTTTATACATGACGTTCACAGCAGCTTGCTCTTAAATGGCAAGGAAGCATCTTAATACTCAATCAGGTGGAGTGTTGAAAGCTCATGATAACTGTCAATAGTAAGGCTCTGCATCCAGGCAAATGCTCTGGAAGTAGTTTATTTCACAGTTTAATTCAGGGGGCAAAAGAACCCTCCTTTACACAATACTGACAATATATAAATTTTGAGACCATTTAAAAATAATTCAAATCACTGTTTTTTTACAAAGAAATCTCTTTTCAAACCTTTGTTGCATTTTAAGTAAGACTTCAAAAATACTTAGTTTGACAACAGTATAAAACCTAAAATTCATTAAGCTAATTTAGTGCTAAATTTACCTAACTTTCAATAAACTTCAAAATAAATGCCTTGTTAAGAGAAAAAAAGGAAACAAAGGTGAATAAAGGCTCACAAGGGAAAGCATCTCATTTAAAATGTCACATCTAGATAAACACAACACAAACTACTTCTTTAAAGGGCGGGATTATTAAACAGGCATTTAAGCGCCGTGGTACTTTATACAAAACTGACTAACACAGAAACGTCCCTGCAAAGTGCTCCTTCTCTACAAGACCTGCTCTGTTAGGCTCTGCTGCTCTGGGGCCAAGTAGAAGCCGTAAAAGGAAAGCAAGTTGCATGTCATGTATTTGTCCCTCTTTCCTATGTCCAGAATAGCCTCTTCTGCTGCCCAATTACACGCCCCCAGCAGTCATGCACTTTAAACTCCTTCATAAAGCAGTCTGACTTTTCACAGGATGGTTCACAAATCTTACCAATAAAACAAAAACACAATCTCCAGAGACCAGGCCCTAACAACAAAACAATGTAAAACACTGGAAGGACTCTTTTTGAAATGTACTTAATAAAAGCGAAACCGCCGAGAACAAGTTGTGAACTAATTGGATCCTGCTCTTTAAAACCTTTCTTTCCTCAAAGAAAAGGAGGAGTCAACTCTTGCCTCGGGTTTCTGGAAATTATTTTGGTAGCATCTGATTAAGCATCAATTTAAACCTGAAGTACATCTACCTATACGTAACACTTATTTAAAAATACAATAATGTCTGTCACCTCCCTTTACCACAGAAGCACTTGGGAGAAAAACAAAACAAAACAAAACAAAAACTACACTTCAAAAAAGGCATACGACTGTGGCTGGAGAGACTGCTCAGCGGCTGCTCTTCCGGAGGACCCGGGTTCGATTCCCAGCACCCACATGACAACCCACAACTATGTAACTCCGGCTCCAGGGGATCTGACACACACAGAGACACAGACATGCATGCGGGCTAAACCCAAAGCACATAGGTGGGGAAGATGGGCCGCGTTCCCTGCGAGCCAGCTTCACCACGGAGAGCCTGACCGGAGGAATGTCGGCGTGCGCAGCCCGTACTAGTCGCTCACTACGCAGAACCAAACAGAAACAGACTGGCCGACGCCAGGACACGAGGACTGACGGCCGCGCGGACGCCCGCAGGTGTGCGGGGCTCTGCTTTGTGTCCGCGTCTCCCCCGTGCACCCCGATCACTCTATGTCCTCTCCAGCACCCCGATCTCTCTACCTCCACGTCCCCCCGTGCACCCCAATCCCTCCATGTCCTCCCGATCTGCCCCCGTGCACCCCAATCCCTCCATGTCCTCCCGATCTCTCCACCTCCACGTCCTCTCGAGCACCCAGATCTCTCCACCTCCACGTCTCCCCATGCACCCCAATCACTCCATGTCCTCTCGAGCACCCCGATCTCTCCACCTCCACGTCCTCCCGAGCACCCCGATCTCTCCATCTCCACGTCCCGTCCCCCCCTCCGAGCACCCCGATCTCTCCATCTCCACGTCCCGTCCCCCGTCCCCCGAGCACCCCGATCTCTCCACCTAGTCTAGCTCCCTGAAGCCCAGCAGATGCCTGGGTCCCGCCAGGCAGTCCAGGAGAAAATGAAATCAACCGAGAAGGGCAGGCGGCGGCGTCCGAGCCAGGACTGACGCCAAACCCCGAACGCCGGGGCCCCGACGCGCTCGGACGCGGCGGCCATCTCGGCGGCGCCGATCGGCCTCCCCGGCAGCCGGAGGCTTCCGTCCCGGGACGCTCAAACTTCTCAACAAAGGCGCTCAGGCTTCCGACGGCTGCAAACTCTCCGTCCCACCACATCCTCGCCGTCCCACCGTAGGAAGGAACGGAACCCGGACCGGGAGACGGGGCAGAAATCAATAAATAACAACAACAAATCGGTCCCGCCGTCGTTTCCGGCCGCCCGGCCCGGCGCTTCCCGCGCCAATTACCTCTCCGGGGCATCTCAGGGCAGCCGTCTCGAGCCGCGGCCGGCCATGGTCTCCGGCGCTCCCTCCGGCGCTCCGGGCCCCGCCGAGGCTCCCGCGAGGGCGAGGCGGATGTGGAGCTGCCCTCCTCCCGCGGCGGCGCGGCCGCTCCGGTGGGGGTTGGGGCGCGGGCCGGCTTCCTGCTCGCGACTCCTGTCAGGAGTTTCCTCAGCCCCGACTGAGGCCCGCCGCCGCCGTCGCCGCCGCCGAGGAAAGAAAACTTTTCACTCGTGACACCGCCCGGAATTGCCGTGCGAAACTCACTTCCTGCCTGGGTGGAAAGCAGGATCCAGCTCGGGGCCCGGGAACCCGGAACCCCGGGGCGGCGCGCCGAGGGGGAGGGGACGGCGCCCGCCCCGAGCCGGGCCGGGCCGGGCCGCGGGACCACGCGCGGCCCACGGGGGCGAGGCCGCGGAGCTCGGCCGGCCTGGGCCGCGCTAGGCCGCCGCCCCCACAGCCGCGCCGCGCGGGTATTGTCTCGAGAGCGCCGGCCGCGCCCTGCGCCCGCCCGAGCAGGCTCGAAGGCGGCCGTCCGTCGGGCGGCCCGGCCCCGCGTGAGCCCCTCGCGCTCGGACCTCCCCTCCGGTCTCCCCGCCGCCGTCCCCGCGCTCCTCCTTCCCCGCGGCCGCGGCGGCGCGGTCTCCTCGGGAGCTCGCGGGCCCGCGCCGGGGGCCGAGGCTGCGTCGCGCGCCGCCGCGCCACCTTCACTCTAGAGCGGGAGCCGGCGACGAGGGCAGGCGAGGCCGACGAGAGAAAGGAGGAGGCGGGCCCGGGCCGGGCCGGGGCGGAGGAGTTTCTGCCTCACAGGCCGCGGCGGCTAGGGGGCCGAGGCTGCGCGCGGCTGTGGCGGCGGCTGTGGCGGCGGCGGCGGCGGCGGGGGCGGGGCGGCCTCCCGCGGGGGCGCCCCAACCGCCCACAGCCGGGCGAAGGCCGGCGCGAGCCAGTCAGCGCGCGCGGGGTCTACGCGGCCGACGTCGGCGGCGGCGGGGGGCGCGGGCCGGGGGCCGCGGGGCTAGAGGCGCGAGGTGGGGAGGCCCGCTCGCCCCGGGAGGCCCGGCCCGCGGGCTCCCCGCGACCCTCGAGGCCTCGGCCGGCGCCGTAGCGCCCCGGGCCGATCGAGTTTCTTTGTACGACCGTAATGGGTGCCGAGAGGTTGTTGGGGCGCAGCCCCGATTCGCGGGCGGCGGGTGTCTGTTTCAGCCGCGGCGCTCCGACATCCTCTAATGGCACGCTCGGGTTGCAGGAAACCCCGCGGCCGCTTCCCGGGCCGGGCCGGGCCGGGGTCCTCGGAGGGGACGGTGGCCCGCCAAGCCGCCTTTGTTAGAGGGAGCCCGGGGTGCGCCTCCGCCGTGCGAGCCTTTGAGTCGCACGGGCCGCGGCGGTCCCGCCTGGCAGTGCTTGCGTTTATTGCACGGAGAGACTCGAGCATCCTGTCAACACATATGGCTCCGAAAGCTGCAACCATAACATTGCCGTTTTTACAGTTCCTGCTTTAAAGTATGTGAGCACACAGAGCACCCTTGTTTTACCCGAGGGGATGGAACGGATCCTGGGCAAACAGTCGTCCACCCCCCACCCCCCACTCCGCTGTATTAACTATGCACCGGGATGGTAATTAGCCTCTGGGTCCCTCGAGCCACCGGTTCAGTTCTTCCCAGTCTGCAAGCCCAGAGATAATTATCCACCACCACGTTTGAATAAAAAGCTATATGTGTCTTACAGATGAGTTCTTTTGGCTTGCATCCAAAGGAAAGAGTTCACCAAGTCCACCAAAGAATTATTTACTAAAGTGAGTTCGACTCCAGAGACAGATAACTTGGAATAACTCCAAAGATAGTCCAGTCGTTTTGAATTGAAGTGGAATCGTCTTAACCACACTCGAGAACTGCTAGGATTAACCCAGGCGCTAGTTTCTTAGCATAGAGCAGAAGATGGGCAGTTGCACCAAGTGCTTCAGGGCTGCCTCTGAGAACACCGGCCGGCAGCCCTGAGGGTGGCAGAGCTAGTCATTGCAACCTGGGTGTCTACACTAACAATGGATCTAAACTATGTGTGTGTGTTATATATACATACATATATATGTGTGTGTAAGTATATATATCAGCATGTTTGTACAGACTGTTTCAGTGGTCGTGAGACAGTTTTGTTTTACTTCACTTTGAAAAACTGGAGTTTGATCAGAACTCAGTGTCCTGAGCAGCTTCCATTCCAGTGAGAACCCAGCTGAACCCAGGGATTCCAGCACTGCCCTTTGGGATAGACTTACCACCCACCCCGTTACTGTGCTTCCTCAGTAGTGGAACACTTACCTAGCACACACATGCCCTGGGTTTGATCCCCAGCCCCATGCATGGACAGGGTAGTACAACAGATTGAAATAAACGTACCCCCAGCCTCTGTGACACCAGACCCCATCTCTAGACTAAAGCCTGCCCTGGTCCTAGCCCATTGTTTAAACTCTACTGGGGGCCGTTCTGACTACCACTCTGACAAAAGTTGTCATGGCTCACCTGAAATTCTACCAGTGGCATTTATTCTCCAAGGGTTTATTTCTCTAGAGCAAAGCCGTAATCCTTGGGAAGGTAATATTTTAAGCCTTAATAGTCATTTATACCTAATTCATCAGATTGTTCTCTAAAGCAGCCATTAGTGGAAGGAGAAAATAAAAGATAGCAGATGTTGATGCTGAGTAACTACAGGAAAATGGGCCTCGCTCCTTAGGATAACGTAGGGAGAACTGAGAAATACAGGCAATAAAGTGATCCCCGTAAGTCTGCTAAATAAGTTCTGATTATACTGTGGGCACGACCCCCCCCCCCAGTGATACACATTTTAGAATGTCCTTTAGTATGTGTAGCCGAGAGAGAACTATAACAACATGGCTCATGTGCAAAATTTCAAGGAAAATATTCTAAACTAGTTCATGCGTTCATGCCTGTGTGCACCTACAAAATGAACCTCAAAACACTAAGCTTTATAAGAATTGAAGTCAGAACACTTGCCTATTTGTTCAAATGATTCTTTAATGATCCCTTATTCAGTATTTCCCAGAAATTCTGTCTCTTTGAAATGGCGGCTGCATGATCAGGAATTTGGTCATCACAAATGATTCACCTTTGTTATTCCTCACTGTTTAGTTCTCACGAGAACAGCACACATAGAAACAGCCAAACCTTCCATCTGGACTTTCTTACAAGCACCCCTGTTCTGTGCCTTACAGATTAGTTTCCTTTAAAAATCCTCTCCTGGGACCTTGAACTAAAGGTGGACTGAGCTCTCCATCTATGATTACAGAGAACTAAAACCCCACCTTCTGCCTTGCCGTGACTGAAACAAGAAAGTGGCCTCCAGGACCACCTTCACAAGCAAACTGATGTCTGTGGAAAGCAGTTCAGCTTCCGCACTGACTCTCTGTGAAACACAGGGAACCATTCTTTGTGATGCCCCTTCCCAGACCCAGAGCTGAGGAGAACACTGCCTGGTGGAGATTAGCCACTGTATTGAAATAACATTTGCAAGACCTTGAGCTAGAGGTTCTCAATCTGTGGGTCGCAACCCCTCTGGGGGTCAATGGACCCTTTCACTGGGGTTGCCTAAGACCATCTGCACGTCAGATATTTACATTATGATTCATAGCAGTAGCAAAATTACAGTTATAAAGTAGCAACAAAAATAATCTTATGGTTGGGGGTCACCACAATGTGAAGAACGGTATTAAAAGGCCGCGGTGTCAGGAAGGTTGAATCACTGCTTAAGCATTCCAGAGAATCCTTGTAGGGCCTATAAGAAAATAACCCAAAGAGAGGGAGGGCACTGGCCCTGGTTTTCTGTTTGATATTTAAAAAGACCCTCCGCTATAGCCCCATGCCAGGCGCGCAGTTATAACACACAAGCACTGGAGAGGCGTCATCGGCAGAGCACAGGGAAAAGTTTGAAAGGACCGTTCTTCTCTCACCCTTTGACAAAGAATTAAGTCATCTAAAACTAAAGTTTTCTGTTTTAGTTTGCTTTCAAGAACAAAACAAAACACAGTAGTGTTGAGGAGGGTGAATCTTCTGGCTAGCAAGGGTTTAGATTAAAAACAATTCTAGAAGCTTCAGATGAACTAGGTCAAATTGTACCATGTCTTTTTTTTTTCAGTAGTGATTTGACTTCCCTCTCTTCTCTTCCCTCTTGGCCCCTTGACAGAGCAAGGACAGGTCAGGATGCTAATCTCTAAAAAGGCAGCCCAGCTCCTGCAGGAACCAATACTAGAGTTTTTAATCACACTTTGGGAAGAGAGTTACTCTCCCATAACAACAACAACAGAAAGATTCAGTAATATTTTATGAATTACAGGGAAAGACTATTGGTGGGAAAGTTTCTGTGAAAGTTTTGGAGTCTCCCACTGGTGTCGCAATCCCCTCTTAACGCACAGAAACTTTCCCAGGACCCTACCAAAGCCTGAAACCACATGCAGTACCAACCCTGGCTGTATGTTTTTCATGTACACTGATGAGGAAGTTTGATTCATAGACTAAGTGTATTAAGGGACCAGCAGCAATAATAATTGAAACCGTATGTAACAATAAAAATCGCTGATGGCCAGTGGGACTGCTCAGTGGGCAGAAGTGCCCGTCGCCGAGCCTGAAGGATGGCTCTCGTTCAATCCCCGGGACTCACTCGAGAGAAACAACTCCGCAAAGGTGTCCTCCGGGCCCTACACACAGTACACACGCAGAGGCGCACAAGTAAAATGTAATTTTATTCTTTCAAAGCTACATGAATGAAGTCTATCCAAATGATACATAATGAGCCAAAGAGAGAGAAACAACGTGACACAGTAATGGCCTGTTACATAAGAACACAGGACCTGAGATACCACGACAAATCCGTGGCATCCCCGAAGTGACTAATGGGCGGATAATGTACGTGATGGGAATACATTGGAGAAAAGAATGGTTTACATCCCTTTCAGGATGAAGCCAAACAGCACACAGTTGAAAATGTAAGAACCGGTCATTTATAGAATTTTCCATGCAGTATTTCCAGACCGTGTTGACTTCAGGTAACTGAAACTAGGAGAAGAGTGGAAGTACGAATGCATACCTTTTCATCTTTCCTCCCTCATCTGAGTGTGAGCTACAACGGTTAACTCTCAGATGTCCTGGGAATCGTTTTAATGCAAGACTATAGACAATGCCTATTGATGCTCAGTGAGGCTTCAGAGACATGACTGGATCGGAAACACAGCTATGAGGTGACTGGGGCTCCAGAGCTGCCAGCATAAACCAGTGTCCCTTTCAGTGATAACCTACTACACGGTGGGCAATGGTGGTACTAAGTGGCATAACTAGCTGAGTGCTTTGCACATTACTTGGCAGACTCTCGAGGGCTAGCTAGGGTTGGTGGTGACTGTAAGACAAACTGATAACATGCATCGTGTTCCCACCATTTCTAAGACCACCATAGCTTACCATCCAAAGCGGGATGCTTTGACCGTGAGAGCAGACATGATTGTGTAGGGTAACAGATGTGAAACCTGAACTCCCCTATGAGCAATGTCCAACTCTGCTTCATTATGATCTAACTCTCCCTCGCATGAATCATAGTCTGTGTCTGTCAGGATACAATATACATCTCTTTGCAAATTTCAGCAATATTAAATCAACGAAAATTTAAAAACTGATATGCAGCGCCTATCCACACAGGCTTGCAAATCTAAGCAAGGCAAAATAACTAAATAAATGAGTCTTTCAGTAACAAAATCACTCTTTCCCTACTTAATTAAGTCTACATTTCATGAATTAAAAGTTTTCCTATTGCATTTTCTAAAAAACTATTTAGCATAAAAATACCAGAAAAAGCTGGGTGGCGCACGCCTTTGATCCCAGCAGAGGCAGGCAGATCTCTGTGAGTTCAAGTTCAGAGTGAGTTCCAGGACAGCCAGAGTTACAACAGAGAAACCCTGTCTCAAACAACAACATCAACAACAAATAGCAAATGCATAGGCATTAAAACAATTTGAATGTAGCAAGTAACTAGATACCCTACTTTAAAATACAGGATAAATTACAAAAGAAAAAGAAAAAAAGCTATTTTCTAGTTAAGCCTTGTATCATTTCTATCTCAGAAAGAGTAAATCCTTTCTCTACTCTCAAAGGCTACTATAGCATATCTGTAATACTAGATAAATCTCGTCTCAATTTGCTTTAATCAGTATTTGGAAAATGATATTCCTAGATTGGGTCTCTAAAATATTTCTGAATATGCTCTCCTAGTCTTAGTTTCTTCTCTTACAGATACATTTATTTTCTGGAAATAGCCTGCAAATGTTCTTCCACACTGCTGATCCAAATAGCAACATGATTTTAAATGTTTCATCTCCATCCTGTTACCCCTAATCCAATCTCTTCATTTTTATTTTAAATTAATGTCAACCATCCCATCGACCATATGTTTTAGCTTTCTTGGTTTTTAATTACTCTTATTTTCTCCCCAGTTTTCTTTTATGATGTGTGAGATTCCAGGCAAATACTATGCTATTCTATCGAGGACTCGAGCATTTGTGGACTTTGGTATTTGCAGAGCTTCCTGGGCCCTTCTCCTACAGGATGGATGGTGTATGAGATGGTCTCCACCCACCCCGCCCCCCCAAAAAGGACAGGGCTGAACAGAATGAGATGGTAGCAAATAGTTCTAGCAAATCACAAGAGGCGGTCACACATCCTTCTAGAAGAGTGGTCAATGAGATTGAGCCTTCAAGGGAAATAGCTTTGTAATTCTCCACAAGGATGGCAGAGCACAATTCTGTGAGCCCCGGAGAATTCTGCGGGAGAACCCAAGGAGACCAGTGTGGGAGCTGCTGCAGGGGTTGCGGGGGAAGGAGAAAGTCTCTTCCGTTGTTAACGTGGATTTCACCAGTCTCCACACACCCTTGCATTAGCTTCTTGCCAATTACAGGAAGGACGATTAAGAGAGAAAGTACACGGATCCCAACAGAACCAAAGGTGAAACTTAATGTCGCTTTAAAGATAAGCTAGAGATGGAGAGAGATGGCTCAGTAGTTAAGAGCACTGTTGGTTTTCCTAGAGCACCTGGGTTCCGCTCCCAGCACCCACATGGCAGCTCACAACTGTCTGGACCTCCAGTTCCAGGGGGTCCAGGGCCTGCTTCTGACCTCTGCAGGCACCAGGCACATACATGGTACCTACACATGTATACAAGCAAAGCACTCACATACATAAAATAAACAAATCTTAAAATATCCCACAAATTTTTAAAATAGAGTAAAGCAAACTCAAAATGACAGAGTAAAATAAAATCTTTTTATTCTTACTCATTTCATTATTTTGAAATGGGATTTCATGTAGCCCAGGGGTGTCTCGAATTCACGATGTTTTTTGTTTGTTTGTTGTTGTTATTTTAAAATTTATTTTTTTATTTATGTGTGTGTGTGTGTTTATGAGAATGTCACATGTGTGCAGGGGGACCCCAGAGACTAAAGGAGCGGGTCACATCCCCTGGAGCTATGGGTAGTTGTGAGCTGCCCAATATGGGTGCTTGGAACTGAACTCGGGTCCTCTAGAAGACCAGCAAGCACTCTTAACTGCTAAGCCATCACTTCAGTCCCTCAAACCCATTATTTTGTCACGGTTAGCCTTGAATTCCTGATCTTCACACCTCTACTTCCAGAGATCTGCATGTACCATCATGGCTAGCAAAACGAAATCTCTTAAAAAAAACTAAGTAAGTTTGTTAAAAACCATGTATGAGCAGAGGGAGAAATAGAGTTAAAAATTGGTAAATAAATCAAGCAGAAGTTGGGGGGCATTTAGTATTACATTCTCCTTAAAAAGCAGGAAACTATGTTATTTATATTCGGGAGAGAGTTGAGTTAAAATTTTAAGAAATTCACCCACTCTTGTAACGCAAGCTTGTAATCCCAGCATTACAAAGGAGGTAGGCCAGAAGGATCAGGAGTGTGAGGTTATCTTTAGCTACATAGCTGTTCGAGGCAAGCTCTTGAACTATGCAAGACCCTGTCTCAAAACAACAACAAAAATAAATTTTAAATGAACAGCATAGCAATAAGTATGGTAATTTTTGATCTATAATATAAAACATAGCAAGGGTACAGATATAGTTCACTGGTAGAACACTTGCCTAGCCTGTACCAAGCCCTGGTGCAGCAAAATACATTCACACACATACATACATACATGCACACATACACATACATACATACATACATACATACAGTTCTGAATTAGTTAAAAATAAAGAAAACTGCTTAGAGGCCATTCAGTTCCTAAGTTGTCTGGTTTCACCAGGAGACAAGGTCCACAAACTTCCTGAGTAGAGAGGTAATTAAACAAACAGCTGCTCTGAAGATGCCCTTGGACTCTAAGGTTCACGGCTCCCAGTGTTCTTAGCTCTCTGAGGATGGACTCATCTAAGCTACGTCTACAGCTGACTCAGGCAGCACAGCCTGCCCTCTGTTCAGTTCTCCCAAGCCCTTTGCTCCAGTCTCAGCCTTATTAGAACAGTGAGTTACAGCGCCAGTTAATAGATAACCTGTCTGCAAAAGATCATGTATCTAGGAAACTACCAAGCTGGGATGGGAACCCAGCAGTCATTGGGACCAGCCCATAAGCACCAGCTATTAAACTACACGGAATCTTTTAACTACTTTTAGTTCTGGTACCAGTAGGTTTTCTACATTGCAAGTAAGCAAACATTTTACTTTTAAATCATTGGTTTTGTTATTTTTTTTTGTTGTTGTTTTTGTTTTATTTTTGTGTAAGTCATAATCTGCTAAATAAAATCAAAGGAGTTTCAATATTATTTTCAAATATTTCCTGTGTCTTCATCTTTTTCTTATAACCCCTCTAAACAAAAACCCTTTCTTTTCTTTCTTTCTGATATAATGGCAATATTTATGCATTTTAGTAAATAGGCAGCTTATAACGTGTTGTAAGAGTACAAAAACCATTCCACCAAAAAACAGCTAAAAATAGGACCTCGTTAACTGTTATTCAAGTCCCTCGGCAGACCTGGGTAGACGGTGATTCGAGGTCATTTTCTCTCTGAACGTAATGTTCCTTTTGGACTGCAGCAGTTGCTAAGTGTAGAAGCCCATTAAGACCAGAGACCCCTCCCCCACGCTCTCATGCTCACGTGGTGCTGCAGAATTTCCCTGTTTTGTTTGTGTGGTTTTGCTCTTGTTCTTCTGAGACAGGGGCTTAGCCCAGCCCAGCCGGGAACCATGATAGCCCAGTCTGGCCTCAGATTCATGGCACTTTTCCTGCCTCCGCCTCCTGCACGTCCTGGCTGGGATTGCACCATGCCCGACTGAGTTGCTCACCTTGAAATAAAGACCCGCATTTTCTTCTATTGTTGTGTGCTTGGTGTATGTGGAATGAGGGATGCACGTACCTCCGTGCACACGTGGAGGTCAGAGGACAAGGCTGTGGAGTCAGTCCTCCCCGTCCACCTTTATTGTGGATTGCTGGATTCAAACACAGGTTGCCAGACTTGTGTAGCAGGTACCTTAACTCCCCCAGTCATCTCGCCAAGCTTGTCTTCTTTTTTAAGATGTGAATCTTATCTCAACTTGATTGAATAATTTCACCTTGTTAAACTAAGTATCACTGCACTGCAGCGTTTCTAGTAACCATTCTGAACCCTTATGCAATGTAACGTAAGCAAGGCTAGGTTGATACTTACTTTCAAAACTGAGGCTTTATCCCTGGTCCCCTTCCTTTCACGTATTTAGGACTCATTGATGGTTCTCAGCCACTAGGGGAGAAAGTAGTTTAAAAACCATTACCAACGTGAACATCCATTTACAGACTCTACCTTCTCCTTTCTCACATGGCCTCAGTTAAAGTCTTTGCACTTAAAAGTACGTAATAACCCTAAAAAAAGGTATTATGTGTCTCATCTGTTGCTCCAAAAGAAGTGAAAAACTAGCTCGTTAACCCGCTGTGTAATCCCTGCGCTGACCTGGCTCCTTTCAGTGGGAAGCCAGGCTCTGCCAAGAGCGGGGAGCACTGCAGTTTCAACAGGACAGGGTCAAGTTCAGCGTTTTAGCCATTCAAAGAAATCGCACTGACATCAATGGGACTTCTGTGCAGAGCAGGGTTTCTTGCTCAGCTAGATGATTTCTGGACGGTCTTCTGTGTTGCTAGAGCGTATTCCGCAGAGAATGTAATGAAGGAGACATATGCAACACTCCTCTCTTTTAAGTATTTCAGTAAGATGTCATTTACAGAAAAGTCTCCCTCTTTCGGCATGTGATTTATAAGCCACTTTTCAGCAATTATGAAGAAGAAGCTCTGTATCATTCCAGATGCGTCCATTTGCAATTTTTGAGTTTTGGGAGTTTTTTGGTTTGTTTTGTTTTAAGACAGGGTTTCTCTGTTGTAACTCTGGCTGTCCTAAAGCTCACTCTGTAGACCATGCTGGCCTCCGACTCACAGAGATCCGCCTGCCTCTGCCTCCCAGGCGCTGGGATTAAAGGTGTGCGCCACCACAAGTTTTGGGTTTGTTTGTTTGTTTTTTAACCTGTGACATCAAGAGCACAACAGCATTTGAACCTCTAAAATGTATGCCCTAAAATGTATCACAATTGGCTGATTTAGAACATCGGACCCTTGGGCCTGTTGAAGCAAAATATGTTGATTTTAATTTCATCTCCACAAAGATCCCTAGATAAGCGAAGTTTGCTAAATTGGAAAAGTGAAGGCATGAAATCCATATAATCATTGGAAAGACAGACAATGTGTTCCAGTGAAACCACGGAATGCTGTGACGTATCTTGTTATTAACTAATATCCTATCATCGAGGAAAATTAATAAACATTTACTAAGGTAATCCTGATCTATAACCAATCCAGTGTTTATGTGACGTGTTTTAGAAAGCTTGTGTTTTTAATGTTTTTAATGTTTTCAGCTTGTACTTGTTCCTGGGATGGGCACAGGTGCCACAGTGCACTTCGGTCCTGTCTCTCCTTCCGTCACGTGGGTTCTGGGGTGGAATTAGGCGAACACGCTGAGTTTTCTCATCAGCCCACAAACCTGTAGTTGGATATATAGGTTTCTATCTTTGGCTAGGTCTGAGTGTTATCTGATTCACGTTATGACTTGGGGGAATGACATAATTTTTACTATAAATGAATTACGGTGTCTAACAACATATTTAAGGAGTTTTTTAAGATTTCAAAAGAACATCTGAAGCTTTTTTTGAGGCCAAGGAAATACTCTAGACTAAAAAATCTGGTGTGTTTTGCTTAATCTTCAGAAATATTTTTAAACAGATTGGATTTCGAACTTCAATAGTTTTCTCTAAAAAGCTCTGGCATGATTCATTCACACTTAAGGGAAACGTTGTTGTTTTAAACCAGCAACTTCAAAGTTAGGGAGATGGCTCAGGTTCTTACGTACAATTATGTGGGCTGGAGTTCTGGCTCCCTGATTCCACATAAATGTCCAGTGGGCATGGTGACATGTTCATAATTCCAGCCTCAGAAGGCAGAGACAGGGGATCCCCAGAGCAATCAGGCTAGCAAGACTAGCTCTCTATCTGTGAGCTCTGGGATTTATCAGGAGACCCTGCCTTGCTAGGCGGTAGTGCACATGCCTTTAATCCCAGAACTCCAGAGGCAGAGGCAGGTGGATCTCTGAGTTCAAGGCCAGTCTGGTCTACAGAGCGAGTTCCAGGACAGCCAGGGTTACAACAGAGAAGCCCTGTCTCAAAACACCATGGGGGGAGGGGGAGCAAGGGAGGATGACTCCTACCGTTGGTATGTGCACCTGCCCCCCACCCGACACACACACTTACACACTAACACATGCACCACATACACATGAAAAAAGGAAAAATAAATAAAACATCACTGTGTCATTCAGCACTTGGGTGGCTGAGGCAAAAAGAATCGTGAGTCTGTGACCAGCCTGATTTATAAAGCAAGATCTTATTTCAGACAACAACAGACAAATAAAATGGCACTTTGACGCACTGCATATTTTCTCGTGGTGTCATTTACTTGCTCCTTATCTCCTGGATTGGGTAAACGATAGATATCTTTAGAGAGCTTATCAGACTCGCAGGCAACTTTTTCCCTACATACCTCCCGTCAGGAGGCCTGCATGCCTGGAATTTCCCACTTCTGGAGACTGGGATAGGCTTACAACAGTATCTTCACGGTCAGCTCCTATCAGCCTTCCCTCTGTTTCATCCAGTGATAATTGTTGCCTGGACCAATGATTTATTTCATCATGGCTACTGGGTTATCACTGCTTCCCCAGTTGCTGAAATACATATGTAGATGTTCCTCAACTTACAGTGGATTATGTTCCCAATAAACTCATCAGAACTTGAAAAGATCAAGTCCAAATGCACTGAATATACCCAACCCCCTGGACATGGTAGCTTACCCTAGCACTTGCTGGCTTAGTGCTCAGGACACATTATTAGTGCACAGTTGGGCAAAATCATTTACTACAAAGCTTATTTTATAAGAAAGCAGTGAATGTTCCATATAATTTACTGAATACCTGTATAAACAACAACAACCACCCCAAAACAAAAAACCTGGCAAAAAAAAAATCTACTATAAAAAACTGACATTTTTCCCCCTAGGATGATCTTCTCTTTTTTAAATACTTTATTCATTTTTACATTGGTACATTGGTGTTTTGCCTGCATGTATGTCTCTGCAAGGGTATCTGATTCCCTGGAACAGGAGTTATAGACAGTTGTGACCTGCGGTGTGGGCTCTAGGAATTGATTAAACCCAGGACCTCTGAAGAACAGACCATGCTCTGGGCTGAGCATCTCTGAGCTGAGCCATCTCTCCAGCCCCTCCTAGGGTGCTCTTATGCTGACTGGGAGCCTCACTCACTGCTGTAACTCACCTTACAAGATTACTGTGCAGTGTGAGCAGTCTCTAGCCCAGAAGATGAGCCTTCAAAATCAGGTTTCTGCTGAATATAGATCTCCTTCGCATCCCTGGAAAGTAGAAGTCATATCATCATTAAGTCTAGAACCATGTATATTCAGTAGGGAAAGGAAATGACCATGGTAATGATATTTCTAATTCAAATTTAATATTAAAACAGGGAATTCCTGTAGAGTTTCTACTTACATCTGTTGACTTTGTACTTGCATCTTTGATGCTGAAGATTGTTGTAGTACTCTGCTGTGGCAGCTCAGGATGGAAGACATGGAGGCATTTCATAGAGATAGACCCTGCCACACCTCAACAGAGGGAACCACCATCCTGGCAGGTGCCATCCTTGACAGTGGAACCCCAAGCTTCTGAGCTCAGGTGTTTTTATTGATTCAGAACTCCTCAGGTGCAGATCATAAGCAATCAAACATCCCCCACAGAAACCCAACACCTGCAGACAATACAAAATGCCCCTCAAGGCTTATGTGTTGAGTGTTTGGTGACAAGCCTGTGGTCCTATTGGAATATGGTGGAAAGGCCTAGTGGGAAAAGTTAGGTCATCGGAGATGTGCCCTGGAAGGGAATACTGGGACTCTACACCCCTGACTCTTGTCTTTTTAGCTTCTTGGCTGCCATGAGCTGTACCTTCGGCTACCTGTTGTGATATTTTGCTACATACCCAGAAGCAATGGACCAACCATGGACTGAGACCTCCAAGACTGTGAGCCAAAGTAAGCCTTTTCTCTTATAATTTGACTTGTCGCAAGTGTTCCATCGCAGTGGTGGGAAATTAACACAGGGTAGTATAAGTAATCTCATTACACACCAACCCTAGTGTTCAATGAAACGTATTAAGTGCTGCTCTCTTGCCTTTCTATCCTTTGGCCGATTATCCAAACCATTATTCCTTGCTAGATACATAAAAATAGATGTAAGTGACAGATGACTTACTCAGCCTATGGAAGGCCCTGGATTTCATCTCCAGAGCCAAAGAGTAATAGGTAAATAAAAAGAATAAATATAAAAGTATTTCTTGAGGTTCTGCGTAAGCATTTTACACACAATGTATCACTTAGTAGTTCTAAAAGGTGAACCTCATTATTTTCTCTTGGTTTAAACATTAAAAAAAACAACTGAGCCCAAAGAAGTCTATGTAGTTGGTCAAAGACTACCTAATGGCTGAGGGTTTGGCTCCAGATCACTGTTTTTTGTCATCTTGATTTCAAGAGGTTTTTTTTTTTTTTTTCTTTTTTTAATTGTCACATGTGGACCTTTTTTTTACGCACTATCCCCTCCTCCCCCTAAAAAAAAAAAAAAAAAAAAAAAAAAAAACCAAAAAACTTCTTCGCTAACTTTCCAACTATGCGTTTACTTTTCAGCTTTTGAGTTTCTGCTGTTTTTAAAAATCTGATTACTAGAGCTTTTGTGCAAATTACTCTGATTATTATTACTTTTCCAGTCTTGTGAAAATAATGTTAACTCTCCTCCTTTAGAGATAGAGCCGACGTAAAGATGCGAATTGGGATGCTTTTGGAGCAGTCTTCTAAGGTGAAGTCAGCAGATTTCTGGAAATGCTGGGGGTGGGCAGGTGTCACCCAATCATCTCCCTGAACTTCAGAGTCTGCTTAAGAGGCATACGCCATGCATTTCCTCCAGTTTGGAAGCTTTAAGAAAAAGGTTAGCAGTCAGCAGCAGACTGACGTAGGACGCGCTCACGCTTCCCCCTCCACTGCGGCACTGCCTAGGAGTGCGTTCTGGCTGAGTGTCGGAAGGCTTTTGACCTCCTGGCATCTTCCGGTTTTGTTTCCAGCCCCTGCTGGACCCAGTCGGCTCCTTTTGATACCAGTAAGAGTTGTAGTTCTGAACCACACGTGGTCTCGTTCCTAGATGGACAGACAGTTAATAGAAGCGTGTTTCTTGGAGCCACTTGAGCCAACCCTTCAGACACTGAGGGTCCAAGCTGGGAAAGAGGCTGCAGACCCTTGACGTTATCCTTCGAAATGTAATGTAATCACGAGTTCGTTTAAAATAAAGAACGCCATTTCAAGAGCTGTCGAAGGAAGCAGAAATTTGGAATCACTAAAAGCTTACTATTGAAAGAAATGTGAAAAAAAAAATGAAAAATTATTAGCGTTAGGGTCAGCTCAGTGCCAGGCCTCATGACCTCAGCTGGGTCCAAGGAGAGAAATGACACACACAAACTGTTTTCTGACTTCTACGTGGGGCTGTAGCACAGCGTGTACATTAAATAGGTAGATAAATAAATGAATAAAATTTATATTTTAAAAAAATTATTTTAAAATTATGTATGTATGTGTGTTCTGTGTTTGGGTATGTGCGCTTGAGTACAGTCCCTTCAGAACACAAAAGAAGGTGTATGAGCCCCTGGACTCGGAGTAACCGGCGGTTTTGAGCAGCCTGATGTGGGTACCGGGACAGATCTGAGTCCTCTACAAGAACAGTAGGCACTCAAACACCGAGCCATCTCTCAGTTTAAATCAAAACCAAAACGCATCAGCGTTGACTACAGCGGCTGGATGAGGCAGCACACCTCTGTATTGCCAGCATTTGGGAGGTGGAGGCAGGAGAACCCGACGTTCAAGGTCAGTCTCAGCTACAGAGCAGGTTCAGTGCAGGCCTGGATTACAGGAGACCCTATCTCAAAAAAACCCACAAAACAAAACGAACCACACGTTCAGTATGAGGACGGAAAAAGAAAAGTTTAGGCCAAGAATATGTCCGGTCGTGCAAATCCAAGCGGGCAAGTAACTCAGTTCACCAGAGTCAAATGAGGATAATGAAATAGGCCTTTGATACACACACAGAATATGCAAAAATGGGTGAAATAAAAATGTAAAATCCATAGGCTTGACCCTCTTACAGTTCCAATGATCTAACACTGAAAATACTTTCCACACCCTGGTATGGAACGCTCTGAGATCTCCTGTATACGGGTGTCTACTGCCTATAACCAAGTTCCAGCCTTTGAACTAGAGCCAGCACATTTGAGGATGGGGGAGGGGGCAGCCTATTCATCCTGATTTGAATGTTAATGCCCTTAAACAACCATTAAAAGACATGCACAGAGATTAATAAACACACACGTAATGTCCTTTCTCCTTGTCGGTGGAGGGCGGCTGTGAACCAGCCGAGGATAACTCCTCACTTCCTGATTTCAATCTTTATTTATACCAGGGCGTCTCCACGTCAATCCCATACATGCACGCTTCAGACTGGGAGACTTTAGTAATGGGTTCAACTTGTAAATGACATAGCCAGCGTTTCTGGCTTCTGTCAATAAATGCACAAAGCACCTCCCACAACCGTACCAACCAAATACGTCTGCAGATACTGCCAGCCGCCCCTCTCCCCGAAAGCCACTGATTTCTACCAATATCAAAATGAGTCTGGCTTTGCAGCTCTGTGCACACCAGCTGGGTGGTAAGAAAAATAGTCTAAAAAAGTACAAGAAGAAGCTGGTTCAACTCAAAGAAAATTTATTGCAGATAATCTGCAGTGTAGATAATCAACAAGTAATTCATGGGAATTAAATCTAGAGCTTGGAGCATCTTATTAGAGCCAATTGGTAGACAGTGAGTGATTGAGGTTGATATAAATACCGGACACTGTATAATCACCTTCCGGCACCAGAGCCTGGCCACTGAAGATCAAATCAAGTATTCTGTTTATAGAACGGCATGACTTGATGCACATTGTGCAACTGAGCTCATGCTTGTTTTTCGGTCGTTGACAGCTGGCTCACGGAAAGGCTGCCAGGCTCTTGGGCCTTGCAGCCAATCTCACAGAGCATCCTGGGCCCGAGGAAGTTAGGAAGGCGATGACTAAGGAATTCAAGAAGCAATCACTTCGAATGTAAGCATAAATTTGATAAGGTTGCTGATGTTTTAAGGCAAAGTATGGTTTAGTTCATTTTATACGTCCATATATATCTTAGAATAAAGACTTATTTCAAGGAGAAAGCCTTGGGTTTTGATTTTTGCTTTGGGACAGAGTGTAGCGGAGCCCAAGCAAGCCTCAAACTCCGTGTGCAGTTGAGGATGCCTTTGAACATCCCCCTGCTTCAGCCCCATCTGCTGGGATGACTGGTTTGAGTCACTACACCTAGGAAGCCGCTTGAATGCTAACAGCCTGGGGGCTTATGAATTGCTGTGCTGAAGACAAGAATCACAAGTTACAAACCAGGGCTGGAGATAAATGTGTGCAATAGAGCCTTCACCTAGCATGAGTGCAGCCCCAAGGGCAAGTGCCTGCACTGAAAAAAGAGAGATTAAAGTTTTCCTTCCGATCACTACTTTGTTCCAGGAAAAATCACCAGCCCGTCCTAGCAGCACAGATATTTGCCTGCTTTGTATTTTATAGGAGTAGAATAATACGATGTGTGCTATTTCATGGGTGGCTTCCTTTCTCCATATTCTTCTGTGAGACTCATCCAAATTGCTGAATATAACTAATTTGTTCTTTTCTAGTTGCTATTTCTGTTACAATGAACTAATAGAGCATAGTTAGTTTCTTTATTATCACATTGTTTTAAGTTGGAGATTATTAAAAACAGCGATTTAGTTGGACATGGTAATCCCAGCATTCAGGAGGCAGATGTGGGTAGCTCTCTGTGAGTTCCGGGCTAGCCAGGAGTATGCAATGAGGCCCTGCCCCCAAACAACAAAACACACACACACACACACACACACAGACACACACAGACACACACACAACTTTAAAAACGAGTCCCTGGGGCAAAAAAAAACCCAAAAACACATTCTTCAGGACGATATGCTGACTGTGCTTTCTGTTCCCCTGTTAGTTGCCCTGGCTGGGCCCTGAGCTCTGCTGTCTGCTTGGTGTGAAGTTATTTCTCCCTTTAATGTAGGGTCTTCGTATCCTGCCCAAGACGGCCTTGAATCCATGAGTTCAAGTGATCCTCCTGCCTCTGCTTCCTAAGCAACTGGGACAACAGCTGGTGGACAACACTGCGCCTGGTCAGTGTAAGGAATTTAATAAAAAGTGATTACTTACTGCACATCTATGTTTCAGGAGAAGAATCGAGTTCACTTAATTCTATTTATAGCAGGCACAACAACCATTTTATTGTCATTCGTAAATTTCTGTCTAGTTGTCTGTTCAGAGTAAAGGCTGGCATCAAGAGACATACTCAAGGGTATACCCTCAAGCACAGTCTATGAATCAGCTTCACCAGTGGATTAAATAAAGACGCAGAGGTGTTCGCTGGATGCCACCATGCACCCTAGTAACTGGGAGACGTGTGTTTGTTGAGTGGAGAATGGCAAATGACTAAGGACCAGGACAACATCAATATGATTGTTTTTTAAAAGTCATTCAAGAAAATCTTTATATTCTAACTGTAGAGAAGTTTGTCGAGAGGTATAGAGGCTTTTATTTATAGAGGCTTATTAAGTTCGATTTTGTGCTTTTTATTCTCAAGTTCTTTATAATAAAGCTTTAATGTATACACATCTGTTGATGAACTGGGCTATGAGCCCATCTGGCTTTAAAGCACTTATCTTCCCTTTTCCTCCCCTCTCCTTCTTCCCTCCTCTCTCCTCCCCCTCCTCTCCTCCTCCTTGATACAGTTTCATTCCCAGGCTGGCCTCAAACTCTCTATGTGGGTGAGGATAACTTTGAACTTTTAACTCCTAAACCAGGTGAATACACAGAAAGGAAAATAAATTCTGCTTGTCATAAATAAGCATTTCCGTCTGTAAGAGAGAGAAGTGTGTGCACTCACACCAGATGGCATATTATTAGTGACCGCCATTCACGTTTGGAAGACAGCTAACAGCTTTGGTGCCCAGTCTCCATGAGCCCACGGTGTGCTGTAGTATTGAAAAGGCTAGTGTTGCCTGGGATCGCATCAGTGGCCACCTAGAGCAGTGGCTGCCTAGAGGGCCTGAGATGTCCTGCTCCTCGTTTCCCGCGTTAGTACCCTGATACAGGTCTCCCCTAAAGCGGGGTTCACCGTTTTAGCTAGTCTGGGAGGGGCAGTCGCCTGCCTGTCTCCATCCTTTGCACTGCTCGGTTTTCAGGTCCAGGGTTGTACAGGGCTTTCCAACTGTGTGTTGGGGCTGGAACTCCAGTCCACAAGTTTCACAGTAAGTGCTCTTGTCTCTGAGCCATTCCATGGCTCCAACTCATCAATTTCAATCTTCTAAAACTCTGCTTCATCGGAGAGATGGTGGCACACGCCTTTAATCCCAGCTCTTGGGAGGCAGAGGCAGGTGGGTCTCTGTGAGTTCAAGGCTAGCCTGGTCCACAGATTCCAGGACAGCCAGGGTTACAATAGAGAAACCTTGTCTCAGAAAAAACAAAAACAAACAAAAAACATAAAAAACCAAACAAAGCCAAAACAAAACAAAACAAAAAACTGTACTTCCGGGTCATTGCTAGCCTGTGATTGGTTCCCCTGTTTAACTCCCATTCCGGATTGCCCTTGACTACCCTGATTGAGAAATAGCTGTCAACTCTACTGCTTTTTACCGCAAAGCCCACGGCAACAAAATTCATTCCTAAGATTTTTGGACCGAATCAAGCCATGCCCTCAAGTATTTGGAAAGGGGTTTTGGTAATTGTTAGATTAAAGGAATCTCATTAAATCAGATTTCAGTTGAAGGCAACCAAATATACCAGACAGATACTTTTGATCTTAGCCAAAAGACTAAGGAAGAATTTGTCGTCTGAGGAAAAACTGAAGAAACCAAAGGCGCTTAACCTGGGCTTAAAAAGGGAAGGGCAAAGGTACGGCTGCGTCCTATGTGAACACCTGCTACGCAGAAGAGGAAGTGAGAGTCACATCATTTATAAGCAGGAAATATAAATAGGAAGACTTTTAAATTGGCTTTTTGAGGCTGGATGGAAGGAATATATATATAAAATAGAGAGAGAGACATACATACATACATAAACACATATACATATATATGTATACATTATACACACATATATGTGATATATGTGTATATATGTGTGTTTATGATTATATTTTTTCACACACACACACACACACAGTACAAACCGGTTCACACACTGAATATAATACAACGTCATTTTAACTACAAAAATTGAAGGGAAGTTTGTTTCCAAGAGGATGGGAGTAAAGGAAAAGCAGAGATAAGGAATCATAGCCCTCTCGGGTCATGCTGAGTTTCCTCCAGTGACTGTGTGTTTTAGGGTTGATCACTTGGAGGAGATCGGCCTGTTACATTTTTTTGAAGGATGGAATCATAGAATTTTCAGAGAAACAATGAAAGATCGGTCTGCACCATGCGGCTGGGGATGGGAGAAGAGAACAAGAGCACAGTGAGAGGTTCCTGATGTGTAGGAATAAGACGTGCGTGCAGAAGGGTGGGGGTCAGCAGCGGGGCGACTGGTGAGTTAGTCTCATTGCAATTTAGGGAATTTATGGCACATGTAGATCAAGATGCCTGAAATTTCTTGAAAGTCGACTTCAACATAAAATGATATCTACTGTCTAGAAGAGAATTTCGCATTGTTTATAAACATTATCTCAGTGTGCTATTAAAATAGCACGTCTTTGGATGCTTTGCAAAAAAGTCTACGGCAAGATTTATGCAACTGACATTTCTGAAGCGAGTTATGAAAGCTGCCTATGACGTATCGGGACCCCATTCTTCAACTCTGTCAGTGACGCATCTCTGGAAGAAGACACATGAAGACGGCAGTGACTGCCTAGGAGGGAGACTCTAAGAGTCAGGAGCTCTGCGGGAGGCAGAATTCTAATGACCTACTGTTTGGTACTATTTGAAACTTCCTACTGCATGTCTTGTTCAACAATTGCCAAATGATTACTTAATTAAAATGATAACATTTTATCCTTGACTTTATCAACATCAAAGTTGAAAGACTGTATGTTTTGCCATTGATTTACTTTGGTATTTTTGGTTGTTGGCTTTTCTCTTTTCTTTGTCTTTCCTGATACAGGCTCTCACTGTGTAACACAGGCTGGCCTCGAACTTATACTTTTCCTGCTTGGGTTCCTCACGTGCTAGGATCACAGATCAAAGTCACAACTCTTGCTAACATTGCTTTTAACCTCCTTTGCTTTCCACCTAACTGGGATCCTGTTTTGCAGACCCAATGCGCAGCCTGGTTTGAGAACACGATCTTATCAACCTTTCCTCATTCTTTCTCCCTCTGAAGTTTTCTCCACGGTGGGGCCATCAATCTAATCAGCCATTGTCAATCAGGCCTTTGTGTGTCTGCCCTCTGCCTTCAGGGAGAAGGGAAGATCCTTCACAGGCCTTCTGAGTATCTCTGTAGCTCATGACGTTCATCGTTCATCACTGTCTCTGGTTCCCACCCCCCTTTTTTTATCCAGCTTTTCCATTCTCGAGACTCATTATGACCTTTCTGGAGCAGTCTGGAACTCCACGTCGCCTAGCGAACTCTTATTTACCCTTCGGTTCTCTTCTGTATGGCGCCTTCAGGGGCCTCACAGCACCTCTCTACTAGACCAAGGAACCATGCTCTGTGCCTCCAAAGCACCCTGCTTCTTCCCATTCCCACTGTTCACTGTCTGGTAGTTTGCTCCCCTTGTTCTGTACAAGACCCTCAGCTTCCTGCAGACAGTGACATATTCACGAACGAACGATTACACCCTCCAAGTTAGCTCAGGCCCTAGAGTGAGTGGACATTGAATGCAAATAGAATTATACTCAGGAGAAAGGAACTGTGTTTAATTACACATTGAAAAATAAGACTGTCATACTTTGTAAGGGAGGCTGACCTGACAGGAATTACAGAGAAGAGGGACCTTATTAGCACAGTTCACAAAACCATGTTACTCTAGCTTCGCTTGTGAACATCATCTTACTGAATTCCAGGAAGGAAGGCATTAGGATGCTTCCTTTGGGTCGAGGGTGTGTTTGTATTCAGGGCACAGTGGTAAGGCTGGCTTTGATGCTGGAAAATTCTGTTCTCTAGCCATCCTAGCTGGAGTGAAGTGATAACACTGTGGTTCTGATTTGCACTTCTCTGCTGATTAGTGACGCTGAGCGCTTCATACACTCATTGGCCGTTTGTATATCTTCTTTTGAGACACGTCATCGTAGTCTTTCGTCCATTTCTAAGTGGGATTATTTATTTTCTGCCACTGAGTTCTCTCCATACAGAGGCGCTCGGCACTTAGTGTAGCAAATACTTGTCTCCCGCTCTGTGAGTGCGCTCTGTTGACTGCTTCCTATGCTGCGTAGAAGCTTCTTAGTTTAATAAGTCCTGCTTCTCTATTTTTGCATCTCCTATCTGCGCTTTTGGGGTCTTATCTAGAAAGTTCTTGCCAGTCCAATGTCCTGCACTGTTTCCCCCGTGTATTCTTCTAGTAGTGTCGCAGATCCATGTCCCACACTTAAGTGTTTAGTCCATTCTGAGCTGATCCTTGTATGCTGAGGCTCAGACTCAGGGCCCTGTGGACACCGACAACTCTGCTGCCATGCTGCACCCACAGGCACCTGGTTTTAGTATGCTGTAAAGACAGAGGCCTAATTTTACCCTGCACGTGCATATCCATTTTCCCCAGCACCATTTACTGAAGAGGCCATTGTTTCCTCAGTGTGTGCTCTTAGCAACCTCATTGAAAGTAGTTGACTCTACATGTGCAACTGAGGATGCGGAGCCGGAGAACGGTTACACGCTGAGGGTGTAAGTGTAAGCTAGTAACTGTCTTTATAGAAAACAGTACGAAGATTAAAACATACAAAAAACTACCACCTTAAAACAGGACTGCCATGTGACCCAGCAATCCCTTTCATGGGAGTTACCCGAAGGAAATCAAGTCAGTATGTCAGAATGATATGTGCATTTCTAGTTTATTGCAGCTGTCTTCAGAGTAGCCAAAATTCAGACTTAAGCAGAGTGTCAAATGAGTGGACGCAGAAAATGTGAAATGCACAAACAGCAGAATGCTATTTGGCCATAAAAGATCAACGCCCACCCTTTACGACAAGAACAAACCTAGAAAACACTGTGGGAAGTGAAGCGAGCCAGATACAGAAAGGCATGTACCATGATCTCACTCATACTCAGAATCCCAACAACAACAAAGCAAAACTAAGAGACCTCATAAAGCTAAAAGCAGAATAGTGCTTCCCGGGGCTGGAAGAGGGGAGCAGAGGGGGATGGGGAGGAGACGGGGGGCAGGTACAAAGTTACAGTTGGATGGAGAGAATGAGTTCTGGAGCTCAACTGCTCTGTCGGGCAAGGCTTGTTAACAATAATGCATTGTGTGTTTCAAAATAGCAAGAAGAAAGGAATTTGAACGCTTTATCGGGAAGTTGTGGTGAAATGTTTAAGGTAATGGGCATGCTAATCGCATTGATTTGATAATTATACAATGTACACGTGCCCCCAAAACCTCTTGTTGCACCCCATAAACTTGTCTGATTATTATGTCCCAGGGGAAGGTAGAAACTGGAAACTCACGTAGCACAAGTACTCACGACTATTTAATATTACTTGATTAGGACTTTCCCAAAAGTCACCTTTGCTTGTCCCAATTGTTTTTCTGACAGCTTTGCCTCTGTAAAAAACCTTCCTCAGAAGCCTCGTTCCAGTTCAGAGCACTGTACACTAGTATGAACACACCAATTTTTACTTCTGAATAAAATGTTATACATTCAGATTTTTATAAAATCGTATAATATAATCTTCCATTTTTAAGAGACCAAACACTTGTTTTTCTTTTCAAGGAAGAATTACTAAGTTAAATGTAACCAGCAAACAAGCATGGTGGTACACATCTATATCATCTCAGCACATGGAAGGCTGAGCTAGAAAGATCACAAACTCAGGGCCAACCTGGGCTATAGTATGACGTTTCCTCAAAAAGCACAAATGTAACTAACAGCATTACGACTCGGAATGATTCTAAGTATATTCTGATGAGAAAGACACCTGCCTGTATCTTCACACACAAAGGCATGTGTTTGAATAAGAGAAATAGGTATAGAATTGAGAAAGACGTAGCAGGGGCTGGAGAGGTGGTCAGTGGGCAGAGCACACACTGCTCTTCTAGAGGACCTGGGTTTGGCTCCCAGCAACCATGCCAGTCGCTTACAAAATTGGAATAAGGGGGTAAGTAGAAGATGTGTTCGGGTGGTGGGAAAGCCTTTACGATTAATTGAGGAAATATATGTTCATTTCGCCTAACAAATGCTATTTATAAAAAGTGCCAACAGAGCAGCAAACTTTTTTCCGCAGTGACAATTCCTTCCAAAGTGACACTTCTGTACCACATTCTAAATTCTGATAGCAATATTGACCCTCCTCCCTCCCCTACTCCTTCACTTCCTCCTTCTCCTTTCCCTCTCCCTCTCCCCCTCCTCCTTCTCTTCCACCTCCTCTTCCTTCTTCTTCAACAGGGTCTCATGTAGCCCAGGCTGATTTGGATCTTACTATGTCTTCAAGGATGCCTTCAGACATCTGATCCCTCTGCCTCTACTTTCTGAGAGCCGGGATTTACAGGTCCGGTGCACCATACCTGTAAAGCCTTCTTCATTTCTTTTCCTTTTTTAAATCTCTGTGTTCATGCATGGGCATCTGGTACACATAGCTGTGCATACACAGCAGCCAGAATAGGGTGTTGGATCCTTCAAAGATGGAGTTACAGGCATTTGTGGAATAGCTGGAATAGTTTGTGGAATAGTTATGCGAGTGCTGGGATCCAAGCTCTGGTCCTGACCATTGAGAAACAAGTGTTCTTAGCTGTTAAGCCAAGTTTCCGGCCCCCTTCTGTATCTTATCAATAACACATTTCTATTTTTCTTTAGTTGATCATATTGAAGAAATCTGTTCATCTACAAAGAACTCATGGATTGTGTTTTGTTTTGTTTTTTCCCTGTAGCTCAGTAGATTCTACCTGCTCTTGTGGGTCTAGTCACCGAGTCTGTACTTGGCTTGAAGACCCACTCTTTTGCCAAGCTCCCCTGCTAAGCCCTGGGTGACCAGTTACCAGCCACTCCTGAGAAAAGCCTCGTGCATCCTGTACTAATTCCCTCCCCGTTTCCTTCTCTCCAGCTTCCTGCCTGGTCGTCTCTCTGTGCCGACTGTGACCTTTGACCCGTCCCTTCTGTCGTCTCCTCATCCAAAGAACTCCTACGCTTTTGTTCATTAAACAGACTTCACACCGTTTCTCTCCATCATTACTGCCACTAACAGCCCAGGCCACTATAATGCCTTGCCTCAACCATAGCAAAAGAGTTCGAAATCACCTCCGTACCTTCAGTCTGTCCTTGGAGATCCAGTGTACACATTGTAGCTATGATCATCCTAAACCACAACCTAATCATGTTCTTCTCCTTTTAATACACAATGCCCAGGATTGACATCAGGATTAAGTCCCAATTTCTCAACCTGGCTTTTTAGAGGTTCATGATCTGCTCTCTCTACCTGTTTCTACTGCTTCACCTCGCCCAGTTTCCCCTCCCCCAGCTTGGCTGCAGCAACAATAAACTCCTTTCTGTGTGGTCTGGTATTTCCTGGTCCTTGCATATGCTGCGACACCTTGGCCACTTGGAATACACAACCTTTTCTTCGTCACCAGACATTGGTTACCAGCTACCCTCCGTTTCAGATCGCAGTGCAAACTCCACATTTCCCGGGGAGGCCCTTCCAGCATCTGTCTACTCTAGGCTGAGCAAGGGGTCCCCACCTATTTCCACAACACCCAATACTTATTCCCGTCAGAGTTTATTACACACTGGACTTTCATTTTGTATTTATTTCTGTCGCTCTCATTAGATTGCCAGCTCCCTTTGGACAAACACGGTGTCTTGTTTACTTCAACGTCTTTCATAAGGTGATAGCTTAAAGGTCTTGTAAAGGGCCCAGGAGAGGCCTGGAACCGGTAAGCTCTCATTTCCTATCGACTGGGCTAATGAATGAAGGCCCAGACGTGGCAGGCTCCTTGGCTCTGATAGTGGTTACAAGTAAAGCTTGAGTTACTCTGGCTGGATTAACAAGTAAAGCTTCAGGCCTATGCCAGATTGGGGCGGTCAGGAGTTCGAGATGCGCGGCCTAGATCGACATAATGTCACAGGCAGGTGCTGTGGCTTCAACCGTCAAAGGCCTGTGAGTGGTAAAATAGCCCAGTTTGTGTGCATTTGGGTTCGTGTCTGTGTGTCTGTGTCTGTGCCTGTGTCGGTGGGTATGTATGTATGTGTATGTATGCATACGTATGTATATGTATGTATATGTATAGATCTCAGATTATAGGTTGCAGCCTGGGTCATCCAACAATGCCTGTCTCATGCTGGAAAGGCAGAGACTCTGGTTGTTCAGTTCAGGAGGCTGCATGTCACAGCAGTTCCCATCCAGTGCTGGAGTCCTGGAAGATGCCTGGAGAGCTGCTGGTCTTCAGGCTACACTGGAATCCAAACTTTCTAACAGCCAGCTGGCTGTGTTTCTGATCTTAAGACCACAGAAGCATCGATTATCCCTGCCAGTGGGTCAAGCCCAGCAGCCCCTCGGACTCCAGGACAAGGGCTCTGCCAGGGTGGGATCTAGTCTTAGCCCTCTTCTTTGCTAGAGGTTTCAACATTAGACTCTAGAAAATCAAAAATTATGGCTGGAGAATATCAAAGGGACAGAGGGTTTGAACAAATGGATTGAATTCTTGGAATATTTTAATGGAAACAGGCCAGGGGCAGGATTAAACAAGAAACAATGGCTCTGCTGCACAGGAGAGAAGAATGCAAGCCATGGAAGACATCAACAAGATCAGATCAGAGGGAGAAAATGCCATGATGTCATAACAAGGAGCCCTGATAGAGGGTGGGGTGCTTTCTCTACAGGCTCAGGGGTGTCTCTTTGAAGAAGGAACACCTGAGCTGAGACCTCAACAGTAAAAGGAGGGAGTTACATAACGAGATGGGGGAATAATCAAGTTGGAAGAAATAGCAAGTGCAAAGAATAAATTTGCAAGTTCAAGCAACAGGGAACAGGAGCGACAGCGACAGGCCACCGTGCGGATGGCGAAGGCAGCTTGCAGGCCACAAGGTTGGGCTTGAACACTGAGGAAGCTCTGGAGGCTCCAGGCAAGTGATTGATTCTTCCTCACTATCCTTGAACGTGCACTAAATAAGTAGAAGCTAAGAGGGGGTGGGGTGGGGGTAGGAAGCCAATAATTTTTAAATCTCTCTCACTTAAACTAAAACTGTTTGTCTGTTCCTCATCATATCCCAATTGTTGACACATTAAAACACAGTTTTGATGTGTTTTATGTCTCTTAGTGACTCTTGGCGGAGAATGAATCCTCCTGCACATTTAATTTTTTCTTTTTTCTTTCTTTCTTCTTCTTCTTCTTCTTTTTTTTTAAACTGTTCCTACCCAATGGGAGATTAGAAAGTAATTTTGTTTAAGAACTAAAATTAAAGCAATTACTAATTTTAACCTATTCTCCTCCCAGGCGGTTATCGCAATTAAAATCAGAACCTGTAACAGTCGCTTCCAACCAGAACACAAAGCTTTCAAATTCATCATTCTAGACCTTTGGGTGACGGGCTGAGATTTTTGCAAATCTTCTCTATTTAATTGCAGCTTACGTAGCCTTCCTAGTGAACCTGCGAGGTTTAAAGGTGAATTGGATCTGAGTATAATTAAAAAGTTATGTGTGCAATGTTCCTTGCTAGGAAATGTTATCCACATAGTGTTTGTTAATGATTATAAAGTTGGTTTGTTACCTACCATTCAGAAACTTTATGGGGTTCTTTGTCAGAATAAGAACTTAATATATTATAGTCCTGGAAAAGTATTTCTTTTCCTGAGTCCCTTAAAACATTTTGCTGGTGTTTTCCCATTTGCCCTCAGCATTTCCCCAAGGTAAGTAGAAGACAGAAAGTATTATGCATATACACGAGCAGGAAGAAGGCCAAGAGAAACGAGGGAACATGCCAAGGTCACGGACGTCGTCAGCAGCAAGGGAGGGATGAATCTCAGGTCTTTGCCTTCCCAGGGGTCTGGCATTTTGTAATGTCGGCTCCATACCAAACCAGTTCTTGTTTGGTTTAGTACATTTGAGTCTCCATGTGGACAATTACTGTGGACTAATAAGACATCCGTTTGAGGTTATATCTCTACACTTTGTGTTTACATTGGCAATGGTTCTTAATGGTTATTTTTAGCTGCTTGTTTTTTTTTTTAACTGTTGTTTATAGATGATGGCATTTGAGGTTGAAAATGTGGTAAGACTAAAACATTTATCTCGTAAATTGCATGTGGATTGTCTGCCTAGTAACCTATGCTAGCTATATAGTAACCTTGCTGTTTTGCTAAAGACTAGATTTATTGCCTGTCATTTAGGAAACTAGAAACACCACACACACACACACACACACACACACACACACACTTCATTGGTCACTGAATGGCTTTCTTCTGTAACAGGGTATAAGCGGGTATTTAAGCCTCTGGATGCCTGTAAGAAGTAAAAGCAGTCTGAGCTTTGAATTTTAGGCATGTTTTTCTGTTTACACATCCTCTCATTCTAGAATACCTTCTGCCTCCTCTCAAGTTTTGAGGCAGGCTCTCACTACCTAGTGAAGGCTGGTCTTAAATTAGAGATCCCCCTGCCTCAGCCTCCTGAGGCTGGATGTCCCATTACTGCTTCCTCCTTCCTCCCATGCCTGTATATTTATTCTAAAAAAGGGGGCAGGGGGAATCCCAAGCATACACAGGTGAAGCAAGAAAAGGAGTCAACCTCCATGTGGCCGCCACCTGGACAGCCATTGTACGTAAGTATCGTTATACAGTGATACAGATTTTTACCACATTTACTTCACCTGCCACTCTTTTGCCATTGCTTTTCCAAACTAAATCCCAGACACCAAGCCGTCTCACCTTATAAACTCAACCTCTGAGTTTCTAAAAGAGAAGAAGTTGAATTCACAGTTGTAACGTCATCACCACACACACATACACACAAACATAGTGATAACGTCTCTGTATCGTGTAAAATCCATTTCACATTTGAAAAAACCAGTCCTTCCTATCTGTGTGGTCAGAGCATGGTACCCAGATGGCATGTGCCCGCTGAGCCGTCTCTAGCTGTCTAGCACAGCTCTCTCTGTTTCTGGCCACACCCTGCCATTGACTGACTGCAGAAGCCAGGTAAGTCGCCTGGAGAATGCTCCATGGCTTAAAATGATCTCTTTGCCTCTATTTCCTGTTTTGTTTTGTGTTTTTGAATAGAAGCTTCTATTGGTTTGATTAGCTTCAAGTTCAGGCTTTTTTTTTTGCTAAATGAACATTTTATATGTGGTACTGCGAGCCTTCTATTACCTCTCACGGGAAAAGCCAGTGTCTGGCTGTTCTGTTCTGTGACGCTAAGAGTAACCAGGAAGCCGTGTGTCACAGCCTGCTCCTTCTGTTGGAAGACTAGCCTTTTAGCTTCCAGTCAGCTCTCTATGATCTTTGCCTGCAACAGATATTTGAAGCTTTCAATTATTTTCTAATCGTGTCATTCTTCCTTGTTTAGTTGGTGAAATTCTTCTGGAGAAGCTTTCCTTATTAACTAAGATTGCTTAGTTAAAGGTGGGGGTGGGGAGAAAGTGCTTAATTACTTGCTCTCATTTGAGAAATTGACCACTCTAGTTACGTTCAGTGGTATCTACTGAGCTACGTTTCCAATAACTGCATTCACAAGTCTTCTTGAGACTCAAATTCTTGCACTAAACTTTTACTCCTATTGGCAGTTCTTAGTGAAGGAATATAAATCAGGTAGAGTGTTTGATGCACGGTGGAACTGAGGAAACACGTATGTGCTTGTATCAAGCATTGGTCCTTCCTTCCCTCCAGTTCCTTCGGCTTCACTCTGCAATTTAGGGGTGCAGTTCAGGGGTAGCGAACTAGCCTAGAAAACTGGGTCCCCTGGGTTTAACCGCTAGTACTACAAACACAGGGTGCCACCTTCAGCCTTGAATGAAATGAGCAAATACAGACAATTCTTTACATTTCCACTAAAGCAGAGATCCCTTTGCTGTAGCGATTTTTCACCTCGGTACGTGTTTAATTACGTCCTGAGATGCCGACGACCGGACCTCCTCACAATGTCAGTGTCTTTCGATTGTACATTGGAATGAGATCGCCTGTGAGAGACACAGCCTTATGCACTCAGAAGTCACAGTGCATCAGCTTTTGCCTTTCCTACGAACGCCATGGTTTGTGAGGTGCTGATTTAACACGGAGCTACCCTGGGCTGACTGCTTGGAGAACGTCTTTATAATAACACCCTTTATTAAGAACACACTTTCATTGAACGCTTCAGAAATAACTGTCTACTAATGTACAGAGTGGGCTGGGATGTCTGCTCTCGGCAAATGAGATACACAAGACCCTTTGGTCATCTTTTAATATCGGGGAGAACACAAGACCTATCACTAGAAATGGGAGAATAGTTTGCCAAAATTTTACCTCCTTTTTTTTTTTTTTTTAAAAAAAAAATGTAAAGTTGGCACATAATATTTTTGGAATGTCCCAAGAGTTCATATAGAAAATATAAACAGAGTAGGAGGAGTTTACTTTCCACTCCCATTCCTATAACAGATATTAACCCTTAGAATGTAAACTTTTCTCTGCCCTGGCGAGTTCTACATCCCCAAATCAAATGCGATGGCACAGCCTGATGAAAATATCATGGATAGAAGTCTTCTTAGAGGTGGAAATAAATTATCAACCTTTTCTAGACAATAAGCTGAAATTGTTTCTTTTCCCCCAGAAACTGTTGGAAGAAATTTCGGCACTTGGTTCTGCTACCGTTAGTGACGGTCTTTGTAGGGAAGCTCTCGAAAGAGTAAATCAGGAAAGCGGGAATAATTATGTCTGGAAACTAAAGTGGAAACCACTGGTTTCTTCCTTCCTTTTTTCCTTTCTTTCTTTTTTCCAAGACACAGTTTCTCTGTGGTAACTCTGGCTGTCCTGGAACTCAGCCTGTAGACCGGGCTGGCCTTGAACTCACAGAGATCCGCCTGCCTCTGCTTCCTGAGTGCTGGGATTAAAGGCGTGCGACACCACTGCCCGGCTCACTGATTTATTTAAATAGCACATATATTTGTGTATGGACATGTGAGAGTGTCCATGAAGCATGAAGATCTCTGGATCACACATTAACACCCAGCAGATGCACTGAAACCAAACGACTTCAGCTCATTGGTGTGAGTCAGCCAATGTCATCCACTGCCACCATGCTGGGCACAAGAACAGAGCCACAGTGAAAATACGGGTCATGGTGCCACCGCTGCCACACACAGCCCCGCTCCCCCCACCCCCCACCCCCACCAAAGAGAGACCAAGCAGCCACTCGGTGAGCAGCTACACCCAATGGGACCTAGTAATCAAAGCTTTTCTGATGGGAGGAGGGGCTGGAGAGATAGCTTAGCAGTTACGAGCACTTGCTGCTCTTTCAGAGGAACTGTTCGGGTTCCAGTACCCAGAGGGTGGCTCACCTCTGTCTGCAATCCCAGTTCCAGAGGATCTGATGCCTCTGCCCTCTGAGGGCACCCGCACTAATACTCACACAGACACATGAATAAGCATATAATGGAAAATACATCTGAAAATATTTTCTGACAGTAATAGACACGCATACTCAGGCTATATGTTAGATTTCCCTGCCTACCAAAGCATTACGATCCCAGAGTTTATGGAGTATTTGATCCACTAACACGGGATCCCACCCAATAGGCATCAGACAAGGAACTCAACTTACCTACACATGCCCAGGGAATTAACACACACACACACCAAGAATAGGACAAATTTGCTCGAAATGTGCTGAAGTACCAGTTCCCAGTCAACGCTGTGTAAGGAGGGACATCATCCTCCAGGTGTGATGTACCCAACAGAAAGAATTTATGGGCCGTGAACCACAGGATCAAAGCAGAGAGGCTTGCCCTCGCTCTCAGTGGGGAATTTCTGCCACCTGCCCCCATTAGCTTTCAGAGCTGGAGATTCTGATCTTTAGGAGGGGAACATGTCCCTACCCCGGGAGCACAGTAAGGTTCCCATTGGGGTGGTGTGTGGTGGCACACACCTTTAATACCAGCACTCAGAGGCAGAGGCAGGGGCAGGCAAATATCTGTGAGTTTGAGGCCAGACTGAGACTGTAGAGTGAGAGCCTGTCTCAAAAAGGAAGACTCCCATTGAACTGTAATCAGGCTGCCCCTGAGCACCTCAAGCATCCTCTGTTAAGGGGTCATTAGCACACACAGAGGGGAGTTACAAGGCCAGGAAGAAGCCACCCTGGTATTACAGAGTGGTGGGACTGGGCGCAAGTGAGGGCCCCTCGTGGAGGCTGGATGACTTGCATGGGTGCTGGATGCTATTCTCTAACAAACTGTGCAGGAAACAGACCAGAGAAGCATCTCTGGCCTGAGCAGGATAATGGGGACCAGGAATCAGCCTGTGTGCATCTGGTAAATCACCCCAATCAGTAGAAATGAAAGCTGGGGTCCAGGAGGTTCTCGGATGGGCAATAGAGAAGATATGATTGAGAACTGTTTGCAGCCCCCAGACCAGTCTCAAAAGTTGGGAGTACAGCTTTTCCACTAACCTTTCCTGTCTTACAAAGATGGGCCCAGGATGGAGAGATATCTGGTTCAGTTGATACAGTACTTACTCGAGTATCTGAGTTCAATCCACAGAACCCTAACCTAAAAGAAAGCTAGGTGTGATGTAGCTGGAGAATTGAGACAGGCAGCTCTCTGAGGCTTACTGACCAGCCAGTTTAGCCCAAACTGACTCCAGCCTACACACACACACACACACACAGACACACACACAGACACACACACACACGGAAAAAGGAAGAGAGGTCCCTGCAAAGCAGTGTGCCTAAGTAGTACCGGGGTAGTCTATGTTTAACCCAGGAAGGAGCTGCATAGACCCAGAAAGGTGTGTTGTGAGTGCTAATGATTGGCAGGTCTTGTAGGACGTGCCTAGGTCACATCCTCTAGACATGGCCCACATCCAAGGCTGACTGTGGGCGTTTCAACTCTGGACTCCAGGAACTGGCTGAAGCTACGGTGCGGGCATCACAGTTTGCCCTCTGCCTGATTCTCTCCTAATAAACATCGCAAACATTAATCTGTCTCAGTCTTCTTCCCAGGGCACTCAAACCACAGGAATGAGTTACAGAGAACTCTGCTTCTGAGGATTTCCTACATACTTGCTATCAATAGCCCATGGTCTACGGATTCCCTGAGCACAGTGGCCTCTCTCCTATGTTACCGCCAACACCCTGAGTTTATCTAACATAGCTGTCAGGACATCATGCTGAGCCATCATGAACGTTAGCGTGTTGGTCTGTCTCACTCTCCCAGCCGAAGGATCTTTCCCTCACTCACTTCTGTGTTTCAGCTCCTGTGGGAATAATCAGTGCTCAGACCACGCGGCTGGATAGCCATGAATGATGGGAAGGGCAAGCCCCAAAGCCAGGCTTTTCTTATGACTCATTCTTGAAGTTCTAAGTCCTTGAAGAAAAATGAAGACCTTTGTTAGACTCCTCACTATGTATGTCTCTGTGGCCGAGAAAGTCCTTCTCGTTCACGTCAGAATTTACTTTCCTTTGTGTCTGGGTATGAAGCCAGTGGGAAGCGGCTGTCAGGAGCAGAGCAGAGGGTGAATGAGTCCAGTTAATGCCACTGGCTGAAATCCCGGAAGCCAGTGATTCCTGCTGACACAGCAGTTGTCGTTTATTGCCAAGCTAGGCCCAGGTGTGGAGGAGAGAGAAAACACTGCAGTCCCCTGGGAAGGCGGAACTAGTCCAGAAGATGGATGAGTAATAGAATCTTGGATGCCAGTGAGCCATGTTCTTCCCCAAACACCTGTGACGACATTGGTGCCAGGGAGAGAGTGCAGTGCCAAGCAGCAGGCAGGAGTCTTTGAAACGAGGTCCCCAAACCCAGCCATAACTGGAGTTCTCACTGCAAACACGTAATGCATTTCCTCTCTAGTCAGTAGCCGAAGAATCGTGCACAGGCCTTCGCAGAGGAATGTGGGTAAATGAACAGCGGGTTATTTGAAAGAAAAAGAAAGCAGGCCACTAAGGAAGAGGTCTAGGACAAGCGTGCTAAAGAGGAATTTAGGGGTCTGGGGCTGGGGCTCAGCGCAGAGCTTTACCAAGCACACGCAATGGCCGTGGTTTGACGCTCAGCAGTGCAAACAACAAAACAAACCCCGGGAGGGAATATCCGAAGAGTCTGAGTTCTTTCCTTCCTTTGCTGAAAACAGAGTAGACTGGGGCTTACAAAATAAGCAATCACAAGGCTAATGCCAGCTGTCTAAGTTTACCTGCACAGGGTGGAGGGAACTGAACCCTCTGGACGGGGACATCACTAACCGCACGGGCAGAAAGCTGTGTGAGAAAGCTAAAGCAGCTCGGAAGCCCGCTTCTGTCCAGAATGAGGATGCCACGGCGCACCGGTGGGACTTGCTCTTGAAGAATCGTAGTGGGTCTGTCCTGTCAGCTCTACCCCTTTACTCTTTGTTCAGGAGTGAGAAGGGCGGCAGATTAGGAATTAGAAGGATCTATAGTTAGACTTTCCGCAGAAGATCACGTGATCGGGGGAAACTTGTCTAGGCAGCTATCATGTTCAGAGGAGGAATGTAACAGGGAAAATGCCAGAAGATGTATGCAACACAGTTGCAGTAAAGTAAGATGCAGGGCCCGGCAGTCACCCATGTACCCACAGCAACGCCAGGAAAGTCGCTGTTAGTCTTGGGTCCTGAAGCCAGCATGGAGTCTGAATTCATGTAGCTAGAGTACACTGTGTAGGAGTCACAAGACATCTGACCTAAGACCCCGCCTGAAATCATGCTCTATGTCTAAGACAGAGCCTGGATCTTGATTCCCTCATTCCAGCGATGAAATGGGTCAAGGAGAGGTAAACCAGAGAGAATCAACCACTTAACAGAAAAGCTGGCCAGAGTAGAGCATTTGGAGGCAAACGACAGCCTCGGTGACACTTCTGTCAGGTGTACTGGCATAAGCATATCACCCCAGAATGCAAGAGACTGAGGTATTAGAGCCTCACCTGGGCCAAGCAGCAAGATCCAGCATTTAAAAAAAAAATCCTAGTACAATATTGGTGACTTTCATATTGGCGAGCAAGAGAGACACGGAAAAAGTATATGCATGATTAATCCTCAGCCTCGGCTCAAGAGCAGCAAAACTGAAGGATGGTGGCGGTGGTCAGAAGTAGCAACCCAGGCTGGAGGAGGGTTAGGTACCGCCTGGGAAGGGACTTGGGAGAACGCTCAGGATGCGGGAGCATCCTTTATCTTAATCTGGGTAGAGATTATGTAGATTTATTCAATGTGTAAAACTTCTAATGAACCTACCATCCATTTTTATGTCTACATACTGAACCTCAAAAACAACTAGCATGAAACTACACTTATTTGGGGTGGTGGGGGAAGAGACAGGGTGTCGCTATATAGCTCTGGCTGACCTTGAACTCAGAGATGTGCCTGCCTCTGCCTTTGGAGTGCTGGGATTAAAGGAGAGGCACCAAAACTGGGCCAAAAATAGCACTTAAAAAAAAAAAAGCAAAACTGAGTCTGGAGAAGTTTCCTGGGCTAACCTAGAACTGACGAAGTGGCTCAGGCTGTCCTGAAACTTGCTATTCTCTGCTTCAGCCCCCAAGTGCTAGGATGACACGAGACTGCCACCACACCTGGGAGAACGACGCATTTTAAAACTCTTTTCCCACCTCCACCCTGCACACACTGTATAGGCCGAATGCCTTGGCCACGTTACAGCTAAGCTGGTCTTAGGAAACGAAGCGTAGGGAGGGGCAACATCGCAAGATGGCAGCCTCACATAGGGTGGTCCCTCACTGGCCTCTGGATGCAAGGGCACAGCCCATTTCCCAAAATGTGGGAGTGGCACAGGCAAACCCGGACTCCGAAACGAAGCCGGGAGGAGCTTCGGGAGCAAGCAAGGATCATCGCCAGGGCTGCTGGAGCTGGCAGAGACCTCTGAGCAGTGTGGGTCTGTAGCTCCCGGACTAAACTGCAGGCCAGGACTGTCCCGAGGCCGTTTTATGAACAAGCCAGAGCAATGCTTAGAAATAGCTCCGAAGCCACAGAAGAGCCAGGGAGGCATCGAGGGAGTAACCTGAAACCTTAGGAGCGCTCGTTAATCAAGTGTTCAGCAAGGGAGTAGCAGGCACTCAAAACAAAAGCAATACTGAACCTTTTCGGGACACGAGACCTCATCTGTTACCTGCATAGCTTTCAGCTGGGAGGTTTACAAAAAAAGGTGTCACTGGCAGAGCGCACAGAGTAGAATGGCGGGACGGGATGGCTAATTGCGATCTTTAGATCGGCAAGTACAAGACCGGCTTGTCTGAGATGAGACACAGGCGCCATTGTTATCTGGACGGGGCGGCTCCGCACAGTCATTTAAGGATAGCACTAGCCATCTTAGCATGCAGAGACAACAATGCTGTCGGAAACAACAGCTGCATCCGAGAGTACACTGCGGTCATAGAGACCAGCACCAAACTGAGCGATCAAATAAGAGTCCAGTAATCAAGTTTAGAGATTGTCACAGGCTAGCTGACCCTGTTCGCCAAAGCCATTTACCACAAGCAGTCCTGTTGCTTCAGACGGCAGGAGAGCCACAACGTAGTTTCCGAGGGCCGTCTCTGCTTCTGCGCCCTCCTTCCCGGAGCGTCTCCTCTAGAATCTTCCTCCTTCTCGCGAATCCATTCGTGGTTTTTTTTTTTTTTTTTTCTTCCCAATAGATCAGATGTGCATAATTATTTTCTTCTTTTAAAAAAAAAGGTTTCTTTCTCGGAGCTGGGGAGATGGCTCAGTCATTTAAAACGCTAGGCTCACAACCAAAAAGATTGCATTGATTTCATGTATGTGGTGCTTCGCCTGCCTACATGTATGCATGCCGTGGGCATGTCTGGGGCCTGTGAAGTCAGACGGAGGCACTGGATCCTCTGGAACTGGAGTCCTGGAGTTGTGAGCTACCACGTGGGTGCTGGGGAACGGAAGCCAGGTCCTCTGCAAGAGCAACAAGTATTCTTAACCACTGAGCCATCTCTTCTGCACCAGGACGTTCATCGTTTGTAAAGGATTGACTATTGTTATTTTGGGAGAATTTCCCACAGTGAATTCAGTGTGGAAATCTCTCTGGGATAGATACTGAGGTCTGGACTGTGAGTTGTAAGGTTACTCTTAGCTTTTATGAGTGTGTTCCTGTCACCTCACGTCACTACGTGAAGTTCCCCAAGGGAAGCAGACTCCAGGACAGAGATGAGTGGCCCAAAAGTTGACCATGGGGTCACATTCACGTCTCCAGCGATGACGGGGAAGGGAGTAAGCAGGACTGGACAGAGGGGGCAGTAGGACTGTGATGGAATCGCACGGCAAGCCTCAGCTCTCTCCACAAGAGCACTGATCTCATGGCCCTTTGGTGTCCACGTTTAGGGTGCATGTATGTTAGGATTATGTGACCAGTCATTGGGTGCAGGTTACCCTGGGCTGGGATGGTAGGTAACCTGGGGTGAAATAATTCTCCTCATCGCATTTGTGGCTCTTGGTTGCAAATCAAGTTTCCGTAGGTGTTGTCTTACTTCATCCATTTCTGCTCTGTTTCGTGCTTTGTCCATCTGCCTGTCTGCCGACAACACACTGTCCTCACCACCACACCGCATGGACCGATTTTGTGAAAAGTGATGTAATTATCACTCTACCCTTTTTGGGGAAGATTTATTTTCACTCATGTGTCCATGTGTGTGCCTGCATGTATGTTTGTGCACTATGTATGCACAGGTGTTGATGGGGCCAGAAAAGGGTGCTGGATCTCCTGGCGTGGGATATAGGCAGCTGTGAGCTTCCCGAAGTGGATGCTGGGAAGTGAACTTGGGTTTCCTGAAGAGCAGCATGTGCTTCCCACTGCGGAGCAGTGCCTCCAGCCCATGTCTGTGTGTGAGGAAGGGTTCCGAGACCCAGGCCCGCCCGGGACTTGCTGAGGAGCTGAGGATGACCTCCAGGACCTCCTGGTCCTCCCTCCTCCTGGGACTACAGGCCATTTGCCGTTCATCGTGCGCAGCTGAGAATCTTTTTTCTTTTTTCTTTTTTTTAAATACTGAATGTTCCTATGTAAGAAGATTGTGTATCTCTATAGATACCTTTTTTCTTTAATGGATTTAATAAAAATTTATAACTACCTCCCAGGAGGTCTTGCACATTTTCTGTTAGATTCTTTCCCAGGGACTTTACAGTTTGTGTTGCTGTTGCTTTGTTTTGTTTTGGTTTTTGGTTTTCGGAGACAGGGTTTTTCTGTTGTAACTGACTGTCCTGGAACTCACTCTGTAGACCAGGCTGGCCTCAAACTCACAGAGATCCGCCTGCCTCTGCCTCCCGAGTGCTGGGATTCAAGGTGTGCGCCACCACCACCCCCGGCCTTGTGTTGCTGTTGCAAATGGTATTTTTTGCCGGTGTTCAGCAGTACAACGAGCTTTGGCTTTTAATTCAGCAATCCTATTAAATTCTTATGTTAATTCTGATACATTTCCTGTAGATTCCATTGTCCAATGTTTCATAATACCTACGGCAGGTGTTCGGACGGACACCAGCATGCTTTCATCGTCAGCCATCGCAATAAAAGATTCTAAAGCTAACCACGTCTTCGTCTCTGGCCGCACTCCACACTGCATTCATCCTGGACTTACTGATGTCAACAGTCCTCCATGTTCCCTCCTTGTTTATGCCAGTATCCAGGGCCGTTGGTTCCTTTGCTCTTCCCGCAACAGAACTATCCTCCAAACATATTATTCCACAACCTGACGTGTTCACGGCTGACTATTATAAAGTCCCCTGACTCCACTTTTCTCAAATAGTTTATGCATTCAATGTAAATAGGACTGTCATATACTGGTTAGTTTTAGTTGGTCAGTTTGAGTGTCTCACTCTGATCTGTGAAATTAATCTTATTGTTTTATGTGTATGAGTATTTGCCTGCATGTATGTTTGTGTGCCACATGTATGCCTGCGTACCACGTGTTTGGTGCCTGCTGAGTTTGGAAGAGGGTGCTGGCTCTGGGACTGCAGTTGGGAGCCACCATGTGAGTCCTAGGAATATCCCAAGTCGTCTGGAAGAGCAACCGGTGCTCCTCAGTGCTGAGCCATCTCTTCAGTACCAGAGTGCTTATGAAACACACACACACACACACACACATACACACAAACCCTCAAAAATACTGGATAATCAGGGGACTAGTCAGGAACACTTTGATTTTCTAGGCTTTGCAATAGGGCCAAAGGTAGGTAGATCAGCATTCACAATGGCCTTGTACTTAGTAGGCACAGGGCCTGGCTTCTGTCCTCAGGACCAGAGAGAAAGAAAAATAGAGACAAAGAGAGAGCTGAATCAGTCCCTTTACAATTTATAGAATTATTTTATTTGTTTTGAACTCACCATTGTAGCCAAGGATGACCATGAGCTCCTGATCCTGCTCCTGCCTCCGGAGTGCTGGGATTACAAGCGAGCACCACACAGCTGGCTTATGCAATGCCCGTGACCAAGCCCAAGGCTTTATGCATTCTAGGCAAGCACTGTACCAACGGAGCTGCACCCTACCCCCACTCCCACCCCCAGTGCCCACCCTGCCTAATGTTTTACACACTCAAATACAATATTTAATGTATCTGTGTATCTCTTTTAAATGGCTCACACTTCAGATTTTTTTTTCTTCTAAGAAGTATTTCCTCTAAAACAGATACCATTAGGGCTGGCACTCAGAACTGAGAGGCAAGATAGTACTTCAAACTGCAAAGTACTATCTGGACACATACCCTGAAGAAACAGCCAAGTTCAGCAAAATATTTGTTAGGCCTCCAAAGATAAAATAACAATGTGACTTTCTTCTTCCTAGGGTACTGCGCCGTATCGGTGGTCCCTGGTGTCCCAATGGCACCGGGCCATGCCACACAGATCACGTCTGTCTGGTGAGATTAAGTGAAGACAGAACCTGTCCCAGCTGGGCTGGCAGTGACTTCACTGGTGTTTTAAACCTGAGCTTCAGAGGTGATTTTTTAAAACTAGAACAAGACAAGGAGCAAAACACATCAAGACTTGGTCAGTCTTCCTGTGGACGCCAGGGAAGCAGTGGTCTGGTAGCATATGAAGTCTCATATGTCAACACTCTAGAGCACACGGAGGGTCTATGAAAACAGAATGCTATCTGCCAAAAAGATATTAAACCAGATTCATCTGGTGTTTTCTGTAAATAACTTGCTATTTTTGTCGAGTGTCTTGTAAGAGTCAACTGTACTTATTGAAATAGAATTCTAGGAATGACTAAAGCTATATTCTGTGATTTTACTAAAGAAATAAAAACATATATTACATATACATTTTATGTCAGCAGATGTTACACATTACAATCCTACGCTAATATTTCATCCTTGCCACCCTGAATTCACAGTATTGTCCAAACTAAGTGGTATATTCTTCTGAAAGTTACTAGTATGTACATTTTGTAACTTCATTGCCATCAATAAGTAGTAGCCCCACTGCACTGAGTTTGGGGAAGGACACTAAAATATATGGCATATGTATCCAGAGGTTGACTTAATACATTTCAAAACCAGTGATAACAGTAACCCTCTGTGAACTATTGACCTAGGTGATTTTCACAACTATCTCCTTCAGTCCTCACAATGGCCAGAGGTGATACAACGTAAGTCTCATAAAAGAGAACACTAAACTTGACAGGACCTTGTACTTTACACCAAGGAGTCATTCCTTTTTTTAATGGTCTTATCTTGATTATTGGCTATTACAAGATGCAATATCAATGTCCTTCAGGGAGAAGACGGTGTACTCCGGAAGCTGCAGCTCAATTGTATTTTCTGAGTACAGGGGAGAGCACTGCAGGTGAAAGAAAGGGCATTCCCGGAGCAGCTCGGATACAGGACAGCAACTGTGGTGAGAGCAGCTGTCTCCCGTGAGGCGACCTAGGAGGCTGAGGCTGAAACTCAACTCCACCGACAGACATTTCTAAAAGACTGGCCAGAAGTCTTCTGGGGACACGTTGCTGTGTGTATTAGGTGTAGCGCTGAAGGATTTAGACATTGTTCTATAGAAAGTGGCGAGAAGCAATTTAGCAAGTTTAAGTTACCGACGTTCTAGAAACTTGTACATTTAAAAGCCCAAATACCGAGCTGTAGAAGGAACAAAGTTTCACCTCTGTTGTAACTCTGCTCCTCAGATATAATCACCGTTATCGTGGATACAACCTTTTTAAATGCACAAAAATACAGAGCTACTGTTCAACATAAATGTAACTATACTTGACACTTTTCTTGGCAGTACAACTCATTGGGTAAAATACTTCTGGATGCCAACATATACTTTGGAAGGTTTTGAACAGATTCAGGCATTTCAAAGTATTAAGATATTTAAAATCTAGAAAAGATATTAATATAATATACGTATATTTTGTATACTTATCCAGTTAGTTTTAAATCTGAATTATTGAAAGTGGAGTTAATAGATAAATACATACATGCATATTAATATTTAATATATACCTTTAAATTACTCATTAGAAAATTTTTTTTTATCAAGTTATGTTCTCCAAGAAGGTTTTGAATGCTTTCTTTTCCTCCTAATATTCACCATTATTAGGTGTGATCACTGGGGAATTTTCATTGAGTAAGGTTGTGACAAGATCGTAGCTGTGGTGTGTCAAGTAGCTAGCCTACTTCAATCAGATTATTGTTTTTAATGCATGATTCACTGTCTATTTAAAGTCCTAAAAGAAACAACTGGGGAACCAGACACTAAGGAAATGAAGAATTATATTATATTAGGAGCAGTGACTAAACATAAAATAAATCACACTGGGCAGAAAACTAAGAGTACTAATTTAAGTCAGTGGTTCTCAAATACCAGTGCAATGCAGCTTGCAACACCTGGAGAACTTTTAAAACTAGCCAGTTTCATTTAATTGCTCTGTAGTGTGGGCTGAGTATTAAGATGTTTAAAAGCCCCATGGTCGATTCTACTATGAGCTGCAAATGAGAGTTTCTATTTTTGGTATTATTATTATTATTGTCTTTTTTTCCAAGACAGGGTGGTTTCTCTGTTGTAGCCCTGGCTGTCCTGGAACTCACTCTGTAGACCAGGCTGGCCTCGAACTCACAGAGATCACCCATCACTGCCTCCCGAGTGCTGGGATTAAAGGCGTGCGCCACTCACGGTCTGAAAAAATAGGTATCTTTTCTCAGAACAGCCACTAGACTGTTTTCCCGGGCTTAATTTTGTTTTTCTACCTTGACCTACAAAGATGAAAGGGCAGAATTACGCAGAGGCTGAGTCAGACATCTCGCTAGATCCAGGTAAATCAGAGGCTCTGTAAATCTCCAGAAAACAAATGAGATAAACAACATGGTTCTCAGAACATTCTCTATGAGTCGGAATCTGCCAGTTAGAACAAGTCTGGCCTGGCTGGCACGCAGCGAAGGCAGCATTTCCATAATACCGTAGGAGAATAATGAATGGCCTGATCCAGTGGAGAACATTCTTCGGGTATTTCAATTGCCTGAGATCTGATTTCTCACCCTCTTTCTCCTCTTTGCCCTCCCCTCCCCCACCTTGTAACTATAAAATCTTCAAGCACAGTCACTGATTGGTGACACCGGAAAGAAAATCCTGTCCCGTGGAGGAATGTCCCCGCTGACTGGGAGAATGAGTCACTTCTTGCTCAGACCTCAGGGTATTTTAATGTCCCATGCCAACCTGCCATTGCCAAGCAGCAGCTGACGCTCCAAAGAGACCTTCTGACCTTCAGAGAAGAAAACTGAGCTCTGAACATCAGTGTAGCGAGTCTCGAGCACGCCTGAGCTGGTGATGCAAGGGAGGCGGCCACTTTCTAGGCAGGAGATGCACACTGTGATCTTGGGGACTCACTTTCCGACACTTCATTAAACAGCACAGCTCTGCCCAGGAGTATGTTGGTGAACCTGTGTGGAGGGCGGAGGGATGGACAATTTTGGGGTGCGGGGAGTGGAGAGCCTGATTTATAGCACTGCCAACCGCCATCGTGTCAGATGTCAAGCTATCAGCCTGCTCACAACATTCCTGAATGTTTACCAATCAGCTTTCACCAGCCTGTCCAAACTGGTTCTGGCAGACTGCTGGCTCTACCTCAGGAACCACCAGCGATCACGGTAATGCGCGCCTGTATCCCCAGCACTATGGAGTCTGAAGCAGGAGGACCACAAGTTCAAGGCCAGCCTTGGCTACATAGCAAGACTCTACTTTCAGAAAGAGAATCTTGGTTGTATAATTATTGTTTAAGCTAATGAATGCCATTTTGTGGCTCAAAATTCAGTCCAAGTGAGCCCAATTCTTTTCTCAAAAGAGCCAAACCTTTGTTTGGAGCGAGTAGCTATTCCACATCAAATTTATTTGAGCCAAATACATATTATAAATTCTCTAGAAATAAACAGTTGTCTATTTCATGTTAGGAAACCCTATGCCACTCAAATTAATGTCTTGCAGAGTGAAAGAGACCTGGATCCTGTTTCAAAAGAGAATCCATCAACTCTCCCTAGAAAATAATTATTTTCTATGAGATTTTTTTTTTTTAGATTCACTTATTTTATGTGTAAGAATGTTTCACTTGAATATATGTCTCTGTACCATGTGTGTTCCTGGCACCTTCGGTGGCCAGAGAACAGAGAAGGCATTGGATACCCTGGCACTGGAGTTACAGATGGTTGTGAGTCACCATGTGGGTGCCGGGAACGGAACTCAGGTCCTCTGAAAGAGCAGCCAGTGCTCTTAACCACCTCTCTAACCCTGTGGCGATTTTTGTTCTTTTAATTTAGTACCGTTTCCTTAAAGATGTCAGAAATATGAGTTAACCATGTTAGTGAATTACTAGTCAGAAGAATTAGCTGTTTGCTTTCCATGCTACCGTATCATAAAACTACTTACACAGTACAACCACATAGAAATAGGAAGCGCTTGCATTTGCATAGTAGAGAGGTTCTGAGGGATCTAGAGTCTAAATAAATGCTACTGTGCAACAAAATGTGTAAGTCAGTTTCAGCAGGTTATGTCCCATTTAGGATCCTCACTCAAAACGGACAGGAAATCTATACGGCCAGGTACTGAGGCACGTCCCTGTAACCCAGGAAACCAAGGAGATGATAGGGTCATGAGTTTGAGGCCATCCTGGGCTACAGAGTGAAAATTCAAACAAAAAGTCCGAGAACGAAGAGATGGTTCAGTGGTGTGCCAGTTACTTTCCTACTTCTGTGATAAAACCCCGTGACCGAGGCGAGTTATAGAGGGAGGGGTTATTCGGATGGCTCAAGACTTTTTAAACTCCAAAGCCCGCCCACGATGACATACTTTCTCCCACAAGACCACACCTCCTAAAGTTACCCAAGCAAGTCCATCAGCTGGGGACCAAGTATTCAAACATCTGAGCTTGTGGGGGACGTTCTCATCCAAACCACCACAAGCAGTTAGCTGCTCGTGAAGAGGGTTCAGATTCAGTCCCAGAGCCCATGTCTAGTGGATCACTACCAACTGTAACTCCAGCTCAGCTTCCTCTTCTGGCATCCATGGGCACCTGAGCGCGCTCTCTCTCTCTTTCTCTCTTTCTCTCTCTCTCTCTCTCTCTCTCTCTCTCTCTCTCTCACACACACACACACACACACACCACATACATAATTAAAAACAAAATAAAAAAAGCCAAGAACCCTAACCAACATCCAAAAGGTACCTACCTTGAGAATACGGCAGGATCTCATAAGGTAGATACATAATAAATCAGGAAATTATTGTTATCGTGGTATCTTTTTGTAATGTTTGGAGAACAAACAGTTGTTGGGGTAAAATTATGCCCAGAGGATGTTTGTACCCTATTTTGATAGCACCCATCCTTCAGAGCTGTGGAATAAGTAAACGTGTGAACAACGTGAATTTGGGGGGGAGGGTGCACAGTAGCCAGGTCCTATGCAATTTGAGCAAAAACAAGTTCACGTTGATAACTGAACAGTGAAGAGTAAACTATTCTTAACCAAGTAATACACTGAGTCTTTCCCAAAGGCAAAGACAGTGATGGGTCAAAGACGTGTTTTGCTATTAATAAAACAGTCTCTCTGCAGGAAGTGTATATAGACGGCTCACAAAAACAGGAAAGTCACTCAGGAACCTGCTGATGGATGCCTGGTCTCAACTCATGGAACTGCCCTGACTTCCTGGGAGGGGCCACAAAGCCCACAAACAGCAGCCTTCCTCCTGCTTCAGAGAATGCTTCTGTTCATCCGGGAGGGAGGCTGGTCTAGAGAGTGGAGGCTGGAACTCTCTTCAGTGTAGAAATAATCGGTATAGAATCCATACCAACACTTTTATTTCACACATAAAGAAGCTACGGTCAAAGCTGGAGACGTTGGCCATAGAGTCTGCTTAGAATAGCTGCGGGGAAGTGGCCACATTTAGGGTAACTTCCCCTCCATCCTTGACTTTGCTAGTTTGAGGACAATGTTAGACTTCTCTAACACTCTGATTGCTCAAAGGTTAACTAACTGGGCTTCAAACCTCTCGACCTCTTTGCCTCCCCTTTGCAGCTTCCTTGTATTTTGGCTTTTAATCTCCCTGTTAATTCTACCTGGGAGAATCATGAGACAAGCCCCATGGCATAACTGCCTATTCCCAATATTAAATTGTATTAATTTTTTAGGTTATCATACAAAATAATGGGTTCCATCATGGGATCTGCATTTTTTATGTAGTGAAAGTACAATTTTTAAATGCTCAGGCGGTTTTTACCCTTACAGATAATACTTTCGGTGTGCAAAATGTCACACAGGTCAGGCATTTCATGGAGTACAGGAGTTCTGGGTGATTAATATAAATCACTCAAAAACAAACAAAAACCAGAGACTTAGTGAGAAGAAGCAAGATGCAGAAGCGTTTGCACCCTGGGAAGCCCTGGGAAGAACACAAGCTACACCTTCTGCACGCAGAGCACGCAGAGCTGTCCATCAGAGCACGCAAGGGTATCACCCTGCTGTTCCTGGAGAACTCCAGAACGGACTGGCAGAAGGAAACAAGGCTCTGGGCTGTGTGCTCTTTTCCAACCTTCTGGCTTTTGTGTCCTGTAGTTTTGGTAACAATATGACCAGATTTAAGACACGTGTACTGGGTGACTCAGAAGGTCTACTCTCTGGGAAATGACTGGACCTGTCCCTCGAAAGGCATGCACAGAAAGATCTGTAGAGTTTTTTCTCATGATAAGAGAAACCTGAAAATAACCCAAAGGCCGTCACCTGCAGCTCTCCAAGGGCCGAACCATCAGAGCTACTCAGTCATGGATTTTCACCAGGATTGTGAACAGAACAACCTCCTTTTCTCTACAAAGTGCTCAGCCTCAGGCATTTTGACATAACAACAGAACATGGACTAATATAATTAGCAATTTGAAAACGGTGGAGAAGTTAATTTTTAAAAAACATATCCAAATGTCCAGTAAACCATCCTTTCTTCCTCCTCCTCCTCCTTCCTCTACCACTGACTGAGCTTCATTCCAAGTCCTGATTTTCCTCTTTATACTGATAAACCTCAATACAGCCTTTCTACTAAGCAGCAGAGAAGATAACTGAGAATTTCCTTAAGCAGAAAGAAAGGCAAAGCAACTATCGAGTATTGGAATAAAATCCGACTAGACCAATTATGAAAGAACAAAATGAAATCACGTCCCATCGCGCCCCTTAGTTCTCAAGGCTCTGATAGAATGCGCCAACAGCCTACCAGGGGCAGGAAATGCAATTTTATAAATTTGTTAACAACCTTTAGAAATACAAGCAAAGAAGTGGGGGAGGGGGCTGACTGACGTTTTATCAGGGATTCCATGGTAACTGGGAGAGTCGCGTGTGCGGATAAATGTCTGGTAGAAACGAAGGTGCTGGGGGCCAGGTTGAGTAAATCAGGGTTGTGCGGCCACAGCAGGGGCAACAGCGGCTGGCTTCGCAGGTAAGAGGACAGGGGAACCAGTTGTCAGAAGGGAGGAAAGCAGGTGGGGGGTGGGGTGAGGGTGTGTGTGTGGGTGCAGGTGTGGAGGGGCGCAGGTGTGGGGGTGTCCTTCCTTCCTTCCTTTTTTCCTTCCTTCCTTCCTTCCTTCTTTCCTTCTTTCTTTCTTTTTTCCAAGACAGGGTTTCTCTGTTGTAACTCTGGCTGTCCTGGAACTCACTCACCTGCCTCTGCCTCCCAAGTGCTGGGATTCAAGGCGTGCGCCACCACCGCCCCGCCCTTCCATTCTTTATGCTCGTTAGTGCTGTATAACATATAAAAAAGAACTGATAACCAATTTAACATCCAGAAAACTGAAGTTTAGGGGAAAAAAATCAAAGCAGCTTTTTTTTTTTTTGAAGATTTATGTTTAGATTGTTCTTTTTTTTCACCTTTGAATAATGAAAATGGTCCCAAAGATTCCATGCTGTTCAGAAGTCTGGAGGAAGAGAGCTAAGAATATGGAATGTGCTTGTAATAAAATTTTCAAGGAGGACAGATGGAATTACTCAAACTTGAAATACAGCCAGATTCTGAAGTGAGCATCTCACCCTTGGAACGAAAACATGCTTGGAATCGTTTATAACCAGAGCTACCCAGGGCCTTTCAAACATCAGAGCCGAGGGCTAGTGAGAGGCTCTGTGGGAGGGGAGGTGCTTGCTGCCAAATCTGATGGAGAGAGAGAGAGAGCCAGCTCTTGCAAGTTGTCCTCCGACCTCTACACACACGCATGCCCTCACACACAGCAACTAAAATGAAATGATAACAGTTACAGAAAACAGTGAGGGCATGACAGCTCAGCAGTCACGTGAAGGCAGTCGCTACCGATCCTGAGGACGCGAGCGAGAACCCGGGGCTTACACACAAGCGGAACGAGAACCGGGTCCTGAATGTCGAACTCCGACCGTCATGGATGCCATGGCACCATGCCCATCCACACACCCAAATAAATGTGATGAAAATTAAGCAGACCAAAAATGTATCTGAGGCTCTAGCTATGTAACACAATTATTTGGGGTAAGTAAAACAAAGCAATCTCATAGTTTAGAAGGCAGAATTTTCTTGACTGTTATACTCGAGAAGTCTAGACAGAGAACTGATCTAGGCATCCATAGCTGGTTCTAGGGATTAAACATGTTTTCTCTCTCAGCATTCATGTGATTGGATTACAGGAGAGACTGATTGGTGCTTGCTGGGTCCTTAACACTAACCAAAGGAGAAGATACTGAATTGTCAAGGCTGGGGTAACAAAAAATGAGATCAAACATACCCAAAGGAAGTGAGGTGAATTTTCCACAAGGGGTGTCTGTCAACATATGGAGTGGCCAAAGTTTTGGTGATGATGTTAAACTTTATCTGAGTCTTGTGCTCCTGGAAAAGTGTCAAATTGTGTCCCCCCTTCACCTTTGGTGGACTTCAGACCCCCTTATCTACCATGACCATGCCAAGAGACTTCTAATTTCCTGTTCTTGGTTTAAAAAATAATATGGACATTTGTGTTTTGTCCACATTGACCTATAAAGCTTAGTGACTGATTAAACTTGTCAGGATTCTTTCCTTCCTCCAGGTCCCAAGCAGCAGACCACCATACATAAGCACTGGAAATAGGAAAAATCCTTCCCTAATGGCTCCCAAGCTAGACGTTGAGGGAAACTCATTGAGGAAAACTCTCCGGTCGACTTCCTGAGAGCCCCACTCACCTGGGTCCTCCTAGACGGCAGCTTCTCAGCTGCTCTACTCCTTCCTCTAAAGACAAGCCCCTTCCTTCCAGGCCTGGAGTTTGCGTTCCATTACCTACGTGTCTCAGTCACTGGTCTTCAGCTTTCCTCAGCAGCTATCCCATGACTCTGACATCTCCAACATCTTGGAGTCTCCAACACAACCCGGGCTTCACCTTCACAGCTTCACACAATGGCCTCTCTGGGCTTCCATGTACACTCCTAGATGGCCTCAGTGGCTTTCCTTAGCTACAGAAGGAACTTCCACATTCCCTTCTTGTATCCTTGACTCTAAAGCCCGAACCACGTGGGTGAAGCTGCCATGGTCTGCTGCTCTATGGGGCTGGAACTTGGCCCCATGTCCAGTTACATTTGGATCTGCTTTCTGTCGTTGATGGTTTCCTTCATTGGTTAAGCTTTTCTTTATTTCTTTTTCACAGGTTGGAAGCTCAGCTGGCCAGGGGTTGGCCTGAGGTCACAGCTCCCCTTATTCCATTTAGCAACAGGCTTTTCTTTAATCTCCTTGAGCACCGGGACTTCTGACTTCTACATTACATTTCCTGGTGCTACACTTCTCCTCAAATTGTACATTGTGTGTTTTTCCTTGCTCAGTTTGTGCCTTTTCATTATAGATCTGTGTAAGAGTGATCACTAATAAATGACAGAATCAATGCTGGGCTGTCTTGAAATCTCCTCTGCCAACACCATTAATCCAAAACGCTTCAATTTAGCCTCAGGGAGATTTTTAGGACAAGGGCAAAAAGCTGCACATTCTTTGCCAAAATATCGCTAGAATGGTCTTGAGGCTACTTACAAATCTTCTTCCCCTCTGAAACTTCTTGAGCTGCTCCCCCATCCCGTTCCACATTGCCTTCAACACCACTGTCTTCCCTTTTCCTACTAGGATAGCTCAGTAAGCCCTACTTAAAGCATCCAACCCCTTTTGTAGTCCAAAGTCCCAAAGTCTTCCACATCCCCCCAACAGCAGCATGAGCAGACCTGTCCAACAATACCCCAATCCTGGTACCAACTTCTGTCTTAGCCACTGATCTATTAGTGAAGAGATACCATGACCAAGACAACTCTTAGAAGAGAAAGCATTTAATTGGGGACTTTTCTTCAGAGGCTTAGTCTATCACCATCATCGTGGGGAGCGTGGCCCTGGAGCAATAGCTAAGAGCTACATCCTAATATGCAGCAGAGAAAGAGACAGAGAGACAGAGAGACAGAGACAGATAGACAGGGCTTGGTATGGGCTTTTGAAACCTCAAAGTCCACCCCAGTGACACACTTCCTCCAATAATGGTACACTCACTCCAACAAGGCCACACCTCCTAATCCTTCTAATCCTTTCAAACAGTTCCACTAAGTATTTAAATACATGAGCCTGTGCAGGCCATTCTCATTCAAACCAGCACCCTAAGCAATTTCCCTATTACATATAAATATTCCCTTCCTTTGCTGTCATAATCTTTTAAATAAGGTTTCTCCGTCCTCAGTTAAGATTTTTTTCATTTGACCCTGACTACACCAGACTACAGATGTCTGTACCACCAACACCTTCACCTAGTCTGATGGTGCTAGAGGACATGAAAGTTGATTCTGCCCTCTATCCCATCCAGTTCTGATTCAGTGGAGGAGCAGCAGCAGGGATCAGTCAGAATCCAAATCTCAGCTTCATCTGTCTCAAAGAGCAAGTTCAGTCATGTGTTAAGATGGGGGAAACCTGGAGGACACTAAGCTGAGTGGTATAAACCAGGCACAAAAGGACAAATACAACGCGGCTCTACCTTTATGAGACATCTAAAGCGTCATAGAAACAGACAGGAAATGGTTGCTGGCAGAGACCAGAAGATGAAGAAGATGGGTAGACAGTTCCAGTTTTGCAAGACATAAAATTCTCACAACAACGTGAACAGAATTAACACTACCAAAACTGTACACTTAGCACTGGCAGGAGACGATTTTATATTTATATATATATATATATATATATATATATATATATATATATATTATATTTATTTATTAACCACAATGAAGACATTCATTCCACAAAGTTAACCTCATTGTTCCTAAGGCTTATTGGAGAATGAGGGCATTGTCTATGACCAATTATTGAATTCTAATATTGAATTCGAACTTCAGCTCTCTGCAGGGCAGGGCTTACTCTGGTACGCTTATCACAAGGTAGATCTTAAAAGACAGCCCACTCTGAAACTAGGACTGAGTCACACAGTAGTGGCACTTCTCTCCCCCCGCCCCCCCACATTAGTCAAGAGGGTGCCCTTTCTTCAGGAGAGGGAGAAGGAAAGAAATCTGACCCCATCCCCAAGATATCCCTTCAGGGAGCACACCGAGCTGAGGTTAGGTTAAGCACTTGCCCCTAAGCAGAATGTCAACTGGAAAAGGACGGAAAGGGAAAGAGAGAGAGAGGACAATAAAGGAAGAGGGAATGGAGAGAAGGGAAAGGGAAAAGATGGAGAAGAGAGAAATGGAAGGGGAGGAGAGGGGAGGACAGAGGAGGGGAGAGGAGGGGAGGGGAGGGATGGACATTCGAATGTAGACTGGGACCAGCTGCTGTTCATGTTGCCATAGCCGGATTTGGAGTGGTCTTTTTTCTCCCAAGGTAAAACAAATATTGTTATGTTCTTTTGCCAGCATTAGAAGTGCCACATTTATAATAATTTGATGCACTCAATTTATTAAGTGGCTAAAAGAGAGAGAAAATAAAGAGGATTATTAACACAGTTCACAGTCTATATTTTATAATCATTCTGCTTTCTGGCTTTTGGCACGTAAGGCTCATTAGTGTCACTAGAGTACTTGGGACCTCTGCCTTTTCAATACTTTCATGGAACACAGGGTAGATTTCATTTGCTAAGTTGTCAAAGGAGAAAAAGGCAGTGTATTTAGCTACATTCTGTGCTTTAGACTGCACGGCCACGGAGTGACGCGTCTGAACGGAAACTTGCATCTGTTTTGTTTGTGCTTTCCAAAAAGAACGGGTTTAGTCATATAATTTTCTTCCCCTTCATCAAATTTTTGGTGAAATGTTAAAGTATCGAAGTTATCACAATCAAATTCTCAAGGGAAACTTCACATTGAAGTGCAGTGTAGCTCGTTCGCTGTTCTGGTTGTCACTGTTTTTGAGTTTACAAGGTCCTGCCACGCTGTCTCATTGGCCCTGAAGCCCGGGCCCCAGTGGTCCTCGTGCTCCGTCTCCTGAGTATCTGGGAAGTCACACACATCGCACACCCAGCTAGCGGTTGCTCAACTTAGGAAGAAACATTAAATATAGAATAGAGTTGAGAAAAATGTTTCTCTGCTTCAGTCAAATAGTCAGTCTGGGTAGGCTGCGGCGTGGCACGGGGGCTGGGGCGGAACCAAGTGCTTCACCTCTTTACAAAAGGAGTCAGACTCTGCTGAGTCCAAAATCTTCTGTGTGCACATCCGTATATATCCTCTATCAGCCCAGAGCACACTGAGCTTGAACAATTTCTACATCCCCAGAGACACGTTGTCTTTAAGGAATTAATCCACTTAGGAAATTACTTCCTAGAACTCGTACTAAAAAAATGAAGAAGCCCTATCTTTCACATTTGCTTTGAGGGGAAAATGGTGTGCTCCAGATAAAACACTACAGTGACCAAAATACCTCCCATCTGTCAACTTTATATTCCTCTCATTTAGCTTTCGCATCATGGACTTTGGCAGGATCCAGAGGAGAAAAGCAGACGAGAACTTATTTTTACCACTGTTGCAAGCGTGCCGACTGGCAAGGGTGTGGGGCGATGGGCGCTCTCAGACACTGCACAAGGACAAATTAATTTAGCTTTTCTGGAAGGTAATTTGGCAATAGACAGGCTATCCAAAATTTAAATATGTATATCCTTTAGCCAAGGAGTTTGGATTCTGGGAAATGATCTCCGTGAATGAATCAGACAAACACCATGGATATATATACAAAGGACTACGCAGTTGCCTGTCACCAGGAGGCTGCTTGAATGTATATTATGGTATATCCGTTCAGTGGGACTTCGTAGTTTTAAAAAACAATTGTTCATATTGGCATTATTTGTTAAGAAGAGGTTACAGAAGAACATCTATAGTCCGGGTTAGATGTGCTATAGCTCAGTGGGAGAGTGCTTGCCTTGCTTGCCCTAGACATACCCGCCACTGGAGGGGGGAAAATCAGCTTATATGGTATGGGTTGTAACACTTGTTTATATGCATAGAAAGAGTCTGTAGAGATAGAAGGCTGCCCTGTCCCAGGCTCCCAAGAAGCTGGGACTGAAGTCAGGTGCCACCATATGTACTTGCTGCCTGGCTGCCTGGCTGCCTGGCTGCCTTCCTTCTTCCCTCCCTCCCTCCTTCCCTCCTTCCTTCATTTATTTATTTGAGACAGGATCTCACTCTATAGTCCAGGTTAGCTGGAACTCGGTGTATAAGCCAAGCTGGCCTCAAACTCGCAGCGATCTTCTTGCTTTGACCTGGTGAACGCGAGGATTAGAGGTGCTGAGACAGGACACCTGGCTTCTTTTTATGTTTTTTTAAACCATCCCACAAGTATGTAGTGTGTGTGTGATATGTGCACATCTGTGTGTGTGTGTGTGTGACTGCCAGTGCGCATGTCCTCGTGTGCAAGTGCGTAGGGAGACCAGAGGTCTGTGCTGGGTGTCTCCTTCGACCTCTCTACCCTAGTTTTGAGACAGGATCTCTCACCGAACCTGAAGCTCACTCATTGGCCAGGCCAGCTGGCCAATGAGCTCTGCGATCCCCCACTCCCACCCCCAGCGTGGAAGGCAGGGCATAGGTACACGATGTGGACCTTGTAGTCATTTCTCACGTGGGTGCTCAGGACTTGAACTCTAGTCTTCACATTTGTGCGGTAGCAACTTTACTGATCATCTTCCCCAGCCACGGGCAGCTTCTTTAATCATAAGATATAGGTTGTTGACCCTCCCCGAGCTTCTGTACCAAAATACCTTATGCTAGATGACTTAACAACGGGGATTTATTTCTCACATTCCAGAGGCCTAAGGTCAAAGATCAGAGTAGCACTCAGCCAGTTCCTGGTACAGGCTTGCTCCTGGCCTCTCTCCTGTATTCCCATATGAAGACAGGGAATTCTGGGATCCCTTCTGCTTCTTATGATGGGCATAGGCCCTATGACCTCGGTGACTGTTGTCACCCCTGGAAGATTCTGTCTCCAAATGCAGTCACATTGGGAGTTAGGGTCTTATCCAGATTAGAAAAAATCAAGATACAATTTTTTTTTCTGGAGTGAAAAAGATTAATTCAACCTAACCACTTGTTCTTGGGGGAAAAAAGTTTTACAAATCATGTATAATCATGTATCAATAAGGTGGGGATGTTCTGAGAAGTGTGGTATCATAGCTTATGCCTTCATACACTGCGGTGTTAAGTAGCCACTGGGCAATATGACTTTATGGAAACAGTGTTGTATATACTGGTCTGAGGCCCATAACTCTATCTGGTAAGAGGTCAATACGTAGAATACAACTCCTACAATTCAGCAACAGGAACAATCAACCCAATTAAAAGTTGGCAATGGGACTTAACAGAAATTTCTTCAATAAAAATATACATGTGTTAGTAAACACATAAAACCTGCTCAACACTATTGGTTATTTGAGAGATTCCAATCAAACCCACGGTGAGGATACTCTAGGGGCTGAGGGTATACCTGGGTTAGTAACACGCTCTGCACAAGTTGCAAACATAAAAGCAAACAAGGAAAAAGAAAATTACAAATACTGCACAGATATGGAGAGTCTGGAACCCTTGCGCACTGCCGAGGGGGATGTAGAAAGACATCGAGGCTGTAGAAAATGTGGGGCCCCTCAAAAAGACAAACGTTACCTGTGAAGGTTAATTTTATCTGTCTTGTTGCAGGAAGTATGTCATTAGGCATGAGTTTTTAGGTTTCAAAAAGCCCATTCCAAACCCCGAGTCTCTCTTCCTGATCCCTTGTGATCTGCACGTAGAACTGTCAGCTCAACATGTCTGCTTGCCCACCGCCACGCTCCCCACCATGATGGTCAGGGACTCACCCTCTGAAACTGTGAGCAAAACCCAATGAAATGCTTTCCTCTGTCAGTTGCCTTGGTCATGGTGTCCCTTCACAGAAAAGTAAATAAGACACCGGACCATGGGCTTCTGGCGGATTCTCTTATCTCTGTTTCCCCTTTAGGGATGCTGAGATTACAGACTCAAGCTAGCACATCCCACTTCCCTGTGTGGGTTATGGGGACTAAGTTAGGTCAGCAAGCTTATGAAGCGATGCTTTTACCCACTGAGCTACATCCCTGACCCCATCCCTAGAAAAGAGGGGGAGGGAGAGGGGGAGAGGGAAGAGAAAGAGAAGGAGGAGAAGACAAAAAGAAGAGGAGGAGGAGCAGGAGGAGCAGGAGGAAGAGGAAGGGGATTTGGCCCAGTGGCAGAGCACTTGGCTAGCATGTTCAAGAACCTTGTCTTTAAACCCCAGCACTTTGAACCCCAGCACTTGGGGTGGAGAGAAGATTTTCTTTTTAAATGGATATCACTCATCCTTAGGAAGAAAGGACCTTTTGATACACAACACAACATAGATGATCCTTGAGGACATTATGCTATGGGAAATAAGAAGAAAACAAACAAACAGACAGATACCGTGTGATCCCACTGATAGGAGAAGCTGGACCCGCACTGTGACAGGAAGTGGCGGGTACCAGGGCCGAGGGGAGGAGGATGGCCAATTGCATGTTGGGACAATCTGATTGGATGCAAAGGACCAGAGCTAAATCATTATCCATTTCCAGGTAGATGATAGTTGCTCAAGGTATGAATGTATTTAACATCACTGAACCATGTACTAGAAAGTAGATAAAATTGCAAGTTTTATGTTATGCGTTACCTTTTAAATGTTTAGATTTGTTGATTTTATGATTTGTTGATTTTATGTGTATGAATGCTTTGCATGCATGTATGTATGCACACTGTGTGTGTGTGTGTGTGTGTGTGTGTGTGTGTGTGTGTGTGTGTGTTTGTGTGTGTGTGTATCTCTGATGCCCAAGGAAGTTGGAAGAGGGCTTCAAATCCTCTGGAACTGAAGTGATGGATAGTTGTGAACCAGTATGTGGATGCTTGGAAATCAGACTCAGATCCTCAGAAACAACTGTCGAGCCATCTCTCCAGCTCCTGTGTTAACCCATCTCAATTTGTTTGTTTTTGTTTTTGAGGCAGAGTCTCACTGTGCAGTCCTGGCTAGCTTTGAACTCACTACCTAGATCAAGCTGGCCCGGAACTCACAGAGATCCCACCTGCCTCTATTTCCTGAGTGCTGGGATTAAAGGTGTGGACCACAGTGCCCTATTCATATCTTAGTTAAAAAATAGTTTTCTACATAAAAGTCTATTTCTATCACGACCCTGGGAAATCTAACTTTTTTTTTTTAGAAGAACTTTAGAAGGCAGAAGACATATTTATCTGAAGTTCCAATTTGTTACTTGAGGTTTAACCTACATTGAAAAGTATTAGTGACATTAATCCAAATTTATAGGAATTAATTCCTATCCTAATTCCTCTCGATCCAATTAGGCTTATCTATATGTGACCCTTATTTCTCCAGATGGTACCAGACACCTGGTAGACTCAGAGAGATGGTGAATGTGACTGGCAGGTACTCCAGACTCCTTAGCTCTTTCAGGATCATGAAACAGTCTCAGCAGAGATCACAGCTTTAGAACCTCTCAGAAATGGTCTGATTCTTATCACGATCCAGTGACCCTCTAATCACCACCAGCATGACCCTCTTCTGTGCTTCTGGCAAGTTCAACAACCTTGGCTAATGGTCTCAAAAGAATGTTACCCTTCTCTTGGGAACTTTCCTCCCCTAGAAATGGCAGCAGTTTTCAACTGTCCTGATTCTTGGTCCCCAAGTCCCCCAGTCACCATAGTTGAACCCAGGTGAACAGTCAGTGCTGGATAGACATGAAGTGGTACTGGTACCCAAGAGGACAAGGCCACATGGCCTGGCCTGGCACTAAGGGGTGAGACGTGTTTTGACCTCCGCTGGAACAGATCCAGGCAATTTAGCAGTTGCATGGATCTTCAGGTCAGAATCTGCGACAGAACTCAAGAGAGTGGAAATATGCAATCTTCATTCTTTGCCGTTTCTTTTCCATAACAGCAAGATTAAAAACAGGAGAAAAATAGCCTTCACTATTTAAAGTCTTGTCTTGCTTAGTTAAAATCACTGTCAGTACGGCCTGGCATTGCATACCTGCAACCCCAGCACTGGTGAGTCCGGAGGCAGGAGGATTGAGAATTTGAGACCATCCTGGGCTACATAGTGAGACTTCTGTCTAGACAAACATGTAACTCACTGTGCATCTGTTAAACAAGCTCCTGTCCTCACTGAGGTATCAGCATTTACAGACCTTAGCATACACCATAAACAGGACATAAACAGGGCAGAGGAAATGATTAGCAACTACACAAACAGACCTAGACAAGCAAGTAGTTGCAAGCTTATCTTGATTTCTGAAACTATCCAGAGCCATAAAGCTAAGTGCGCGCGCGCGCGCACACACACACACACACACACACACACACACACACACACACGTAGTAGTCCACTGCTGCCAGGGCATCTCAGCAAGGAAAACAAGGAAGCATTTCATAGGCATAAACTCTACCAGACTCAGCAGAGGAAACCACTGCCCTGGCCAGCGCCATACTCAGTCGACAGTGGAACCCTGAGGTCTCAGCTCACGTGTTTTTATTCTTTCAGAACTCCGCAGGTGTTCTACTGATAGCACATGCAGATCATTAGCAATTAAACAACTCCACAGAAATCCAACACCGGCAAACAATACAGAATGCCTTAGACCTAGGACAGCCCCTCACCCCAACAGTGCATAAAACAATTTCAAACAGAACTAAAAATAAACTTTCCCAACATGCACGTGCACACACACACCGAGTGTTTTCAAGCTCATTTTTGGAAAGCCACATCTCAGCTTTAGAAAGACCTTGCTCTCCTTGGCTGAGACATGACAACTGAAACAGAGATTTCTAACCCCCCCTTTGGAGTTTATGCCATAAGAAGGGAGCATAATGCTCTCCTGGGAGCCACAGGGAGCGGGGGAGCCAGGCAAGGTTTAAGATTTGTTCAAGGTTGGACAGCAAAATGGATTTGCTGCAAAGACAGAATTTCCACAGCTGCTTGACTTCAAAGTTCAGCTAATTAGGACAGGCTGAGCTACTCACGATGCGTCCAAAGGATGTATTTTATTTTCTTATTTATTATTACTCTCTCTCTCTCTCTCTCTCTCTCTGTGTGTGTGTGTGTGTGTGTGTGTGAGAGAGAGAGAGAGAGAGAGAGATATGATGATTGTGATGTGTGTGGGTGGGCATTGTGGAGACCAGAAGACAACTCTGTGGAACACGAGCTCTCCCTCCATCTTCACACGGGATCCCTGAGGTTGACAGGTTTGCATGACAACTGTTCTACCCGCTGAGCTAGCCTGCCATTCCTCACTTATCCCAGTCCAGGATTAATTTACTTAAGTTACAGAAATGTTAATGTCCAGGTTTCCAATGAAGCAGGCCTGGGACAGTACTGGGAATTCTAGCTGGTACCACTCAAGACTCAAACTTTCAGGGTGACTTGGAGCTTGCCTAAGGGTGAGGTATGTTGGGTATGGAGATTCATACAAAGCCCATACCATCATGGACAGGGGGAAGGAAGAGATGGTCGCAAACCATTGCCATTCAAGGTTCAGCCCTGTAGACACCACAAACTCATTTAGGATGTGAGTATTTGGGAATGAATTTTCCCCGGAGATTATCATCAGAAGATTAGTAGGTGGAGGAACTCACATTTGTTCCATACCTGTAGTTGCTATTCAAAACACATGTACGAACACACACGCATACACACACATACATACACACACACACATGGGGTGGGGGGCAGACAGAGACAGGGACAGAGACAGGAGAGATAGGGACAGAAAGCAGGTACGTCCAAACCTGTATCAGGAAGGATACCAGGAGCTGACCCTGAAGCCCCAAACCAGAATTTCTTCTGACTTAGGGAAGCCTGCTCTGAAGACCTTTCAGTTGACAGGATCTGTCTCCCTCAGGCCACGGGACAATCTCCTTTCATAACATTTGTCAAATGCAGATGTTTATCACATCTGCAATATACCTTTGTAGCAAAACCCTGGATGAGTGTTCCTGCGGTGGCGGAAAGAGCTGCCCCGAGCTGGCAAAGAGAGGGAGTTGTGCGGGAAGGAGTCCCCTGCGGCTCTGTCCTTCAGGTTGGACATTCAAGGCTGTTACATAGAGAAACTCAGTCTTGAAAAAACAAAACAAAACAAGGAAAAAAAAAACAGAGAGAAAGAAACAGAGAAAAGAAAAAAAGATAAGATGAGCCTGGTGAGGTGTGGTGAAGGTGCTTGCTACCAAGCATGAAGACCTGAGCTTGACCCTTGGAGCCCACACGGTGTGAGGACGGAACTGACTCTTCCAGGCGCCTCTGAGTTCCACCTGCACAGCATGGCGTATCTATGTGTTTTTTGTTTATTATTGTGTGTGTGACATGCGTGCACTGATGCAGTGTGCACACACCACAGCGCGTGTGTGAAGGTCAGGGGGATCACTTCCTGCGGCTGGTTCTCACTCGTTCTACCTTTATGTGGGCTCTGGGCATTGAACTCAGGAAGTCAGACTCGTGTGGGAAACTTTACCCACTGAGCTAGACTTTCAGCCCTTGTTTGAATATTAAAAAAAAATAAGAATGAGGCAGTTTTCTTAAAGCAATAAGACTTCTTTAAAAATTTTTTTAAAAGCATGTGAAAACATAAGAACACAGTTCTTAGTGGAGCTGACTAGTGTGTTTGGTATGTGTCTGGGTGTGCCCAGAGAGGTACGGCTGTGATTTTGCTGGGAGCTGTGGCAGGCCCTGCTTTAAGCACTGTACGCAGACTTTCTCCTTTAATCTTTAGGAAAGCCCTCTTTACAAGTGGGAATGCTGACAACAGAGAGATTTTGGCAGATATGCAGTTTTGAAGTCAGAAGACCCTACTTTATGGGCAACACGTTTTAACCTCTTTAATATAAAGGGCTAGACCAAAAAAAAAAAAAAAAAAAAAGAAAAGAAAGAAAGAAAAGCCCTCTTGGGGTTGAATAGAAATGTACTGCTCAGAGCTTCCTGTCTGCCGCTAAAGATAAATATGTTTTTAAATGATCTGTGAATTTGCATAAAGTTCCTGGAAGTATTTAAAATAGATGAATCAGGTGACTGTATTTTCTAAGGAATGTAATTCAGACTGCGCTAAGATTTATACTGCAGGATTAACAGTGGTTATTACTAAGTTTGCCTTTAGACAGTGACTCGCAGTGTCTACACACATTTGTGCACATACTGCCTTGCTTTAATCCCCTTCCTTCTCCTCTTCCTCTTCCTCCTCCTCCCCTTCTCCTCCCTCTTCCTCCCCATCCTCCTCTTCCTCCTCCTATTATTGCTGTGTTTGCATGGGGCATGATGTTGCTCAAGGAGGTGGGAAGACAACTTTGTGGAGTCCATTGTTTCTGGCAAGCGCCTTTACATACTGTCCCCACTCACTTTGAATTCCAGAGCCACTCAATGATCAGGGAAGACATTAATATCTCCCACGTAGAGCAGAGGAACCCAAGCCACCTATGAAGTAACAGCTGGAAAGCTCAGAGCCACCGCTGGTTAAAACACCATAGCGTCTCATAGCGTTTCTTGAGTGTTTGGAGGTGAGACCATCTTCGTGCTGACGGGCTCTCGCTGCACTGAACGTCTCTCTGCTACTCAGGCTCCTCCTTCAAGAAGGCTGGCTATATTTTCAACCTTGTTGTGCATGGCTGCTGTTTCTGGGCTTCAGATCTATATACAGTAATGCCTGGGATGGAGACTGGGTCTTTCTGTTGCTTGCCCTTGCAAACCAGGACACCTCCCTTAGAAGCCCTTAGTAAATCTCTCCTCGTTCATCACCAGGTTAATTGATGTATTGTTTCCAAATCTATTATGTGCAAGGGGCATGGGATCGCCTGTAGGTGAGCCTGGACACGTGCTGGCATACATGGGCACATCACCTGGAGGTCACTGGACACATGGGCTTCGGTCGGCAAAGACGAAGGGGCAGTGAGAGTGAATGCTGAACTCCAGGACCCAGACAGTCAAGTCTAAGCCAATATTTGAGGCGGGGTCTCTCTGAGCCCAAGGGTGGCCCCCTGTTGTAGCTGGAAAAGGGGACCCGGATTACCATGTAGCCCTGTAGCCAAGACGACAGACCCAGGCTACCAAACCTCACTGCTTTTCATACTGTAACTCAACTGGTTCAGCTTTTCAGAGGCTAGGACGCTTGCTTTGGCTTTTATAGGGGCGGTCAAGGAAGATCTTTTAAGAAATTATTCCAGAAGTATTAATTTATGCATGGCTTTTGAATGACTGATGTTAGAGGGATTTCTTCAAAACCCACAAATCATTCAAAGATATTTTTAATTTTTAAAATGTTTCAGAAAATAACAAAGTTAAAAAATCTTTAATATTATTCTATATTTATTTTACTTTGAATTACTTATATTTATTATTATTATCAACTTACTATGTGTGTGTTCATTCCACAGCGCCATGTGGAGGAACTCAGAGGACAGCTTCTGGGAATTGGTTCTCCCACCATGGGTTGTGGGGATCGGACTTAGTGATCAGGAGTACAAGGCAAGCGCCTTCCCAGCTAACTCATTTTGTTGGCCATGTACCAGGTTTTTGGGGAGGGGGAGGAGGAGGATGAGTGGGGAGGAGGAGGAGGAGGAAGAGGAGGGGGAAGAGGAGGAAGAGGAGGGGGAGGAGGAGGAAGAGGAGGGGGAGGAGGAGGAAGAGGAGCAGGAGGAAGAGGAGGGGGAGGAAGAGGAGGGGAATGGGGAGGAGGAGGAGGAGGGGGAGGAGGAGTGGGGAGGAGGAGGAATGGGGAGGAAGAGGAGGAGTGGGGAGGAGGAGGGGGGGGAGGAGAGTGGGGAGGAGGAGGAGTGGGGGAGGAGTGGGGAGGAGGAGGAGTGGGGAGGAGTGGGGAGGAGGAGGACGGAGAGTGGGGAGGAGGAGGAGGGGGGGAGTGGGGAGGAGGAGGAGGAAGAGAAGGGGGAGGAGGAGGAAAAGGGGGAGTGGGAAGGAGGAGGAGGAAGAGAAGGGGGAGGAGGAGGAGGAGGGGGAGGGGGAGTGGGGAGGAGGGGGACGGGGGAGGAGGAGACAAAGAGGCTGAAGCTGCAGTTGTGGCTGTCTGTGTATCACTCTTGATCCTATTTCCTTTTTTCTTCACCAGAGGAAACCACACACAGTTGAATTTAGTGTCTGTTTTCATGTCGATATTTTTCTATGTAGTATACAGACCCGAAAGGATGGCAGTGTTTTGCACACACACACACACACACACACACACACACACACACACACACACGCTGCTGGATGAGGATACTCTACAGGCTTGCTTCTGCAGCAGCACGCTCTGGCCAATGCTGTTTCTCACTTACACCGTTTTGTTTATTAATACGCAGCTTTAGTCTCCACATCCTGTGCAGAGCCCTCTGTGACCCAGGGCGTTCTCTGCTGTTCTACAGATGGCTGCTATAGACTTCTCAGCAGGTGTCTCCCCAGCAGGTGCCGACGACTGTGTGGGGGTCACTGTCATGGAGTGGATTACTGAGTATACTTGTCTTGCACATTAACAGACAGGTTTCCTTATTGACTCAGAAGGACATCGATTTATTTTCTTTCCTTCTTCTACCTATCCATCTGAAACTCTCCAGTCTGCCGAACACATCTCATTACAGTATGCTGGCAAATGTCTTTTCTCTACTATAGAAGATCATAGTAGCTGTTATGGGCCTCTCCAGTGTGACATACTGTAGTCTATTTGTCCCTTGAAGTACACTTGATTGTATGTTACACACAAAGAACGAGAGAAAATAAAGAGAAGTGCACAGATACTGGGTTTCTTTCTAAACTGCAGAGAGACAAGCGAACGTTACCTTATTATTTCTTACTTGGGAATTATCTAAAGTGATCAGACTTTTGCATTTTGTATGAAGAATGTAATATGCCCCCCATCTCACCAGAGAAACCCCAGGAGCAGAAGAGTTAAGAGAACAGCGCAGGCGACCAGCTAGATTAATTAGCATTTGGCAACCTGTGCAGTGGATGCCTTGAACTCGCTCCTGGAATACAGAGGTGATAATACTGGATGGCGTCACCTTTGCATCTCAAACACCCTCTATTTTTACACAGTGTCTGCCTCTGAGACTCACTAGCAGTTGGATACGCTTACAGAACGCTCCCCAAAGAGTTTCCCTGTTTGGGGGAGAGGCTGCGTCATTAAACCAGAATTTACGCCCTAATGACTGAGGGATGGAAAGAATAGGCAAGCATGAGACCATATTTCCACTTCAGTTGAGGACCAGGACAAGGGGAACATTTACTCCTATGATGGGGTGATAGAGATAGATAGATAGACAGACAAACAGACAGACAGACAGACAGACAGACAGAGATATGCACGCTGAGACTGAAATCCGGATGGGATAGAATATGTATCTCAGTTTCCACACTTACCTTTTTAGTGTCTTGGCATCAACAGAAGCCTCAGCATGAAAATGTATTTTCTCTGCTCTAAGGAAGTGGCAAAATAAGAGACTGCCACAAAGGGCAGAGGCAGAGAGTGAGCTTTGGGGTCACAAAGAAATATTCAAGGTAAGAATCGTGGTAGGTAAGATCCTCTCCAAGATCGAAAACAGAAACTTGTAATTTGGGAGACTTGCTTATACTGATTGTAGCTTTTTAGAGGCTCAAGGCACTTATTGACCAGTCTGGAAATATTATGAACTGTTGTCAAGTCTACTAAACAGTCCCTTCTGCTTCTTCTGCTGGGTCAGTTTTGGTAATGTGACATGGAAATATGATTGCGAACCAGAGATAAACAGTCTCGTGAGTCTTCCTCCCCCAGCTATTTTGTTTTAGGTAGGATCTCATGACATAGCTTAGGCCGGCCTGGAAATGGACAACTACCTGCTTCTGCTAACCAAACAGGACTACAGGCACGTGCCCTCAGGCCTGTCCTGTGACCTTTCTTTTCATGCACACGTTTGAGCGTGTATGGGTAGGAAGTTCTGAGAATTCTCCAGAAGCAGCTAGACATTTTCTTACAGTGCTTCTGAAAATTAAAACTTCTGCCCATCTGTGGTGACGCACACCTTTAATCCCAGCACTAGGGTGTTGCAGAAGTTTATTTTTGATTATATATAAAATAATTGTTTTATGTACTGTTGGGAGAGGGGTTGCTTAGGGTTTTTGTATGGTTTGCAGGTGTTGGATTTCTGTGGGGATGTTTAATTGCTAATGATCTGCACGTGCTATCAGCAGAACACCTGAAGAGTTCTGAAAGAATAAAAACACCTGCGCTCAGAAGCTCAGGGTTCTGCTGTGAGTATGGCATTAGTCGTGATGGTGGTTCCCTCTGCTGAGGTCTGGCAGGGTTTACATCTATGAAAATACCGCCGTGTCTCCTTACTGAGCTGCCACAGTAGGTGCACTACTACTCTCGAGAGGCAGGGGCAGGGGGAGGGGCAGGGGGAGGGGCAGGGGGAGGGGCAGGGGCAGGGGCAGGGGCAGGGGCAGGGGCAGGGGCAGGGGCAGGCAGATCTTTGTGAGTTCCAGGACAGCCAGGACTATAGAGAGAAACCCTGTCTTGAAAAACCACACACACACAAAAGGAACAAAACAAAACAGTAGGTTGTTGAGAACAAGATGTTGGTGTACGTCTGTAATCGCAGCACTTAGGAGGCTGAAGCAGAAGCATTAAGAGTTCGATGCCAGCCTGGGCTACAAAGTGCAACCCTCTCAAAACGTAAACAGATGGGGGGTGGGGTGGCTCAGTGGTAAAAGTGTTGTTTAGCACACACAAGGCCCACTGCCTCATGCAGACAAAACCCCAAACAACAAAGCAACATTAGTTGACGAGTTATGAAGGGCGACAGAGGCTCTTTCGTATTCTGCACAATCGTTTCCATCCCCAGGGCCCAGGCGAGTGCCCCACGGGCCACATCCCTGGCCCCAACACAAACACATTAAAGGAGTTTTCCTTTACATTTACCCTGATCCTTCTTCCCGGCTTCTCTCTGCCTGTAGACATTAGAACATTGATGGCTGTGTAGAACTGGAGTGTTGGGTAAGAAGACACCACCGCTCCCATCCCCAGTTAGAAAGCGTCTAGATGCGTTATGCAGGACTTCTCCAACATTTTCTGCCCCACACTTCTGTTGTGTCCGTGCAGATTATCCCAAATCTTCCATTTGTGAAGGTGGGACTTTGGGGAGAAAGGAAGAAAGAAAGGAGAGGCAGGGGAGAGAGAGAGAGGCTTCCTGTGGCTGCAGGGGGTCGTAGGGGAGAGCTTATCTACTAAAGCATTAGTGCCCACAGAGCTCTGGGAGTGGGGCTTCCCCTTCATGTATAAAGACACCGCCAGGCTGCTCCTGTTCTCCCCAAACACAGGTGGGTCTAGAAAGGACAATGCGGTGTTGCTCACCTCAAATGACCTCAGAAAAATGTCAAGGATCAGGGACTCTGTGGCAGCATGGCCCAAGAATGGAGTCGTATGGGAAGTGAGAAAACTCCAAGGAAACCAGAGTCTTGTGACTCAGTTTCTTCAAAACGCGGAACTGTTCCTGGAATGAGCTTTTGTGCCCCTCCCAGGTGTAGCGGATAGGCGTGCGTGTACTTCATTCATTACAGCTGGCTATTCTTTATTTGCCTCTATGGGAAAACATGTTCTTGTCACATGTGGCTTGTCCCCGTGATTGTATACTTTACTCGAGTGATTTTTCTTAACCCTTCGAGTATAAACTGTCTGAGGATCTGATCAGAGGCTATTGCGTGAGGCGTTAGTCTGTATCGTTTTTTTAGGCTCCGTTCTGTTAGGTCACCGCCTCTAGAGCAGGGACAGGACTCCACGAAAGGAAGGTATAGTAGGTACGGCTGTGAGAAATGCTCTAGTGCCACCTGATCCCAGCTGGGAATTCACTGGCTAACAGGGATGCCGACTGAACAGAAGCAGTCAGCGTCTGGCTGAGGCCGAGTGGGCCATGTGCACGCAGAGAACAGAGCCGGCTTTGTGCGCACCACAAAGTCCCACTCGGCAGTCACACAAATGTGTGCGACCACAGAAGGAGGTCTGACTGGGACAACGATGACAAATGCATCTTTTGCTTTTCTCCACTTTGTCCCGGACATAAAGGCACTGACGCTGGCTTTGTTCTGGGATGAAGTCTGACATTCCTTCTTGGACCTACCCGTTCTTTAACACAGAGAGAACATTCCTGCCTGCAAGCTTTCCGACCACTCTGTGAAAGAAGTGAGCTTTTCTTGTCACCCAACAGAAGAAAGCGACATAAAGGGGATTGTGTTGGACTGGGCCTTTATTTGCTAATCATTGCTTTTCCTTGTTCATTTTTACTTCTTCAGTGTTAAACAGCTGTAACAAATACTACCAAGATATATGGCTTTAATTTGACAGTATCAGCCAATATTTGAAATATATCTGGTCTTTGAGCCAGGAATTACATTCTTTAGAAATGTAGCAGATGAACTGTCAGATGTGGGAAACAATGTATGTAAATAACCTTGGCAACATTGTATAAAATGTCCGAAGACTGGAAACAAGGTCAGTTGTGGGGACAGCTAAGTGGGAAGTGAAAGAAAAACCAAACAGAAAGCCATCAGAATGAAGACAGCATAAACAAGTACTCGCCAGTAGATGACTACAGTACCGCACACACAGATGAGGTACTGGGCAAGCGGTGGTTACAAAGCAATTCTCCAAATACCAGCCCTGCTAAAGAATGACGTGGTTAGTACGCCGCCTTGCAGGGCGGGGCCAGGGCTTATTCTTGTCTGTGTGTAAAGCATCTCTAGAAGGATGTAAAAGGTACCGATGAGACATCCACCTGAGGGAGAACTGGACTGGTGAGAGACATGGGTGGGAGGGGAACTCACTCTTCACATCGCCCTTTAAAACCGTTTCGGTTGTGATGCATGTATTGTAGCTTCCAAAATTGCATTATTACTTAAAATAACAGGTCCGATAGACAAAACGAAGGAATGCTATGAAACTTTTTAAAGAAAAAGAAGGAAATGGGCTATGCATTTAAGGTCTAGTTTTCATCCTTGCCATGAACTGTGAAACTTACTGCGTCTGTAACTGGTCACTGACCTGTCTAATAAAGTTCTATTCTTTATTTAGTATGGTTTTTCAAGGCAGGGTTTCTCTGTTGTAACTCTGGCTGTCCTGGAACTCACTCTGTAGACCAGGCTGGCCTCAAACTCAGAGATCTGCCTGACTCTGTCTCCTGAGTGGCGGGATTAAAGGCGTGCGCCACCACCACTCCGCTTAAGGACTTATTCTTGTAAAGGAAGTCACAGATACTAGGCAATGAGGGACTGAAGCATTGGTGCCTTTTCTTGGCTCTTAGTAGCGATGGAAATCACTACCACTGATGGAGGAGGGCTAAGGAATCGTGACTAATTCTGAACCATCTCTGAACAACTGCTCATCGTGACTACCTCTTTTCTGGCTCCAGTGGATGCTTCAGAATCTTGAGGTATATGACACTCAGCTCAGGGCTCACTCCTCTGATGGTTACTGATTATAACACTTTGATCACAAAATGTTTTCAATGAACATTTGTGAAGCCTTTGTAGAGTCTAACCAGCATGGAAGAACACACCTTAGCAACGGTTCTCAAAGTGTGGGTCTCAACTCCTTTTGGGGTCTAACGACCCATTCACAGGGGTCACCTAAGACTACCTGCGTATCAGAGAGTTACATTACGATTCATAACAGTAGCAAAATTATCATTACGCAGTAGCAACGAAAATAATGTTATGGTTCGGGGGGTTACCACAACATGAGGACCTGTATTAAAGGGCGAGGCGCTAGGAAGGTTGAGAACCACTGCTCTTTAGTCGTTCTTCTGAGCCATGGGAAGGGGTGGGACAGCCTGTGGTGGCAGATGGCATGGTAACCACTTAAAATTCTATGGCACAATGATACAGCTGTGGAATCAACTAGGGAAAAAAAAACAGAAAAAAGTTTAATACGTACCTTTGTAGTGTAATTTATTTGAGTAAATTAGGAACTCATTTGCCTTTTCTAATATGGTGAGAGGGTTTAGGAGTGTCATTTTTATTTTCCCACCTCAGTTCTAGGACAAGGGTGTACTGGGTGTATTTAACAGTCTCTGGATTAAAAAATACAAGTCCAAATCAAATCGTCTAAATGGCAGTTTATTTATTTATTTATTTATTTCGTGACTAAAGGTAGGTTGGAACCTCCGATTCATGTAAAAATTGCAAATAATTTTAGGGCAATCACGCATCCTCTTATTATTAGATCCTCAAGCAAACCAAGAGATTCTAGATTAAGAAATGTTCAGGTTTAGGGTTGGAAGTGCAGCCCAGCAATGCAGCACTTGTCGGTCTTGTATACATGGAGCATGCTGGCTGGTTTTATGTCAACTCGAATGCCATAACCGAGGGCTGCAGGGAAGCTGGGGGGCGGCATTAGTGATTGATGTGGTAGGGCCCAGCCCATTGGGGGTGGGGCCAGCCCTGGGCTAGTGATCCTGGCTCTGTAAGAAGGCAGCCCGAGCAAGCTATGAGGAGCAAGCCAATAAACGGCGCTCCTCCATGCCCTCCGCGTCAGTTCCTGCCTCCATGTTCTGGCCCTGCGTGAGTTACCATCCTGACTTCCTTTGATGACGAACAGTGAAGTGTACGTCAAACAAAACGTCTCTCTCCAGGTTGCTTTTGATCATGGTGCTCCATCACAGCAACAGTAACCGTGACTAAGATGTGAAGCTCTAGGTTCAAGACTCAACACAGGAAAAAAAAAAATCCTAGCTTTAGAATACACAATCACAGCGAGGGAAACCTCTAGTTCCTTTAAAATGTTTCGCTTGACAATCTCAAGTATGCATATTGTCTTGGTCCCTGCTGTATTACTGTGCACAGACACCATGACCAAGGCGACGCTTAGAAGAGAGGATTCGACTGAGGGCTGGCTTACAGTTTCAGAGGCTTAGTCTGTTACCATTATGGCGGGGAGCACGGAGGCGGGCACGGTGCTGGAGAAGAAGCTAAGAGTTCTACATCCTGATCCACAGGCAGCAGGGAGAGAGAGAACCGGGTCTGGCGTGGGCTTCTCAAACCTCAGGGCCCACCCCGAGACACATTCCTCCAAGAAGGCCACACCCCCCGACCCTTCCCTCGTGGCGCCATGTCCTGATGACCTAGCAACCGAATGCATGAGCCTTAGGGGTGGTTTTTATCCAAACCACTGCACATATATTTGGTTATTTTCAACCCCTCAACCTTTTCACGCCCTCCCACTCCTGTTGAACCCCCTCTCCCCAAAAGTCCTTCATCCCTTCTGCCTGTTTTACCTTAGAAATTTTTCATTCTTTTTCTTTCACAAAAGCTTTTTTTTCGTCTCCCTCAGTACCCCAGAAATTTAGTACCTCTGAAAGGCCTTTTCACGTCAAAAGATGCCTCTACCAGCTGTAAAAAGAGCTTTTTATGATTTAATGAATTAACCGGTGCTGTGGATTAAACCTAGGGCCTCAGCCTGCTAGGCAGGAGCCCTACCACTGAACCCTGCGTAGTAAGATTCACTTACACGCTTCAGTTATCGTAGACAACGCAAACGGTGCTTTAAAAGAGTGAATGTTTATCAACAGATGCTTATTAACTCTTCACTGTTAGCTGAGGACTACGGCGGACAGCGGGCAGGGGCCATGACTCAGGATCACAGCGTGGAGGGGGCTAGACAAACCGGGTGTGATGTGTCCTGAAACAGCTGCGCGTGCAGTCAGGACGGGACACGTGTACACTCTGTAAGGAAGGAGAGTAACCCGCTTGTGTCGAGGGGCCTGTGGCTCCCGTCTGTTGTGTCTCCCATCCTTAGTCCCCAACACCAGACTTCCTCATTGCTCTGAGTAAATACAGAAGAGTCAGAGGAAGGGGCTACGGATTGGGAATTTTGACAATGCCAATGATTTGCAGGGGTTCCAGCCTGCTGTGAAGGGGTGAGTCGGGGGAGGGAAGAGGGGCTCACACCCCGGGCGTCAGGCTGTGGAGAACCTGCTCTTTGGGATTCCTCCATTCCATATTTTATCGCATGTGGGGCTCCAGAGCTGCAGGAGTCAGGTCTTCTCTTCATCTTCCTTGGAAACTTCTTCACAGACACACCTAAAGGCGCACCTCAGTCTACGAGGGGTTCTTGAACCAATCAAGAACATGGACTACCAGTGTTAACTATTAAGTCAGATTCCATGGAAGACCGAGCAGCTCCGACAAACACAGGCTAATTACAAGTGGTGTGACACTTCAACTATAAATGGTCTGCATGCAGTGTGAGGAAAGGTACCGTCAATGCCTTTCTGTTTGTGAACGGCCCATGAGCTGTGTGCACACTCCTGTGCATCTGTGTGTGCCGGAGAACACGCAGAGACCAGAGATCACTATCTGGTATCTCCCTCTTCCATCTCTCCACTTACCCGGGGCTCACCAGTTTGTTAGGTTGGCTGACCGGTGAGCCGGGGAATGTGCCTGTTTGCCATCCCCCTAGCACTGGGGTACAGCCGTCTACTGCTGTGCCTGGCTCTTGGTAGGCGACGGGGATCTGAACTTGGGTCCTCGTGCTTGCATCGCAGAGACTCGATCCACTAAGCCATAGCCCAGTTCTCAGCGCCCTAAGACCCAGAACATGAACATCTCACCTGAGTGAAGCCTTTCTGATCACCACAGAAAGAAGCCTTACCTGTGGCGGAGATGTCCTGTGTAACGCTGCTGGCAGCTACAGCTTCTTTATGAACACTCGCCGAGCAGCAGTGTTTCAGTCAGCATTAGGAGCCGTTCCTCATACGCAAGTCTTCTGTCTTCTAACCAGATCTTAAAGCTCCAGCATGGTTAGCTGTGACGTCAGCTCTCGCACGTTGTGTATTTGAAACGATGAGGCTTCACTTGAGTTCACTCTCCAGACAAACCTTCCTCTTGAGGGCGATTTTCCAACTCGTCACCGTCTTGTTCCTGCTCTCCAAACACTGCAATGCTCAACCAAGCCTGCTTAAAATGGGATTCCTACGCAGTATTCCAGTCCCCACGCAAACTTACCATATTGGAATCCAGAAGGACTTTGATCTGGTCACAGACTTCTTCCAGTTCACTCTTCACAGGCTCTGTGCTCCCCACGGGCCCCTCCCCACGTGTGCCAGTGGGTTGCTACTGAAATGTAGCCGGAAAACTGCCAAGACTTTTGTTTGCCAAGTAACAAGTGAGACTTTACCTCTACCTGGCAACGGGATTGGACTAATTTCGTTTTAAGTTTGTCCAATTTTGTCTAATATTACTAATAATAGAGTTTTAATTTTAATAACACAGTCACATGCAACTGTTCCAGCTGTTACTCACAAATTAATTAACACTTTTTAGTGAAACTTCTTGCTTTTAGCTCAAGGACTTGAAATTCCCTCTCTTTATTCAATAGCTAGGAACCCACTAAGCCCAAATTATCCACTCCATCTCTCCTAACCACAAAGGTGTCATGTTAACAGAGATACCCAGTATCTTGATTGATTCAGTAAACACTTTCTTTAAAACTTCCTTAGGCATTCAGCTTCTCTGACGACAAATGCTGCAGACATGGCATCATGGGAAGAAAACCTTAGGCCAGCCTCTGGGTATCAGGAAATGGCAGGTGGGAAAGGTGTCAGTTTCAGAACAGAGGAAGAATGTAGCTGAACAGGCATAAGAACCTGTCTTTCGTGAGGAAACGGAACATCCAGGAAAAGCCAACCAAATAAAACACACACTGGGTAGCAGAGACACTGCCTCTGCTCTCTTGTGAACACAAGCTTTAACATTAAAATACAAAAGAAATGTGAGTTCATTCTTGTGGACAACGGCGTAACTTTATTTGTGCAGTCTTTCACACACTGATCATTAGCTTTTCCGAGGGAAGTGAGATTCACGATAAAGTTATTCAGAAGGAGACACACTGGGCAATAATAGAAAATGCTGAAGAGAGGGTTTTTTTTTGGTTAAAGTGGAAAACAAAAGTTGGGGTTGGGGAGGACAAAGACTCGAGAAGCTTCCAGAGGTTTCTACGACCACCATAAAACAGCTGGGCAAGCAGAGCACTTGCCTGGCAAGGGTGAAGGGCGAGAGGTTTGATGCAGAGCACTTGTAAAAACCAAATCGAACTCTCTCAAAGGGGCTTTCCTTCTGTGCGCGAGCTCTCGGTATTCCCTGAGGTGCATGACTTTACTATGTGACAATATTTTATTTAACACAGGTCCGCTTGGCCTAGAGGACAGAAAGGTTCTGATTTTGTCCCTGGCTAGCAAAGTCATCCCTCAGGTATGTGTTGAGAAACATCTCGAAGACCTGTGCAACGTGCGTTCACAGACCACTTGCATTTTCTTCTGCTTGGTTCCCCTTGAGTGGACTCCCAGAGCTAAGACAAACGGCATGAGCTTGCTAGTGCGCTGCTGAACTGCACACCCAGGCCCCACTAAAAAGAGCTGGAGATCTGGAGTTCACTCAAAAACCACCAAACGAGGCAGGCTACTGAAGAGCCGTGCCCTCACTCAGCTGCCCATGCAGCACCCGGAGCAGCTCTTCTCAAACGCACCGCTCCGACGCACCCACTTCGGGAGTTTTTAAAACTCTTAGCTCAGCTCGGTGTCTCTCTCCCCGGCACTTCAGCACGCCGAGCCTGTCTACCTACACTACGGGAGGAGGCCCGGAAGGGAGGCAAGGTCACAGTCCCTCATTAGGAACGTGATAACTGAGCTAAATGTGGTGGCTCACACCTGCAATCCTAAGGCTTGGGAGGCTGAGGCAGGGGACTCACCGTGAGTTCTGTACTAACCTGGCTCCATGGTGAGGTGTTGCCTCAAACAAACAAAATAAAAGCAAAATAAAAAGAAGCAAGTACATGGGGAAAGATAAAGAGGCACGAGAGTCCCAGAGATGCTGGAACTGTTCTACTTCTGGCACTTTAATGGCCACCAGAGACTTAACATCCTTCATGCGAAGCTGGAATTGGGCTTCCAGTGCAAGACACAGAACTTGTAGCACGTATTAGGCCAGTTAAAACTAAACTTAGAAAATATTATCTAACTGAACTTTAGGAAGAAAAACCAAACCTTAGTGGAGGAACATAATTAAGTGAGAGAGAGAGCCGAGAGTCACACAGCCCGCTTCGCGGAAGACAAACCGTGGCGGAGGCACATTCTGCTGGCCTTAGGATGCGCAGGTGAAGGCACAGGGACACTTCAGCTGCGACGCAGAAGGTCAAAGTTGACGCAGGGCTCCGAGACAATAGTTACGAGAGAGGATGTGATGATTCATTTATCAGCCCAGAAATCTCAAGTATAAAACTTCAAGATATAAGAAGGATCAAATTACATCATGTATGTGATTCAATTTAAAAATTCTTAGCCCTCTTACATTATATTATCTAGATTATAATAGTAAAAAAAAATCAAATTACATTCATATGAAACTTTTATCAAAAGAAATCAAATCCATTTTTATGAAATCTTATAGAACAATTATTTTTTAGTGGGACTTCTCTTAGGTCACAGTATTTATAATTCCATTTACATCTGTGTAATTTTTTAAATTAAAAAGCAAAAATCAATAGAAATCTAAGTTTTCATTTGTAAAACTCCCTTCAGTCTCCAGGCCGGCACCACATGGCGGTGTTGATTTGTCCTCCAGACATGGCCGGCTCCCAGGACGCCCCCCCCCCCCCCCCCCCCCATTTACGAAGCATTCAGGCCTCGGCTCATTAGGAAAGCTTTTTGGTTTGGCTCACGTTGCAAGAAATTCTGGAGCATGTCCATGCCGTCCAGAGATCCCCCAGGTTTCAGGATTAGGTTTCTGTATTTCATTCCAACCTAATAAAAGAAAACATCATGCCTAATAACTCATGGGCATAGCAATCCTCCCGATCCCCAGACACAGGAGAGGAAGGGGTGAGGGAGAAGGGGTGAGGGAGAAGGGGCTTTGGCTTCGATCGGTCCAGACATTCTCTTCTGCCTGCCCTGCAGCTCCCTCCTTCCTTCCTGTAGTTAAGGGATTTGGAGCCTCAGGCCCTCCACTGTGTCCGCTGTAACTGTCTCGTGTCCTGAGATTCTCAGCCGTAAGCTGACAGCGCGGGCAAGCAGGCACACCAAATGGAACACAGTTTGCTACTGCCAGTGTGATTCAGGAGGGTGAGCAGAGCAAGCGTTTCAGAGGAGAGCAAGCGTTTCAGAGGCTTATCGGGCTGTGTGCGCTTTGAAGCAGGAGCATGGCTTCTGTCGAATGGCTTTGGGTATTTTTACAAGTGGCTCATAGGAAAAAAAAACACACACACACACAACACAAAGAAACCCAACCTCCTTATGGATGGTCAAAGGACAAGAACTTCTGAGGGGTCAGAACCGGGATGACACAAGTCTCTGGGGCTGGAAGTCTGGAATTTTCAAACAAGCCACAGTTCCTCTGCTTGTATTTACGTAAACACACAAGCAGGTAAGCTGACAGTGGACAGCTGCTCCTCAGAATCAGCGGGTGTACTGTCAGATCTTTCCCACTGTCCTTGTAATGAATTCAGTGAGTCCCAATCTAGACGCACATATAAAACAGATACCGCTCATTTCTATACTTATTATGCGATCTGACCAAAAGGACCTATCATCTTTTTGGATTCTGAGGAACTAGAGAATTTCCAGAGACTCAAGTAGTTTCAGCTCGGACTGAAAACAAGATCCTGCTTGTTGCAACCATCAGAGACTTAACTGTTATATAAAATAAACATGACTGAAATCCACTAAGTTAGACAGAAGCAAACCTATTAATACCCTACAAGAGCCATGAAATTAAAAAAAAAAAAAGACAAAAACCTTGGGGTTGTCTTTTGTGCATAAACAGGAATCATTTGTAACTTGCAGATCATCTAGCTGATGTGGCCAATCTTTTGACACCCTGACAGGTTGCTGACACTTACAAAGTTCACACCTGAACCATGCAAAATAAAACAAAACTGCACAGGAACACTTGATCCTTGATCCGGCAGCATGGTGCTCTAGGGTAGAAAGAATGTTAGTCCAGCTAATCGTGTCCTCTGTTTGTGCTAATGCTAAATGAAGGTGTGGTTCCTCCCCAGCGACTAACATGGAGATATGAGAAATACCCTGTGTCTCTTTGTCTGACCTTTGCATAGTGGCAGCAAGGCTGACTGGCCTGGCATTTGGGAAACGAATTATAGGATTCTCTTCATTAATGCAAAATAAGACTTTGATTCTGAAGGCAATGCAGCGCACACCTTTAAGTAAGCCAGCTCAGAAGGCAGTGGTGGTACACACCTTTAATCCCAACTCTCGAGATATAAAAGGAAACAGTCAGTAGATGCAGAAGAAGCTGAGAGTGAAGTCGAGAGTAGAAGTGGAAAGAGAAGCAAAGTAGAAGCAGAGTGAGGAGAGTCAGAAGCAGGAGACTGAAGGAGCAGGTGTGCAGAGAGGAGGTGGTTAAGAAGGCAGCTAAGTGAGAGTTCAGCTCAGTGTTGGAGGCTGAAGCCCTCTAGGTCTGAGTTTGCATCTTGAGGATTGTATCTTGTTCTTCCTTGAACCCCTACGAATAAAAATACTTTTACACAAAACCCTGAAAACACTTTAGGTAAGTTGATGATGCTGTTTTGGGTTGTCATATTCATGGCTATTCTTGGTGGCGTGCAGCCCAGTTTACTGGGCTGGACATGTGTGACACAAGCTCTCATTTAGTAGTCTACATTCTAGTTAGGACTAAGCAATTAAAGTCAGCTTTTGCTAATTTCTTAGGTAGCAAGACCAATACAAATATGAAATACATATGTAAATTTTCTATCAACAATATATAAAAGTGTTTAAAAAGTGAAATCAATATTTTTGGGTCTCCTGGTCTCAGACTTGGTACGCAGCCAAGGATGACCATGGCCCTCTGACCCTTCTGTCTTTACTACTAAGTCCTTGGATTACAGGCATGACCCACCATTCCTGATTTATACAGTGCTGGGGACTGAACTCAGGACCTGTGTAGGCCAGGCAAACTCTCTTAGCTATACCCCTAGCCTCATGAAATTAATAAATATTTGCTTAAACACTGCAGGCACAGCAGTGATGTGCACCTGTGCTCCACACGATCGGGGAGGTGAGGTGGGACGGTCGGTCCCTTGGCGCCGCTGTCTCAGCAATGTCATCATTCAGCATATAAAAGTAAAAATCACTGAGTTCTATTGCTCCTACATGTCCTCAGAAGCCAGTGGTTTCTGTCGCTTTGTTTTACATTAACAGCAAACCTCGGATTACCCCTTCAGCTGCATCGCTGTTTAAAAGCCCGCGGCTCCTGTGTGCAGACATCCAGGGCCAGGGGGTGACGATGCTTAGGAAGACGTAGAAACGGGCTAGTACGACACCGAGAAGGACATAGCCACCTGGAGGCTTTATTTATAAGCTCCCTAAGAAAAGAGTCTGTAGCCGCTGCTACCGGACTTCTTGGTTAACTGCGCCGATGAGGATTGGGGCCGGGTCTGGTTTGTGCCATTTTGAGAAAGGGAAGAAAATGTTAGCGAGTTTGTTTTTTTCCTTACATGGTCTTCAGTCATGTCACCATCCCGCCCAAGACCGAGAAGCGGCTCAGAGCTCCTTGGTCCAGACACACCCTCCTCCCTCCCCTCCCCCTCATTGTTCAATGTGTTCCAGTCTGGCCACCGTTTCAAATTAGTGTCTGAAGCAAAGATGTGCTCTCTGGGCACGGCGGTATGGAAACAGCACAGGCAACGGAAGCTGGCTTTATAGGGTTACAAAGGTACTCAGAACCCCGCATGAAGGAACCCTAACATACATACTGATGGTAGAGAAAGCAGTATGATGAATCCTCACGCACCCATCTCCTAATCTCAAGAATGAGGAGCCCAGAGATGACTCGTTTCCCAGTGTTGTCCCTACATTTCTTGGGGTCGAATTCAGGGGTCTCTGAGTGGTAGCCAAGCATCCACCTGACTCAGTTACACCCCCAACTACTCATTATTGTTGAGAACAGGAAGTGTACAGTGTAACCCGGCTTCCAACTCTCACCCTCCTGCCTCAGCCTGCCAAGCGCTGAGTTTACAGGTGTGTCCCACCACGCCTGGTACTAGTTAGCATGTTTTCCACAGATATTCTGAATTCAAGCTCCAACTATTACACATACCATTTGTTTATTAAAAATGCCTTTCGCAGCTAGGCACGGTGCACCATGCCTTTGATCCCAGCGGATTCAGGCAGATATCTGTGTTTGAGGCCAGTCTGGTCTACATAGCAAGTTTCAGGCCAGCCAAAGCTACATGAGACCCAATCTCCAAAAAAAGAGGAAAAAAAAAGGCATTTATACTTCAAATATTACAAAAAGAACAAAACATTAAGACATAGACCAGAATGCAACATCTGGCATAGTTCAACATCTGGCACAGTTCTCCACCGACTGCTGTAAACAGAGTGGGAGCGTTTAGTGGGGACTTCTGCAGTGTTGTGAGGCGACAGCTCAGGCTGCTCGGCCTGCAGAGTCACGTCAGAGCCGGGCACTGTTTAGTCTCAGAGCATGTGGCTCATACAGCTCCAAGCCTTCCTCTGCCTCCAAACAAGCTGATTCAATTTCCTCAATTACAGAGCAATGGCCTTTTAATAGTTCCATTTCCCTTGCAATGAAGCTTTGGGAAGAGTTTGAGACTCATTTTGGTAACAGGACCTTGCTTTTGTTAAGGGGGAAAAAAGAAGCAGTTAAGCGAGTCTTGTGTTTAAGCCAGTACCACACTGTCAGAGTGAGAAGCAGAGTCTGGGCGACGTCTGCCACAGGTGGAAGGAATGTTGGCCTTCAGCCCTTCCGTGGTGTTTACACAATAAAGAAACTTGAACTGTCAGGAAGGCAGGAGGAGGAGCTCTGGGGCCCAGTGGTTCAGGCCACTGGCATCCTCTGGAGACTGCACAGAGTCAGATCCTGTCGGCTCTCCTCTGAAGGGAAATCAGTCATCACTGAGGTTCAGAAGAGCAGCACGTAAAACAGACACCGAGCAAGCCTTTCCTAACCCTCAGGATTTCTAAGGCAAGGTGAAGAGCTCTGGAGTCAGGCCCAGGTTTGAACTGTGGCTCCATACATCAGCTATATAATATTTGGCCTTGGTTTCCTTATCTGTAAAATGGGAATATGCTGTTCTTATGTTTTCCAGGCTATTAGACACAGAGTGGGATTTGATAACTTTTATCTCCTCTGTTTTCTCTCCCCTCACCCCAAGGGCACTTACTTATCAATCTATGCTCAGGGAAATAACTGCATCCTTGCTTTGACATTTCCTTAAAATTACTTCTGTCTTCTAATAAAGCTAGAAGAAAGCACAAGAGATTTCACCTCCTCTATCAGTGAGGAAGAATAGATAATTCAGGAAGAATATTAAGTAGGAGAGAGAAGGCCTTCACTCTGTGCATGATTACGAGCCCTCCGAGGCGCTGTTTTAATAGCAAATGTAATTACGCTATGCAGAATGCTCAGGACGCATAGTGGGTTGGCTCCCACTGGCTGTGCATCCTGGAGGCAGGACAGGGTGGCCTTTCAACCCGGACACTCCAGGAGCAGAGCCAGGCTCCTGCCCTTCCACAGTGGAGCAGAGTGACTGCCCTGCCGGGAAGGGTGGGGACGGCTGGGCACCCGGCACACGACCCCACCTGTCTGCAAGGTGGACTTTGAGACGTTTCACAGCCCACAGTGCCCTCCCTGGGCCGCGCCCTCTGTTTTCCCTGAGAGTAAGGTGATCTTCGGTAGGGAAAAAATCATCACGATGCCTTTGACAAAAACAAGGAGGGCAGGTGTTGGGGGGAGAGGAGGGCTGGTGCTGGAGGAAGGGGAGAAGAAGTAGGAGGAGCCATTGATTTGAAGAGGTCTCCTAAACCTCACGCCCGAGCCCCAGTTAGCAAAGACAGAAAGGGAACGCAGTAGGGCAAGGGAGAAACATGCTCGGTAGCAGTGTGCCTGCTGGCGTGTAAATCACTGGAAGTTGTGGGGGACCTAGAGTAAGGCAGAGGAGAGATGTAAAGGTGAAGGAAACAGGATCTTTTACGAGAGCCTTCTGACCTAGAAAGGGAGATAAACACTAATTAGGCCCTAGGCGTGGCGGTCCACACCTGTGATCCCAGTACTGGGGAGGATGACATGCGGACATGGAGAGTTTGAGGCTAACCTGGGCTACTAGACTTTTAAGGCTAGTCTCAGTGTCTCTCTCTTTCTCTCTCTCTCTCTCTCTCTCTCTCTCTCTCTCTCTCTCACACACACACACACACACACACACAACACGTGACAAAAGAAAGCTAGGTCCAGTGGCACAGACATGTAATCCCAGTTATCTGGAAGGCTGAGGCAGGAGGATCACAGTTTTAAGGCTAAACTGGGCAATTCAGTGTACTCCAGCCTGAGGAAGCAGCCCCATGGCCCAGTGGTAGAGCGCTTACCTAGCATAGAGGAGGTCCCAGGTTCAACTCCCAAAGGACAAACAAACAACGGCCTGAGCCGCAAGGATTCAGAGGGACTCAGCTGAGCACCGAGGCACGTGACTGTGATCCCGGCACTCAGAGGCCTAGGCTAAAGGGCCACAAGTTCAAAGCCGTCCTGGGTTAGACTGTCTCAGGAAAAAAAACAAATCCCGTTTCTTTCTTTGTCTCTTTTACCAGGCAGAACCGAAGGCTGTTAGAAAGGCTCAGTTTTAACAAAAATCAGTGGTTGCCCAGGAGTACAGACAAGCCGGAGCAGGGAGGAGGACTGGATCTGTGTGCAAAGGATATCTAGGAAGGGAAACCTCCACCTTCTCCCTTACACATCACACGTTACAGCAGGAATGGAGCCTAAAACCCTGTGTCAGGAGTGCTGGCATTCTTAGCATTAAATTCTCCACTGGGCGGTTCTTCCTGTTCCCATGTATGTTACTGCATGTAAGATCAGCCTATGTAAGGTCACCTATGACGTCACAGACTGAAGTACAACAGCTAAATCAAACTCTCGATTTTCTCAGCATTTCTTTCTGAAGACGCCTGGTTGCCTCTCCTTCACTGATGAAAAGAAACAAAGCTTAGAAATTTCTATAAAAGACAGAAAGACAATTCCGGCTTAACAATATAAATGGCCTTTGAGTCTGAAATGTCTATTACCGCTTAGGAAATTTTCCCATAATGAAGTTGGCTTATTAAAAAAAAAAAATGGCTCTAGTTAAAATGCTCTTATTTGTTCAACCCTATGATTAGGGGCTGGATTTTGAAATTACATCTGGTGAATTCACAGACATCCTGAAGGCACAGAGCTGGCTGAGGGGCGTTGACTCCGAGCAGCTCTCCCACTGTTACTAAGACAACTGCCAGGGCTGGAGAAGTGACATATGGAGACAGGGCCTCCATGTTGTATTAGGAACAGACTTTAGTGGGGGAGTGTGAGGGTCTGCACGCATGTGCATGCTGTGTGTGTATGTTTCTGTGTGTGCGCATGTGCATATGAAATCATGAATGTGAGAGTCTGTGTACTGTATGTGTGAGCATGGTGTGTGCATGTGTGCAAGTCAGAGGTCTCTTTCCACCTTAGTATTTGAAGCGGATCTCTTACTACACCTGGAGCTCATTGATTCAGCTATATTAGCTGGCCAGCGAGTTCCATCGATCCGTCTGCCTGTGTCTTCAGTGGTGGGAGACAGACGTGTGTTACTGGGCCTGGCTTTTGTATAGTGCTGGAGATAGACAACTCATATTTCAGGGCAAACACCTTACCAACGGAGCCAATCCCCCAAGCCTGAGGTTAGGGACAAGTTAATAAGCTAATTGGATAGCTGAAATGTGCTATTTACTTACTAGAAAGGAAAACATGGAAAACTACAGAGGTAACAGAGGTAGCGGAGTCTGAGGCTGTCACAGGAAAGTGGCCAATCCTAACACTTGGAGAGAAGTCCCCAAGCAGAAGGAAGACAACTGTACTGTAAAATATTCAATACTGCTGTTTGGTATTCAAAGGCTGCAGGTTGACCTTTGACCCTCCTATGTTTGTGAGGCCCAGTGAGAGGCAGCACAGCCTCTACAGTTCTGCTCGGAGGAGCTGAAATGGTGCTCGGAGCAGACCCCGGCTTTGCAGGACAGCAGCCGTCCAAGAGAAAGCCTGGAGGAGTGCTGCAGTGGGTGTGACCCCTGCGGCCTCCCGATGCCAGCCTCACACTGGGGACCCTCACCTGAGGATCTCGGGCCCTCATGCAGCCTGCTACCTTCTCAGAATGCTCCAAACTCATCGGGGAGCGTGAGGCCTTGAGCCAACAGAGTTCACACGACAGACTGATGTGATTCCCATGACTTCAGACCAAGCGGAGCATTGCTTTATGCTATAAAAATCCCTACTGCTACTCTGCTTACGTAGCCACCACAGGCCAGGCAACGCCACCTTCCACAGTGCTGGCTGATGGCAAGACTGAGATCACGCACGAAACAAGCAGTGCATGGCTTACTGCGCTGAAGAACAGCATTTCTATGTCTGTTTACCTCCGTACGGAGGTACGAACAATGGAAGCTTTTTCACAGGACGGGACTATCGTGCCAAGAATTTTTAATAAACATTTGTATTCTGTAAGTCAGGTGATAGAGTAAATATTTGTAAGACAAAACAAAGCAACCCCACAAAAGTAAACAGCGTGTTCACTGGGGTGTGTGTGTGCCAAATGGCCACTGAGAAAGCTGGATCCACAATCCACGCGTGCAGCAAGGAGGGGGGGAGCGGAGTGTGAGGGCCTTTCCTCGGCTTCTGCAGCCAAGTCCACAGCTGTTGTGATGGCGAGGCAGTGATGCCTCACAGAGACCTCAAGGATGCCTCACACCATTTGAAAGGGCAGGGAAAAGAAAAGGGAAGATTCAAAGCGGCCGCCTCCCTACAGCCGAATGCGTCCAGAAGCTCAGAGGACCGGCACGGTGTTTCTAACGCCCACGGACACGGGTTGCTGGGACCTTTCTTCCTCTAGGTTCACTCCTGTCCTCGCCTAATGAAGAGCGCCTGGCTGCCTGCCAAGCTACAGAGCTTGAGAACGAGAGCCCCAGAGAAACCTGATGGCAGGGTTTGCTTCTGCAGGGTGTGCAAGCGGCCCCGAGACCCACTGGGATCAAATCTGGCTGCTGCTTTGACAGCTGGGACGGTGGAGGGGCTGAGATGCAGCCAGAAGAGTCCAAGCTCGGCAGGCTCGGCTCAGACTGGGAGTGCATGCTTAGCCGGGAGGCCCGAGGAATGGCAGCCAGGACCAGGTCATACTTGGACCTTTCCCAATCTACCTTTCCTCTCCTTGAAACATTGTTTCTGCTGGATTTGGTGGTGCGCGCTTGTAACCCCAGCACTCAGGAAGCTGAGGCAGGGGAAGTGCTTAATTTGAGGCCAGCTGAGGTTACAAGGAAAAACTGTCTCAAAAACACCCCAAAATTTCCCCAAACACTGCTCAACAAGCTCTTGTGTTTTGAGTTCTAAAGCATTCCATGGACTATGTAAGGAGCAGTTCCACAGAAAGCCCGGAAAAATGCCAAGTCTAAACTCTCACCACCCAGAGTCATTAGCATTTTGGTGTGCTTTTGTTCTAACCATATTCTAAGAATGTTGTGTAAAATACTTTACACAGAATATTTTCATTTTATGTAACAGTTACATCAAACAATCCAGACATAAGCAAAAGTTTACCAAAGCCATTCCCGAGTTCACAGCTCTGTTAGGATGCAGGGGTGGGGTCGCTTTAGTCTGGGTAGTCTGGAGGTCAGAAGAGGGCATTGGATCCCCTGGAACTGGAGTTAGGTATGGTTGTGAGCCACCAAGTTGGTGCTGGGAACCAAACCTGGGTCCTCTGCAAGATCGACACATGCTCTTACCCACTGAGCCATCTTCCCGGCCCCATGAGTGACTTTCTGAGTGGAATCTTAAAGATCAGTTTGATTTTTGAGAGCACAGATTAAAAAACAAAAACATACTTGGGTTTGTTTCACTTTTGTTTTAAAACAGAGTCTCATGAAACTCAGGCTGGCCTGGAACTGCGTATGCAGCCCAGATGACCTTGAACTCCTGGATTAAGGAAGGCCATGTGTTTAAAGTGAAAGGCCCAGAAGGAGTGAACAGGCAAAGGTGGGCGGAGCTAAGAGGATACTCCTCTACTTATGAGCCAAATTCCTGGCCCAGTTTTCTTAACAAAGGGGAAACGTGGACTGGCTACAGAGGTACAAGCCTGTAATTCCCCAAGCCAAGAAGATGAGGCAGGAGGTTGGCGAGTTTGATGCCTTGTGTTACACAGTGAGACCCAGGGATGAGAGGAAGAGGCAGGCTTACAGAGAGGTGGGGCGCAGGGACTTGAAGGAAACCAATAAAGAGAATGCGGCAGGCTGCAGAGAAACACCGATGACCCGTTCAGGTCAGCCAGCATGATGCAACACGGCAAGAAAATGGACTCGCACGGCCTTCTCCAGAAGGCTGGGGCGGAGGGCGCCGTGTCAACAGGAGAAGAACAGGGCTGCTAGGCATGTGCTGAAGGACATGCAGGAGCCAGAATGTTCAACGAGGGTCAGTGCCACTCCTTGTGACCGGGTGGGCATGGTCACAGAAAGGAGTTTCGAGAGACCGGCTAGGTGAGGTGGGAGGGGAGACGGGATGCTCGGAAGGAACAATCGTATGGCTGGCATGGAGGTGTTTTTTGAGAGGGAGAGACAGGGAGGAAGTAGGGGCCTAAAATACGTGATGTATTTCAACACATATGGAAGTCCGAATAACAGGTCGGCTGGTTGAAATGAGCATTGTGAGCTTGAGTTGGGTGATTTGTTCTAATTTCTGAACCAAACAGAGCTTGGAAACACTGGAAATGTGTCAGCTGCGGACATGAGTGGCTGAGCAGGGAGACTGGGGGACAGGAGGGTCTGGCGGCAGCCCGGGAAGGAACGCCTCAGATTAACACGGCAGTTACCCAGAGGCACTAAGGCTACAAACTGCGCAGTAGGTGGAGGAGGCCGGCCACTGGGAGAGGCGCCTCCCACAGAGAATGTACAAAGAAACCTGTAAAGAGTATCAAAACACAGAGGCTATTTACACCGGGAAGAAGTTTACCTTTCTTTCTCACCCTCGTATAAAACAGAAACACTGCATGGCACATGTCAAAACTAGTAGCTATAAACTCTCAAGGGCATAAACAAGGCTTTGAATTTTTAATTATGCAATATACTGGAATGTTAATAAGCAAGAAGGCGCAGTAGATTTTTTTTTTAACGTATAGAATTAAGAGTTAATCACTTCTACGCTGAAACTTAATGATGTATGATGATTTGAGAAGATGCCAGGCCTAAAGTTAAAAGCTGCGACCAAGTCTCTTGCCCTCAACTCTAGCTATTATGAGTATTCTACACTTGGAGCTGCAGGAGAGAGCACAAGTACAAAATCAACACAAGGGGGTAAAAAAGCCATGCAATACCTCTGGATTCATGATCCCTTCTTTTTTAAAACAGCTGTGAAACATGTCCATGGAAAAGACTTCGCTCCAAAGATACCCGTAATATTGGCCGTCGTAGCCTCCTGCCAAATGTCCAAATGTAGCCGGCATATTTGTGCCTTAAAAAAAAAAAAAAGATACATTTCAACCAGTGTGATGGCAAATGCTAATTAATCAGGTTATGAGGCAGTTAGTTTGCCTCGGGGAGCCCAGCTGTGAGGAGAGAGTGAATGACAGCATCTCACTGGTTAGTGTACCCTTGGCCAAAATGTTTACAAGCTTTTCTCCGTATCAGTAGCTCTGCCCCAGCTCTGGAATGCTTAACAACAGTTTCTGAAACTCTGTCCACACCCATCAGTAGTTCAGGGAAAAGACAGCTCTCGGACGCCAACGTGCCTTTAAAACACTCTACTAATAACCCTAGTTTTTGCTCAAGCTACCCCTCCCAACCCTGGAAAACTAGAGGATAAAACACAGCCTCACATGCTAGACAAATACTAATTGTGAGCTACAAACCCAGCCCCTTCCCCTCCACTTCTTAATATCTAAGATGCTTCAAAATAAAATGGTATTTGTGTAGGTTGATAATTTCTGAAAATGAAAAGCCCTAAAAAAAAAAGATTTACCGAGTGAGTCTACACAGGGCCGCCTTAAGTATGTTTTGTCAAAGAGACACAGTGTTGCTCCTTGGTTTACAAGGAGCAGATCAGGAAGTGAGGCTCAGATGACTCAATGGCACTCTTATCTTAATACCCTCCATAAGTGTGGCTGACTCATTTCAGCAACAGTTTCCTTGGTGAAAAAGTTTACTTTGCAATCGACATCCAAATGCATACATATTAGTTGGCTTAAAAAGCACACGCGTAAGTTTAGACTCACACATTCTAACAACACCGAAAGCATCGCATTTAGCATTTAGAAACTGCTAGTAGAAACCTTAAACTGGCATCGCAATCAGAAATGTAGGAGGTTCCTGCTTCTCCCTGAAGTGACCCTTCTGCCAACCTCTTACTGAAAATCACAGGGAAGTCCTGGTGCGTACAGGGAGGGAGGGGCCAGGCAGGTGCCGCCAAACCAGAATGGCTGTGCTCTGGGGTGGAGGCCGATTGCTCACGCCTGATTACACTGAAATGTCGTGACTCTGGAGCCGCCTCTCCTTCAAGCGCATTCGGACAGGACAACTCCTAAGGGCAGAGTGTGCTTATCTGAGCAGCACGGTCTGATTACAGAGAGCAGAAAGGAATGAGATGAGGTTTGAGGAACTACACCCACCGTGGAGTTTTTTTCACAGTGAAAAAAAATGAACTCGGGTGCCGATGCTTCGTACCTGGTGTAGCTGCGACTCCCAGGACCTCTGCGCAGTACTTAGCGTATTCGCTTGCTGCATCCAGTGATGCATTGGTATGGAGAGACTGATCAACTTTGCTCAAGACAATCTGGCGCAGTGTCAGGAGACCTAATAAGGTAAGAGTGTTTGAACAATGTGTTGAAGAGAGAACTGTATGTTCTGACACCACAAGGTCAGAGATCTGAAAGCCGATTCCAGTCCCATTCGTCACAAAAGGGTAGCAAGATAAAACAGCATCCCAACCATATAAGACTTAAGAAGAGACCTTTCCCTTAGACTCGGTCCCAGGAGTCTCCATTCCAACACACTTAGTGTTCTTCCCTCCGTGCACCAGCAGGCCTGGGGCATGTTATTAAAGGGAAAAGAAGGCTGACTGAAGGCCCAGCCAGGAATTCTGCACGAAATCGTTCCTATCTGCTTTCCTCCTCTAGAACATTAAATCATACCTGTGTTGACCAGTCTGGAAGCGACAAGTTTCTCAAGGAGGTCATCTGTGATTGGGCTTCCGTCTTTGTAATGCCTGGACAGTTTCCGCAGGGACTCCACATCCCACACCCAGTTCTCGAGCATCTGTGATGGCACCTCTACAAAGTCCGTTTCCACATTTGTTCCACTGAATCGTGCAAAGTCAGTCTACAAAGCAAACACAAAGGTATTTTTAAAGCCAGGTGGCGCACACTTTTGATCCCAGCACTCGGGAGACAGAGGCAGGAGGAACTCTGTGAGTTCGAGGCCAGCCTGGTCTACAGAGTGAGTTTCAGGACAGCCAGAGTTACATCAGAGAAACTTTGTCTCAAAGAAAAAAAACAAAAAAACCAAAGAAGCATAAAGGTATTTTTAAAAAACACTGAGGAAAACTATGTGTGCAATGAATTGTAACTGAGACCCACCAAAACTTAAGGTGGAGTCATAGCGAAGGTGGGCTTGCACGTGGCTCAGCGGTGGAGGGCTGTCCAGTGTGTGAGGCTGTGAGTTTGACTCCAGCACTGAGGGCTGGGGGAGAAGGCGAACGATTCCCCTAAGATGAGCAGTTTCTCTCAAGCTCCTTCTTGCAGTTGGTTCCTCTGTTTATTCGATGCATGCCTTTCTGGGCATTCACCACTGTTGCTTAACTACTCAGATTTAAATCAGTTAAAGAGTTAAGTTACAACATTCCACACTGATACTCTGTGCGTGCCGTGCCTGTGTGTGTGTGTGTGTGAGGTTTTGTGTTCTGAAGCTTTACATCGGTGATCCTATGACACAGGCAGGCTGTGGGGAGCCTGAGCTGGACTTCTCAGATCAAGGAGAGAAAAGAAGCCACTGGCCTGGAAGGTAGCCCTGCAAACGAGTTGCAGGTGGATGAGTGAATGTGGGCAGAAAGGAGGAAGAAGCAATAACCAAGCGTTCAGAACCTCAGTGGCGGAAAGAAGGGACTCACTGGGCTGCCTGGGCTCAGAGTTCTAAAAGCCCAGTTTTAAACATTCAGATGTTGTAAAAGCTCTTAAGCAGAAAGACAAGAGATTTCTTAGAACAGGGTAGTGGCTTGTTTTCTGCTGTTTTTGTCCTTTTTTTTTTTTTTTTTCCAGGCTCGTTACTTTTAATCTTCACACCATCCACAGAACTGCAAACTGTTAGCAGCAGAGCAGAGTTAGTGCTGACCCCACAGAGACACATACAGGATGGGGTCCTCCTGCTTCCCAGTACCTCACATCCCAGTCCTCCCCCCAGGCTCTACAAGGAGGGAACAGGAAGAGGACTCAGCCTTGGAGAAGGCAGCGTAGCAGATGGGGTGCCGAGTCAGCGGTGTGTAACCCATTCTGCTTTTGGCCCAGGGCACAGGCACAGATGTCAGATCGACAGCACATTCTGCCTTCCTCCCTCTATGCAGAAACACGCTTTGCTTGACTTCACGGTATAATTGTGCTGATCCTAGACAGAAAAGCTGCAATTCAGGAGGTCCTAGGGAGACACTTCAGCAGGCACTGGAACTAGGGCACTTCTGTGGAGGACAGCCCCCAAATTCATACAGGGAAAGGGGCAAAGACCCTTAGAAACAGAGTATTTTGCCTCATTCTGGTATGTAACATCTTAAGATCGCACCCACATTATGGGTAAGACAATCTAATGCATTATTGCAACAGCCGTTACCCAGGGAAGACTTTCCCGTGCCAGGCATATGCCCGCTCCAATCTCTGAGTCTATGTCCAGCTCTAGATCTCTATACAAGAAGCTCAGGAGACACTTCAGTTTGTAAGATGTCTCCTGCTTAGCACGAGGACCTAAGCTGGATGGCCAGCACCCAGGTACAAAGGCTGGCGTGGGGGCACGTGCACCGGTGATCCCATGCACACTGGTGATCTCGGCAGGTGTGGTAACACACTAGTGATCCCGTGCACACTGGTGATCCCGGCAGGCGAGGTGACACACTTGTGATCCTGTGCACACTGGTGATCCCGGCAGGTGTGGTGACACACTTGTGATCCCGTGCACACTGGTGATCCCGGCAGGTGAGGTGACACACTTCTGATCCCATGCACACTGGTGATCCCAGCAGGTGTGGTGACACACTGGTGATCCTGGCAGGCGTGGTGACACACTTCTGATCCCGTGCACACTGGTGATCCCGGCAGGTGAGGTGACACACTTGTGATCCCATGCACACTGGTGATCCTGGCAGGCGTGGTGACACACTTCTGATCCCGTGCACACTGGTGATCCCGGCAGGTGAGGTGACACACTTGTGATCCCATGCACACTGGTGATCCTGGCAGGCGTGGTGACACGCTTGTGATCCTGTGCACACTGGTGATCCCGGCAGGTGTGATGACACGCTTGTGATCCCGGCATTTGGGAGGTACAAAGAGGAGCATCTTGCTAACCTAACTGGAGAGTCTCAGGTCTCAGTGAGAAACTGCCTCAAAAAGACGGACAACCACAGAGGAACAATACCAGAGGCTGCCCTCTGGCTTCCAGACCCAGGTGTACACGTGTGCACTTGTGCGCACGTGGACATGCACACGTACACCCTCCCACATGTCCATCATTACTGTATAATGAAAGTCCTGTTGCTTCTATTGGTGAGATAAGGAAACTGAAGAATATACAGAATTGCAACAGGGATTTAGAAGCAGGTGGCCTGTGTACATAACTTAAAATTTTTACCAAGAATGCTCTAGTCCAGTGCATTTGTATTATATAGAAAAATGGAGAAAAGGTTTACATTGTATTTCAAAAGTGATTAAATCTTTTAAAAGGGAATCTTAAAAAAAAAAAAAAAAAAAGGTCCTTTACCAAACTTTTCCTTTATGTGAAGAGTTAAGTTCCATTTGAGTGTGTTCCCTGAGAAAAAGTGACTTCCTCCTGAGACTATCAAAGATCCCTCAAAGACTGAACGGAAGGCTGAGGTACACAAGGCTAAGCTTTGCAACTGTGTATCCCGAACCAGTGATGATAACCGCACGCGTTTATGGACCGCAGTTTTTAAACAGACACTAACAGTGCAAACACAGGAAACCTGTGCCGTCAGGTACCGCCACACAGGACAAAATTAGAGGCTTTGTAAATCTTGTTTGTGTGAAGATTCCTAAGTCAGTATTTGCAGATGCATAGATCCATGCAGGCAACACACACACACACACACACACACACACACACACACACACACACACACTGGGGGGAAGGGTATCTGCTCAATATCCAGGAAAAAACACGAACAAGTGAGTAACTCAGTTGGAGCTAAAATTGGACAAACAAGAATCAACACAGTTATGTCACCAGGGCGAAGAAGAGAGGGCTTATTCTACCCGAGGCCTGCTGTAGTGGGGCAAAGCACTGCCGATGAATGAACAGACCAACAATGTTCCCTAAAGAACAAAAGGAAATGTTTGCAAGGAAGGAGTAACGGCTAAAAATAGCTTGCCTGCTCACAAATTTCCCAAAAGTCAGCCATGCTGTGTCTCTGTGAGCCCTTTGGACAACATTATTTAACTATTTTTCACATGAGGACACAAAAAAAGCCTACAAAATTCAAAAGCTCAATTCCCAGCAAACAACTAAACCCCAAGCCAAAGGACCCCACGCTCAGTCTACGCACGGAAATGGAGGCTTTGGCTCTGCAGTGTGGCAGGGCCTGTGCGTGGCTGTGGGGTGGAGGATTGTCCCTCATTAGCACCCATTTCCCAGGTTTAACTATAGAGTCCTGGAGTGATTCTCATCATAGTTCTCAGCATGATCAATTTGGGGGTGCTGAGAATAATAGCTGGGGAGCGTGACAGCTAGTGTTGCTCATTTATCTCCCAGATAAAACCAAGTGCTCCGCCACCCCCCACACAAGCCAGGGCACGCTTGCTGAGAGAAAGGTTTTGACCATAAGAACCTAAAAGACAAGGTTAGCTTAGGTTTCTGATGGATAGGTATTTTTGAGAGGAATAAAGTTACCTAAATGTGAGGTTTTTCCTTTATGTTCTTTATGTTATGTGTTGAGTGTTCGCCTGCAGGCCTGGTACGCATGGAGACTGGAAGAGGGGTTGGATCTCCTGGAACTGGAGTTACAGATGGTTGTGAGCTGACGTGTGGGTGCAGGGAACTGAACCTGAGGCCTCTGCAAGAGCAGCAAATATTTGTAACCATCAAGCCATCGTCCAGCCCTAAATACGAGTCTCTACTATCTTCCAAATGGACGACAGAGTGTCTAAAATATATTCCACGACAGACTTAAAACCTAGGTCTTTATGACGTAGAAACTGACTTTTAAACTGAGCACAGTGACACAAACTTAGCTGAATTTGTCATGTAAGCTTTTGCAGCATTTAAAGGCCAAAGTATTATGGGATACTATTGCCTAATTAAGAGACCAGCTCCTTTTACTGGTTACAACTACAGATCAGTTTTATGATAACAAACTCCAGGTCAAAGAAAAGGCAACTTCGGGAATCAACAAGAACAGTGTCCTGGGAAAGATGACAGGCCTCGGAAGAAGTGACCCTGGCCGACCCGAGCGGCCCACTATAATTTAACACACGCAGCCCATAACCTAATCTGTCTGGTCCACCCCAAGTCTACAGCTAATGGAGGAGTTTGTGTAACAAGGCAAGGCAGTAAAGAACAAGTAGCTACTAGCTCTTAGACTTTCCCGTTACCAGACGGCTAAGAGGTCACAGTTCTATCTCCCCACATATCTAGCCATCACTGCAAAAAACAGCAGCAACAAAGACGCTAAGCGTAACAGTTGATTCTTTGCAGCAGTCCAAAAGGTCAGTGCCCCACCATCGTCTGAGGGACACAGAAACAAAACACACACTTTGGAGAAGTCTGGAATACCACAAACTAAATTCACAGGTTTGCCTACACCGTCCCAACTACGTGCTAACTTAAACTGCTCCTTTCCAGATGAAAATGAATCAAAGTTCCACTTAAACCCAAATGCTGAAGTCAGAGAGTGAATGTGGCTCCATTCTGTGACCCCTGTGACCCCTGACCCAGCACAGGCCCAGAGGATGCGGTGCTCAATGTCTGTGCGGTGAGGTGTGAGAGGGATGTGCTGTGGGGAGAATCCAGCTCAGGTAACTCAAAGACAGCTTCCCTCGTGCTCCGTCCCACCTAGCTTGCAGCCCGCTGTCTGTGGTTTCTCTCTGTTCTCTGAATACTTAACATTTTATTTGTCTCACTTCTCTTAACACCGTAAGGCTGGCGATGTTTGGATCCTTGCATTTCATGTCCTTGAACTAAACCCTAAAAATTCAAGATACTATAACTTCTTATTTTGAATCCAGACTACCATTCTTTGTATATCTCACACAGGAGATAACTCTGCTTAATAAATCACCTGAGTATTCTTCTTCACAAAAATCTTTCTCTAATTATTAAAAAAAATAATAATACAGGGCCTGGAGAGACGGTCCAGTGGTTAAGAGGACACACTGTTCTTCCAGAAGACCAGGGTTCAGTTCCCGGTACCCAGGTAGGGTGGCTCGCAACCACCTAAAACTCCAGCTTCAAGGGATCTGAAGCCCTCTTCCTGCTTCCACAGGCATCCATAATCATAAACACAGACACAGAAGAATATGTTTTCTTACAAAACTAAAACAAGCACATATATAGAAACTGTAGTCAACAAAAGAAAAACGCAAATTTCCAAACAAATATTATACACGTTCTCATTTTGGTTTATGACATTCGTTGGCATTTCTCCTATGCCAACACATCTGTATGCACTTGTACATACATAAACCAACACCAAACAATAAAAAGAGGGGCATCTTGAAAGAAATCGCGTCTGATGTCAAAGTCACAAACTCTAAAAGTTCACAGGGAAATGTGGTGCTCGAGACACTGACGCTTTGCACTGTTATCAGACATCTTAGGGGGAAGAAGTCCACCCGTGGAGAGTATGTACGTGGAGACCTAGGTCAGACCACGCGCAGCACAGCGCCCATCCGCGCAGCTCCAGGGTGCAGAGCTGGCGGCAGAGCGGCTGGAGCATGCTGGGCACCCTTTGGGCAACTGGTGCAAAGATTCAAGAGCCTTTCACTTAGGAAACGGGGAGACTGATGCGGGATCACCCAGGCGAGAGACCTGTGAAGGGACCGGGGCCGGGCTGCACATTCGCCAGGGTTGGGCAGCTCTGGCTTCTGCTTCTCTTCTTTCACGTTTCTGAGACAGGGGCTTTGCTACTTAGCTCAAGCTGGTCAGAAACTCACGACGTAACCCATGCTGGCCTTGAACTTGGGACCTTTCTGCCTCAGCTTCCCAGTGCTGGGATTACTCCATTTCCCTTCTGAGCCTGCACAATCTGCACTGGTCTTGAGTTTGGGTTCCTCTGCCCAAGCATATACCTGGCTTCCTCCCAGTAATTAAGTCTTCACGGTAGTTATGAAAATAAAATCCCCATGCTGCTCTATAACTCGCCCTCTGCCGTCTCAGACTAGCGAGTAGCTCGTGCTACTTGCTTCTGGACTTGGACTTTGAAGTGCTCGGTGATCATCGAGGAAGGCAAAGGTCATGGCCCAGACACGTCCCCTCCCTGTCCCTGTTCACTGACTACCCTCTCCACGCTGGCACCGGGAGTTCCCCCGACCCTGGCCAACAGCGAGTTCCCTCAGGTCTGCTTCCTCCTGCTTCTCTCCCCAGTTCTTCAGTTTTGATCCTAAAAGAATTGAACAGCTATAAAATTATTGTTTTTTAAAGATCAAAAAATAAGCAAAAGACAGCTGAAGCTAAGATTAGTATCTTATATATATGCATATATATGTATGTATATGACTTTCGTTTTTTTTCAGGTGCTTTTTTACATATTACGTTTCCCCAACACGCCAGTGACATACTTGAGAGAACTGTCTCCATTCTACTTTAGTTTTTTTTTTTTCCTTTCCTGAAATAGGGTCTCACTATGTAACTGGCTGTTCTAGAACTCACTCTGTAGACCGGGCTGGACTCAAACTCACAGAGATCTGCCTGCTTCTGCCTCCCCAGTGCTGGGACTACAGGTGTGGCCACTAATCCTGGCTTGTCTCCATTTTACGATGGAGACATGAGGTTTGAAAACGCCAAATAACATTTCTTTCTTTCTTTCTTTCTTTCTTTCTTTCTTTCTTTCTTTCTTTTTTTTATAGGGTAGACGGTATTGAACCTAGCTCTACACAGATAACTTTAATCCAATGTTCTGTCATAGCACAAGGGTTCCCCTGACAGGGTCTGTTTCTCCACAGCCATATATAACTCAAATATTTAGGAAAGACTAATGGTGTTAGTTCACAGGTTATTTCAGGTCACATCATCTGAAGTTTGTCTATATATATATATATATATATATATATATATATATATATATATATAAAATCGCTTTCACTTTTAATTAAGGCTTTATTGTGATTCTGATTTCCTTGAAAAAAAATCTCTTTGGAACTTTGTAGTTCGAAAACTCATTACTGTCTCGGACATACAACCAACAAAGACATCAGCATGAATGAAATCCAGGGAGGAGCACTGCTCTTCCATTCTGGAGAAGTCCCAAAGGCCAGGGATTACAGAGTGCCAACCACAAAACAGGAACAGATACTGGAGATGCCTCTCCTGATAGCTATCTTCCAAATTACCTACCTGGCAGTGTCAACACACGAAAACACGGGTGAAACTCAAGTCCCTAACTATGACACAGCGAAGAGCGAGCCGGGCCATCCACATGCCTGAAAACTGGAAGTTCCTGCACACACATTTAAATGTTACCTCGACAAGCTCCAGTGGGCTCCTCTGGTCATCCCCTGCCAGGCTGTCCCAGTGCAGAACCCAAACAATGAGCTGTCAGATCTTAAAGCCAGTCTACTGCACGTGGACGGCAAGTTCAGAAGTCTCGGTGAACACAGAAGTTATGAATCTCGTTTGATTGCCACCCACTTGAGAGCAGTACAGAAGTTCTCTAAGTTTAAAAGCAGTAAGACCACAGATCTGTGTGTACAAAAGATGAAAGGTATTGGCCACTGGTTCTAGTCATGACTATCTCAATACTCGAGCATACTGAAATGTTCCATGTCATCTGAACTGATACACAGAGATACTTTTCCAAGGTAATCTCACAAAGAGATGACCAAGCAAAGGAGAGCATCAACACACTGTTGTTCATGAATGAGTAGCCATAGGTCTGAGAATAGGAGGGAACTGATTAAGAGAGAAACACCACATACGAAGAGATGACAAGGTGGCTAAGAGCGCTGGGCTTCTTTCTAGAGGACCCAGGTTCAATTCCGAGCGCCCACGTGGTGACTCACTACCATCTGCAGGTCTAGTTCCAGGGGACCCAACACTCTCTTCTGGTCTCCCTGGGCACTAGGCATACAAGTGGCAGGCAGACAGACATGAAGTCTAAAAACCCACACACACAAAACACTAGAACAGGCTAAAAAATAAAGAGACATCAAATTGCATATGTAAATGAATCAGATGTGCTTCACTTATGCATCAGTTTTCAAATGTCTCAGAACATTAAGAAAGTATTATCCGGTGCCAAAGCCTGCGTCTGCACACACACGAGCATACACACAGCACACATGCAACAATCACTTTTCATTTCTGGCACTAAAGAACTCCCTTCAATCTGGGGTTGGAGAGACGGGTCAACACTTATGAGCACTGGTCGCTCTTCCAAAGGACCTGGATTAAATTCCCAGCACCCACATGGCAGCTCACAGCTGTAATTCCAGTCCAGGGGATCCAACACCCTCACACAGACAAACATGAAGTCAAAGCACCCATGCACATAAAATAAAATTAAATTTAAAAAAATCCCTTCAATCTACTGCACATATCTTTTTCCTGGAAAAGTTCTCTCCACAGACATTTTTTTTTTTTGTGATAGGCGCTCATGTAGCCCATGGTAGCTTTGAAGCTGCTATGTAGCCATGGCTGAACTTGAACTCCTGATCTTCCCGCCTCTTTCCCAAGTACTGGGTTACAGTTAGCATGCCACGACCCCTACCCTGCATGGCTGTGTTACTTGTGATTTCAATTTGAGGCCTGAAAAGGGAGGCATCCCAAAATACTCAGTGGTAGAGAAGGAATAGAGGATCGAGGTGGCTGGAAGCCAGTGCTGTTTCTCCATGGGCAGATTCTACAAGACCTTCCATCAGTGGGCTAACCTCCAAATGAACACACAGAGAGAGAGGCTGTGACAGGGAGAGCCCGAGTCTCTGCAGGAGTAACTACTTCTCAGACATGTTCAGCTCGTGAAATGCCAGGCGGGGAGAGACACCCGACGGCAGTCAAAATGTAAGAAACAACTGGAAGTGACTGGCGGGTTTGCCATGAAAACCAAACCAAACCAAACCGCTCACCTGTGCGCAGATCTGATGCATGACATGACCGAACTCGTGGAAGTACGTCCGCACCTCGTCGTGTCTCAGGAGGGAGGGCCGCCCCGCCACGGGCTGCGAGAAGTTGACCACCAGGGCGGCCACAGACATCATGCGGCTGCCATCAGGGAGGAGGCAGCCCGGCTGGAGACCGAAGCAGGCCGCGTGATTGTACTTCCCTTCCCTGGTAGACAGACAGAGCAGTGAGATGGACGCTCTTCTTCAGAAAAACACGCCATGGCCTCTTCCGGGCCTTAAGTCATCCCTGACAGCAGAAGTCACTTTTACATGTTTAGTTCGCCTTTTAGAAAACAGGCCACTCCACCATTATGGAAAAAGTAAAAATGAGCAATGACCTGGCCTTCTAGGTTTTTGTTTCTTTCAGTTTTCTCTTTAAATTTGTATACACCTTTTCTGTATTCGTGCTTTCCTTGGTTCCCCCGTGTCGGTGTCTTCCCCTTCCCCACCACGGATGGCATTCGAGAGAAGAAAAAACGCTGGCTCCTATTCAGATGCATAAAACTGAACAGTGAATTGCTCCCATCTTGACCCAGACAGTGACACCCTGGACATTCTGCAAATCCAGCGTTTCCGAACTCAGCAGAGAATGGCTGTGGAAGGGGCGTCAGCAAACCCACAGTCTAACACAGGTACCTCCCAGGAGAGCATGCAACCCCCCTGCACCTTAAGTTGGGGCAGACTCCAGACACCACAGTAAGAGGAAATTTCAGCTGACTGTTAAAGGTTGGTGCCGGGCTAGACAAAATATGGAACCGCAGGCCTGCACGCCAGGGAAAGCAGCCTGGCCTGCAGTATCAGACCTAACACAGGAAAGGTTGGGGATGGACAGAGCTCCTGAGACACCACCAGTGGGGGAAGGGTGGGAAGCATCCCCAAGATGCTTCTCATTTGTCTCCTATGGACCAAGGGCCTTAATAAGATCCTGTTGTTCGTAGAGAAGCCACGAAAACCTACTGCTCTTCTCTATGGGGCATAAATACCCATGGGAACAGAAGAGGGTAGTGGATCCCCTGGGACTGGAGTTGCAGATGGTTGTGAGCCACCGTGTGGGAGGGAATTGAACCCGCAGCCTCTGTAAGAACAGACTGTTCTTACTTGACTGTTGAGCATCTCTCCAGCCCTTGTCCATTCTTCATAAAATAGACCCGAGGACGGGTGCAGTGGCGCACGCCTCTAATCCCAGCACTGGGGAGGCAGAGGCAGGCGGATCTGAGTTCAAGGCCAGCCTGGTCTACATAGGAGGCTTGTGGACAGACAGGACTACATAGAAAGATCCTGTCTCAAAACAACGACCCACCACCCCAAACAAAGTAAACAAAAACTCAATTAAAAATTATCTTTATTCTAAGACTATGCCTTTTTGAGTTGTATTTATAAAGTGATAGAGACTAAAAGTCCTTACCTGTCAGTGTTATATTGTAATCATAAGATTTTGTTTGAGAATCTAAGATTTGATGAATAAAAATAAAATGTGCTTAAAAAGAAAGCCGCGAGTCTTTAAAGAATCTACTCTGAATATTGTTCCCGAGTCAGACGATTCAGTTCACCTATATTCTACCTTTATGCAAAGACCATGACAGAAGATGCGCATGGGCTGGGGTCATCCTCACAACTCCTCACAACGGATCACTCTCTGTTTCCCATTAAATTTCTAATAGCAGCGACCAGATCTCTGAACGTGAAACAAAGCAAGTATATGGGCAGGGACCCAGCAGGACAGGAGGCTTTGTCCTGGGAAATCAGTGTGGAGACAGGCACGGGACACTCCAGTGTTCAAAGACTTCCTGCGTTAGAGAGAGAGAGAGAGAGAGAGAGTGTGTGTGTGTGTGTATACGTGTGTATGGTATGTGTGTCTGTTCATGTGTATGTGTGCATATGTGTGTGTGTACATATGTATATGTGTCCATGTGTGTCTATGTGCATGTGTGTGTGTGTACGTGTGTGTATGGTATGTGTGTTGTATGTGTGTCTGTTCATGTGTATGTGTGCATGTGTGTGTGTACATATGTATATGTGTCCATGTGTGTCTATGTGCATGTGTGTGTGTGTATACGTGTGTGCACTGCACACGCGCGTGCGTGTTGGTGCACATCCATAGCTCCTGTGTGGAGGCCAGAGTACACCACTTAGAAGTCAGCCCTCTCCTGCCACCTTGTGGGATTCCGGGATCAAACTCATGTTGTGAGGCCCGAGTGTAAGTCCTTTTACCCGTCTCTTACACACTCACATAGAACTGTATGACACTTGTGTATGTGTGCATGTGTGTATATATGTGCATGGGTATGTGCGTGCTACAGTATGTGTGGAGGTCAGAGGTCAACTTACCTCCTTCTGCTATGGCTTCTGGGAATCAAACTGTTGTCAGCCTTGGTGGCAAGCACCTTCACCCACTGAGCCGACTCACTGGCCCTCCCAGCACCTTTTCAAAAAGCTCTGGGATAGTCTAGGCACTGAAGGACATCTGTGCCACCAAATGGACCACAATGGGCCCGAGCCTCCGGGGCAGCGCTTTGCTCATGCGCCTTTTGCGGGGGGGGGGGGGGGGGGGGGGGGTCATAACTCTCTGTGGTCTATTCAGTAAAATGTGTTAGCAATTGCCAAAGGTTGGCTTTGTTTCGGAGACTAGCTTAAAGGGAAAAAGACCCAAATCTTTTGTGTCAGATGAAACGTGGAGTTTATAGTTACACACTTCAAACGATGATATTTGACAGTTTACCCCTGATTAAACGGTTGGGAGCTGCGCATGTACAGTCCCTAGTGTGCAAACAACCCTGTTCAAGGAGGGGAAGCCAAGCCAGCGCGCTGACTCAGCAGAGTGACAGCAGAGGTTCTGCTACTGCCTCTGTACTGGCTCTCAGAAAGACCGAGAACAGCCAGACTACGGAGGCCGGCAGGCAGATTTTCCAGTGATAAGCACTCTGGGGGCAATTTTAAATTAAGTAAATGTAGGTGATGGTGGTGGTGGCAGTAGCTAATGTCTTCAAAACTTACTATACAGGCTGGGACGTAGTTCAGGTGTCCTCTCTGGCCCCCCTCTCTCTCTCTCTCTCTCTCTCTCTCTCTCTCTGGCCCCTCTCTCTCTTCTCTCACACATACACAATTTGTTTAGTTATTTAAAGAACTCAACTATGTGCTGTTCAGTCTTCTAAATGCTATGAATGTTACCAGCCAATTAAATATTTACACTAACCCACAAAACTAGTGCTCCAAGCACCCATCCCTCAGGACATGTAAGTCAGGAGACAGCATAGAAAAAGTGAATAGCTCCTCCAGTAAGGGATGGAGGCAGACATTCTGGCTCCAGAGCCTCCATCCCAACCCTTGTACAGAGCATCTCATGTAGGGAACACACAAGGGCAGAGGCACGAGTTTCTAACCACGCGTCCGGTACCTCGGATAGAGGTCCAAGTAGAACTGCCCCAGCACCTCTCCGGTAGCTTTATCCTTCACGGTGTAAAGTGAGACGCTCTTGTTCCAGACGTGAGCATCAGGTACTTGCTCAAATGAAAGTCCCAACAGCTCCTGGTAGATGCTGAGCAAGCCTTCGGTGACCACCTCGATGGGGAAGTACTCCTTGAGGGACTCCTGGTCCACCGAGTACTTGAGCTCCTCCGTCTGGGTCATGTAGTAATGAAGGTCCCACGCGTTGATTTTCCCGTCATGTTCAAAACCTCGCTCTTCACATTCCTTCTTCTTCAGGTTCAAAATGAACTCCCGCTCTGCCTCACCCAGGGGTTTTAATTTCTGGCTTAAATCGTCTGTGAGGGAAACGAAAGAGTTAGTGATGAGTCCTTGGGAGCGAGTGTATTTCCATGTACTGCGGGCTTTGCACATGATCAGTCAGATGAACAGAGCACGAGGAGGAAACCCAGCCAGAAGGGGCAGAGTTTTCTCTCCAGAATCATCTACTTGACAACGCTACCCCCTTGTCTTTCCCGCCATCGAACCCCAGTCACGATTTCCTTCCAACGCCAGCAATGGTGAAGCTTACCTCATGAGCGCTAACCCAGGAGCATTACAGCTCAGAGCAAACAGCAGAAAAGCTAAGCTCACTCGTGTGCGCGTGCATGCTTACCCCTAGCAAGGCTATCTATGTTCCTGAAAAAACAACCCCCGTGACGGGCAGGCAACGTCATGTAGAAACTGCTCTGCACATTTACCGTGGGTTTGGCCTGCCTTTTGCAGACCTATTCTGAAGGAGGATCTGGAGACAGCAGTTCAAGATTTTAGCTGGAGGAATCGCTGCTCACCACAACTTATGTACTGTAGTCAAATTCTGACCTTTGCTTTAAATTGATTAAATGGATAAGGTCTTTTGTATTTCTTTTCACAATCTGGTAATGATGTTGAGATAAAGACGTGCTTGGGTCTTTGGACATGGGTTAGAGGCAGCCCAGAGGTGTGGGACGGTGGCAGCCTGTCCCAAGAATGCTGGGAAGGAAGAGAAGAAGAAAACTCCAGGAAGATCAGAGAAGTAGAGTTTTCGTTAGGTCTGTAGAGGCTACGTGAAGACAGGCAGCTAAAGGCCAGTCAGAGAGCGAGCTGTCTTACAGGAGTAAGTTAGCTGAGTGGTTGCTAGGGAGACATCCAGGCCAGGCAATCGCTGCTCCAGGAAGCACTCCCAACAAACCTGCCAGGTCACCACCAAGCCGTCCTCCTGGACAACAGATCTCACCACAGGTACCTGTGCACATCGCTGCTCTTTCTGCCAAGTGGAGGCTCTGGGGAAAGGACTTCACCTTACCCTTTCTGTGCTTCTACTGTTTGGCACATGGCTTTCTACTCCTAAGACAAGGTAGTTATTCCGAATGTCTCGTGAGTTACAGGCTATCCATCGCTGGAGCGCCTGCCTATAAGTCACATATACACGAAAGGCATGATACGACTATTGAGAAAAGGCAGTGGAGTAAACTTTGGGCTAAACACTTATTTCTTCTTTTGGTTTTTTTGAGACAAAACAAAAACCGTAAACTGACCATAAAGGACTGACCTAGAAAGGCCGCCACGCGGCTCGTGCTCTTCGCCGTGTTCAGTTCAAGGACGAAGTCGGCGTGGGTGCTGTAGCCCAGCAGTCTGGCCACCTGGGCTCGCAGCGGGAGAAGCTGCTGCAGAATCACCGTGTTCTCCTAGGAACGAAGGCGGAAAGGAACATTCACCGGAATGCAAAGCGGTAAGAAGACAGTCACTGCATTCAGGAGGCTGAAAAACTGTCAGAGAGTTTTGGGTCCTCTTAACCACCGCTTCCATGTCAGCCTTAAGAAATTTTGAAAATGTGAAACAATTTGAAACATTTTATCCCTAGGAGAGAGCTGTAAGTTCTTCATAAACTCTGAGGTGCTGTAACCTCAAGGCAAAAAAGTATGCTTCGTGAACCACTGTGATTTCGCACTTCCTGTCAGTTATGCAACTGTACCAAATACTCATAGTTACTGCTTTCTGATGTGTTTGTGGCAAACTATACGCAGCGTAAAATTTACCATTTTAACTTGACGCCAATTTGTTTTGCTATTCTATATCCCCACATGGAAAACCACGTGCTGACAAGGGTGTAGGGAAATTGCTGGTTGATTTGGAGCAAGTTTTAATTCCACCCTTTAATAATAAAACTCTCTATGTCTAGCAAATAGTTGTCAACTAGAGATCTTGTAGGTAGACGCATCTGCATATATAGTTTGAGTCAATGGGGTATTAGTGGAGTTGATGGTTGCTATTTGGTTTTTTGTTTGTTTGTTTTTTTAAGTTTTTGAGACAGGTTTTCAAAGATGTGAGGTCTATTTCTCCATTCTTCCCAACAAGCTGAGTAATAGGAATGTCCAGAATCTACCTTGTAGCCCCTTGTTAAGGAGGGAGGGATTCCACACACCAGCTCTGGACTTCAAATACAGGAAGGTACACAACTTCTTGGTTGTTTTTATCTGTTCTATTTTTATTACAACGGTCTAGCTTATGGCACCCCGAGCGCACTGACAATGAGGAAATGACAAAGCGAAAGGTCTCGTAGGTGTGTGTGATTTGTAAATGCAATGCACGTGCAAACAGGGACATCGGCCACTGAGCTGACTCCAATACTGGCAAACAAAGCAAACCATTCCCTTAACATCTTCGGTTAAGATCGAAATAGAGACATTTATGGTACCTGTCTGCACCTTGTATGAAAAGCCATTTCCATCTTCCTTCTTGTTTCGGGGACACAACATTTCTTCATGACAGGAAAATAGTGGGGATACTTTAAGGTAACTTTATACTTGTCGTCATCTGTTTTTTCTAAACTGTCGATGAAGTCAGCAGGAAGGCCACCTGCAAGAAGCCATTTCCTTATGGATTAGGTGCCCCCATTACCGGTTCACTTTAAAGCACGGTGCTTTTAAGCTGCCTGAGGAATTGTGTGGTAACTGAGACTCAAGTGACAGGACAACTCTCTGCTCTCATTTTGCTTGTGTTGGAACGGAGTGGGGGTGGGGGTGGCAGCGATGGGCCAGGTGGCCCAGGAAACGACAATTCAAAACAGGAAAATGTTTCGGGGTGGGCTCCTGTGCAGGTGGCATTTCCACCGGGAACAGGCAGAATTAAGGCAAAGGATAAAAGACCCCACAGTGAGAGACTAACAGCATGGGAGAGATGTGGAGAGGCGGAAAAACTGTCAAGGCTGGAAGGCCGTTAAATAAACACCAGTGTGAGTCAGCAAGAAAGCTCAACCATGTGGGTGCTGGGAATCGAACCCAGGAACCGAGAACAGCCAGGGCTCTTAACCGCTGACCATCTCTCCAGCCCTGATACTAGGCAATTTTTTAAAGAAGTTTTTGGATTTCAATTTAGGTTGGAAATCTGAGAGGTGATATAATTTAATCTAGCAAAATGACAAAATGTTACCAAGTTCAGCCTTGGAAAATACAAGGAAAGTATCGTCCTCGTTGAGGTTTTTGTTGAAGTCAATGCATAGCTCACTCATCCTTTTCTTCATTGATTTGATTTCCTGGAAGGAAGACAGACAAGGTCATGAATGACGAGAAACCTTTCATTTTCATTGCTATCAGCTAACATGCTTCAGTTACATGTGAAGTCAAGATTCTGTCTTCTCTGAGAAGTCTTTTCTTAGAAACACTCTGTGAAGCTGCTGCCGTCAGCCTGTCAGTCCACAACCGCCTGAACACACTCTCTCAGCATCGTCTCGGAACATACCCATCGCCTCCCTGATTCTTCCTCCCGCCTTTCCTACAGCAGCCATGTAGTTCAGATAGGACCTAAGAGTGAACATTCCAGGATTGTGAACGCCGTACCAATTGAGTCACCAGGCCATCTTCCTGCAGTAATGACTGAGTCCAGTAACCCACAGCTGGAACTCCTCTAGCAAATCTGGGGAAGTACTGGGCAGGGGATCTAAGACGATGATGGAGAACCGTAAGAAAAAACATAAGGTAATCTCAGTCTTCTGAACACACTGGATAATGAAATCTACTTTACATAAAGCAGTTCTCAAAGGGGGACTTTGGCAAAAAGTCTACTGTGGGTCACTAAGACCCGGGGATAAAGTTCTGTGTGTGTCTGGATGGTGGGGTTTAGATTTGTAGGCTTTTGTAATAAAAAGCCAGTCTTTAGATAAATGTTAACACTGAAGAAGACAGCAGAGAAACGGAAAATCGGGTGGCCCATAACGAAACCCACGAAGCCCTCTACCTTTAGTCTAAAGCCTTCCAACTTCCTGTTGCTCAAATGGGACTCTGCTGCAACCGTAGCTTTGTTACTACAGTCTCCACACACCCAAGAGAACAGAGAGCACCAGGAAGTCAAGGGGTGAGGAGTGACATCGGTCACCCAATTAGGATGACCAGGAAACAACGTGATTGGACGACATTCGGGTGGCAGAACCATGCTGACGTCTCCGTGGCGCCGTCAGTACTATCTGCTGGATGACATCAGTCACCAAATAAAACTTGATTTGGATGTCTGTCAAACTTATTTCCAGGTCTGCAGTCTACAAGAATGACCTGGAAATAAACCATGGGTTATGTTTCCTGTCCAAGAAGAATGAGGTCAATTAAGCAGCTGAGTTTATCATGGACCTGGAAGACTTGATTTGCCTTGCATGAGGAAATGTTTGAGCTGCGTTTTTTCAGTGGCTAATCTCTCTTCATGTACGGGGAGTGTATTAACCACAGGGCATCCTATCCTACAGAGTTCGCTTTCAAACTCTCTATCAGTGAGGGTTTTATTAAGAGTTCCCTATCTCTGTGTGACCAAGAGAGGGAAAATACAACCAGCTACTGAAATCTGGAATTTACTTTTTAATACTATAAAGCATAGCAGAGGAAATAAGCCCCATACACATAAAATAAGCAAAACACAGACAGGATTAAAGAATAATAATGTTGCCAGGCATGGTGGCACATGTCACTAATCCCAGCACTCTGGAGGCCAAGGCCGAGGCCGAGGCAGGTGGATCTGTGAGTTAAAGGCCAGCTTAGTCTACATTGCAAGTCCAGGTCAAACAGAGCGACATGAAGATGCTATTTCAAAAGGAGAAGGGGAGAACAATTAAGTTACAAGTTGTTCGGCTACTAGGGAGGTTAGCAGAGTTTTAAGGGTTGAAGCAGGGGCTGGAGAGATGGCTCTGTAGTTCAGAGTCCCTGCTACCCCTTGTTCAGGTCCCAGAACCTACACTGGGAGGCTAACGAGCCTTCTGCATCTGCAGCTCCAGGGTTTCTCAAGCTCTTTTCTGGCCCCTGTGGGTATTAGCACATACAAGCACGTAACTAAAAATTAGAATAAATCTCTAAAAAAAGAAAAACCTGGAGCTCAGAATATTAAATATATTGCAAATGGATTTTTATCATGGGTTATTCTATTAAAACTCATCTCCTTTCCTATTTGTCGGTCCTTGTTGCGTTTCTTTTTTCTTCAAATGAAAAGATGACAGGGATAGAAGAGGGTGTGTGTGTGCAAGACTACGCAGAATGCATCACACCATGTATGAAACTTCCCAAGAACAACATTAATAAAAAATTTTTAAAAAATCAACTCACATTTCTTACTTGTTCTGAAAGATGGAGTCCGTTCCTTTTTCCCATTTTAATTGACTTTTCTAAGTATCGCCTGGCTTCAGGCTTTATCTTCTCCAAATCACAGGTCTCCTGAAATTTGTAAGCATGTCAGTCATTTCTGCTGTAACAGCACACGGGCAAGCAACCCGCTCCCAGGCTGAAGCCAATGCACTGCGTTATCACCTTTGTTGGCAATTCTGAGGCAGGCCTTACCGAAGACCCGTTCTGCTGTGGTGAGCTCCTGCTAATTGAAGACAGAAATACTAACTAAACCAGAAGCTAACCAGCTAACAGCCTCGCCCTGCCCCCGACTGAGTGCCTGAGCCCGAGAGTGAGTGACAACAGAAGCCCTTGCACAGTCCTGTCCTGAGCTGCCTTTACAACCACTGCCCGTTCACAGTACATCTCTTACTACAATGCATCTGGATTTAGTCCTCCAGCTTTTGTTAACCTGGCTCCATGCGAGATGCAGGAAGAGAAATAACGGGGTGAAGTCTGCACAAATGCCAAACAAGGACAGCCGGATAAAACCCCAGCAAAAGGCTCGGATACTTCCAAAACGCCTTCCTGTCACTTGGCAAGGGAGATCAAGAGACTACAGCGGGCTGTGTATCGGGAAAATGAGTCAGCACTTCACAAAAACCAGGGGAAAGCCACTAGCCTTCGAGTCTGAATCTGTGAACAGAAGTACAGCTTTCCATCCAAAGAACAGAAGGGCCTGTAGGAGGCTGGAAAATCCCCTCAGCCAAGATAATAAATTCCCCCAAATCCAAAGCAAGTCACAGGATACTCGGGGTGATGAGGTGGCTGGTCAGTTCACCGTCCCTGGGAGGAAATGTGACTCCAGACAGACTCAGCAGGTACAAAGGACTCACTTTGGCTGAGGGACAATGAGAGCCTTCTGTTGCTGGGGCTTACAGACCTCCTGTGGGTTGGACGTTTTCTCTGTGAAAGACGGGGCCATCCATCTCTAAGCGTTCCAAATTTCCCAGCTGATTAGATTTTTTAATGAATGGTGCTTGGTTTTAGAAATGGCATTTGAGACGGCTGGTGATGGGCGTGTAAAGAGAGCTGCATTTTTACTCAGTACCACGCAGAACATACTGACCGCCAACGAACAACTGGTGACACAGTACTTCATACTGTGTCAGCATTGCTTAACGTTTCCTGAGTTTATTCTCCATAGAGGGTAAGGACAGTTAGACTCATTTTCCGTGATAATTTCCCTTTGTGTCTCTGTGGAATTGTGAGTTTGTGGGCATGATGAGTTGGAATTCTCCTGAGCTGGTTTTGGCACCCCCTGGGATCCCAGCAGCAGGTGCCCGCAATGGGAAGAAACATAGAAGATGTCCAGGGAGACGATTTGGCTATGGATTGGCTCCCTCATGGATGGTGAGCAGTTCAAATCACAGTGTTCATGGGGATGTCATTAGCTGGGGCTCGCCTACGCTGGTTTCAATAGCGCTGGAAAGTCTGTTCTGAGGAGGGAGCGAGCATGGTAACAGGAGTCTCTAGACAGCACGACACTTCACGTTGTAAGGTGGGGTGGGGTGAGGAGTACCTAGGCCATAACCATGTGCAGCATGGTGAGGGGGCCTGATGAGAGCTGGGTATATTGTTAAGGACCTAGGTGGAGAGCCACAAGGAGCTGGGGTGCACCTCTGGTTCTTAATCTGGAACAGTGGCTAATCACACGGTCTCACCAGCTGGTATGAGTGGTGATCATGGCTACTCCATGGTTCTACTTGATTACCATGGCTCTCATGGTTGGTCTACACTTCCCATGTCTGCAGGGAGGCACTCAAGAGCATAAATGGTAGCATTCATGGTCTATATTAAAATGAAAGCCACATTCTCTCAAAATGCACGGTACAAGTGCAAACAAGTAGGATATTCTGAGGAAAACCGGTCTTGAAATGGGTCTAATTAAAGCATCACTAATTAGCATACGGAAATATCTGACTCACCACAAAAATGACACGGAACAGAAATTTGACTCAATAACCAGACAGCCCTTGTCATCAGACTGAGCTCAGGAAATCTCCACAGGCCTATGTTAAGACTAAGCTTAAGCTTGGGTTGTGGAAGTTTATTTTAGTTATATTAAAAATAATTGTTTTTGTGCACTGTTGGAAAAAGGAATGCATAGGCCTTGGCGTTTTGTATTGTCTGCAGGTGTTGGATTTCTGTGGGGGATGTTTGATTGCTCATGATCTGCACCTAAGGAGTTCTGAATCAATAAAACACCTGAGCTCAGACCCTCGGGGTTCCACTATGGAGTCTGGCGCTGGTCAGGATGGTGTTTCTCTCTGCTGAGGTCTGTTGGGGTTTGCAGTTATGAATACGCCTCCTTGTCGTCCTTGCTGAGCTCCATAGCAACGTTCAACTACACTGTGCAGTTTCACAGTCTCTCGGTTCCTCTACAATCCTGGAGAAAGTCTGGCTTCTCATAGGAGGGTCTGCTATGTGGAAAGTGGCAATGTTCTAGACTGTTCTGCAGAACTGCATCCTCCTTCCTGAACAAGGACTTTGCCCCTCAGATCCACAACAGGCCTCACAGGTCTACACAGGCAAAGCGTCTCTTCTTCAAAGGCATCTGATGTTTAATTTATATCATCTGATAGCAGGCACCCTAATTTTTACCTGTGGGGACAAGATTTATTTTGCCCTTAACCTCTCCATCAAGCAAAGAGCTTTTATACAACATGCTTGTGTTTTACACCCCAGGTATGCTTTGAAAGCCATTTTATGAAGAAAACTGAGGTCAAATTTAAAACCTTCCCAAGATTGTCACAGATGTCTAAAGTAAAAAAATAGCAGAGAAATAAACTCTTAAAATGCTTAGTTTACTGATTTTACTTTATTAACACATCACCACTCCTAATACATTATTGTAATTCTTTAAAACCTCATAAATAAAAAGTTTTAAGATAGAGCCCACTATGTAGTGATGGCTAACCTGGAACTCACTATGTAGACAAGGCTGGCCTTGAACTCAGAGATCCACCAACCTCTGCTTCTGCCTCTGTCTCCAGAGTGCTGGGATTAAATATGTGTGTGACTTAATTGTTCTTTTTTTTATTCCCTCCAAGTCTTTCCTCCTCTAACCTATCATTTCGTTTTTTCCATTCACAAGAGTTTCATACAGCCAGCTTCTTTTTCCTTTTTGACAAGAGTCAAACAATGTACCCCAGGCTGGCCCGGAGCTCACTATGCAGACCAGGCTACCCTTGAGTTCATAAGAGATCTGCCAGCCTGTTTTCTGAGTACTGGGACTAAAGGAGTAAGCCGCCATGCCCGGCTCACGTTTTCAGTTCTAGTACTGTGACGGCTGAAGTTAAGTTTAAATCACTGTGCTTAGGAGATCTATAAACACACTGCGTCTCACCTGGAAGCCCCACTTGCCCAAGGACAGGTAGCTTCCTTGAGGGCTGGGGCTGTTGTTCCTGTAAGTAACAAAGAAGCTTTGTTTTCCCAAGTGCACAGAGTGTGCTTCATCACGCGTATGTAGGCGGGAGGGATGTATACTCGTCCCTGATTGGACGAAGGAGGGAACTATGTTGCCTTGCAGGTTTTGCCGTTATAAGCACCTGATTAATGTATTTCACTGCCATCCTCTGGGAATCCTGGGTATGGACCTGGCCAGTGCCCAGCGTCCTGGCCAGTATTTAATAAAGCTTGCTTCAAATTTGGCTCAAAAATCGTGGTTGTGGTGTTATTCTCGCCAGTGGGGTTAACAACATGTGTAAAACACAGAATATTACGGGTTGATTTTCTCATGTTACAAAGAAGAAATTATAATGCCGAAAGAACTCTGAAGGTTGTTCCTCTGGATGCTATTTTACAAAATGGATTCACAAACCGAATCTGCTAATATTGAGAGGTAGCAGAATGTGTTCCTGGAGCCTATAGTGCATACTAAATTAGAGAAGGAACTTGTTTATTTGCTCTATTTGCGGTTTTTATTTCCTTTTTCTTCTCCTCCCACACCCCATATTTACTTTATCAGTGAGAGAGCTGAGGAAGAAGGCTCCAGGCAGAGGCCTGAATTCCTGGGCTGGAGGGATGTACGACAGCCTGCCTGGCAGCCACTGGTGCACGGTGGCACCTCAGCTCCACAATCAGCCGTAGGCTGCAGCAAGCATTCACAGGACACAGGCGAATGAGCACGCCGCGTACACACCGCACGAGGCGCATTTCATCGGGAGAAACTGCAATTTGAATATACAGTATGTTCCACTTGGCATATGAGAGGACCAGCGCCCCCTAGTGGCAGCTGCGCTGACCTTGCCTCTCTACATCTGTCAAGTACTCATTTTCCCGGAAACCACTGGCTTCCTCTCGAGACAGGACAGCCAATGCAATATTCAGATTCCGAATCAGAAGGGTCCTCTAGGCGCCACCTACTTGACGTATAAGGCAGCACATGGCCAGTTTTTGGGCTGCCCCGTGTTGTTTTTAATTGGACAGCCCCGACGTCAGTATGTAACCCACGGAAATAAAACTGCTTTGTATGGTCCTACGCAGGCCTCTAAGTCTCTAATTGGGCTTTTAACATAAACCTAACAGCATACATTTGCTGAGCCCCTACTCATCTCAGACTCTGCAGAAATAAATACTTACCAAGAGTTTTAAGTCACGTGTAAAGCAAAACGATCGGCTAGCAGATAGTGTTAGTATTATGCACTACGAAGGAAAAAGAGGTACTTAGACAAGAGAGGCACAACAACTAAACCTAGGGTGCCAAGCCACGGTAGACACGGATAGTCTTTCACACCTGGGTTCTTGAGCTCCTGAAGGCTGACAAGATCGTGCGCTGGCTTTGATGAAAGACTGGACGTACTTAAGAACTAGGCTTAGGCTCAGGGGCTGCGGAAGGGTCTGCAGGAAACACGCTGGGTTGTGAAGGAGCCCCTGAAACAGTTCACAGAGCAGGCCAGGGAGACACAGAGGAAGATAAGACTTTCCAGCAGAAGCAAAAAGAGAAACAGAAGAAACCCAAGGAGCTAAAAGCCAAGACTGCAGGGAAGGGCCCTGGCCACAGATGGAATTAAAAAATCCTGCAAACATGGAGTCCCAGTGCTAAGAGAGCATGTGGACACGGTATAGTTCTTGAGCTCAGAAGGAGCTTGTCAGACTGGCTCAGTCAGCAGTGAGTCTTAGAGGTTGACTAGAGAGAACAGGGGTTTAAATGTTCTGGATTGTATGGAGGCTGAGGCTGAAGCCTTCCAGTTCCAGGCTTAGGAGTAGACTGTAGGGAGGCCGAACGTTCCAGGGCTCCAGGCTAGAACTGGTGATTTAATTAAAAAATAAAAGCCTTTGCCCCGAATCAACGTCTACATCTGGCGTCTACATCTACATCTGGCACACCAATGTGGTTGGTAGAAAGGCTGCAGGACTAGGAGTGCGGACTAAATCAGACAAAAGAAGCAATGGTTGTGAGCCTGAATCAATGACTACCCCGCTGCACAGGACAGCTCCACACGGTCTCCTTCCGCAGCTGAGTATTCCTTGCAGCACAAGGAGGGTGATAGGACTTCTCTGAAGGAGACTCAGCGCTCCAACATCAATGTGCCATTGCGTTCACGATGGCTTAAAAAAGCTCAGCTTTACGGACGTGCACCCTTCTCCATTCAGTCTTTAATTCTAAGTGAATACAATTAAGAACTCGGCATAGGGGTTGGAGAGATGGCTCAGCGGTCAGGAGCATTGACTGCTCTTCTATGGGTCCTGAGTTCAATTCCCAGCACCCACACTGAATCTCAAAACCATCTGTAACTGTGGTCCCATGGGACTTGACGCCCTCTTCTGGTGTGCAGACATACAGGCAGACAAAACACCCACAGACATGAAGTACACAAATAAACCTTAACAAAAAAGAAGAACTCAACATACACCTAACTGGTATAAAACAACACTGCCCATTCTACACAGTGCCCATTACTATAATTGTTGGAAACAAACTCTAGGAAAATTCAAGTCCTCGGTAAAGATTCTCACTTTTTTTTTGTTGCTATTTTTTTTATCTTTAGTAGTGAAGGATAAAGCTCTGTACATGGACACATGTGCTCGGCCGTGAACTGCACCAGCCACCAGGTTCTTAGTTTTTAAAAAATGTACGTGTTTGTGTGTATCTGTGTCTGTGTATGCTGGTAGACGACAGGAGCTAGAGGGTTTGGATCCTCTGGGTGGAGCTACAGGCAGCTGGAGAGCCACTCGGCATGGGCGCTGGGGACCAAGCGTGGGTTCTCCGCGGGAGCAGAGCTCTCTCCTGCTGAGCTGTTCTTCAGTCCCAGGTTAGTAATTTTGGTTATAGGGTTTTTTTTTCCATCTTCCTTTTTACGGGGTTTATTCCTCGTGATTTATTCTTACCTGTAAATGAACAATTCTCTTGAATACATCTTCTCTCATACTCATCTCGATATCGAAGCGAGAAAGCCTTTTGTCTGCTTCCGTGCTTGCGGCCCGCACTTCCCTGTCGGATGACACGTGCTGAGGGAAGTCCAGCATGGTTCTCTCCACTGTTGAGGGCAGAAAAGACTATGAATACAACAGGACCTGTCAACCTGGTAGGAAGCCAAGCATCTCCTTTTGAGATGAACGCTCATGTTGACGTAATGGTCCCACGCTGTGCTTTCTACAGAGGCTCTTGGGGCTGCTAGGAGGCCGTCCTGGGAGTGGGAGGTGCTGTTCCACTTGGCATCCCTGTGAATGAGGCCGTGCACTCAGCACTTATCAGAGTGCACACAGGACAAAATGGACCAACCGTGAGCTATAAAGACGCAGTTTCTATACGCAGGCGTCCTATGATCTGGGAAGGCGGGGACCGGGTACATAAAAATAGATGGCAGAGCATGTGGGTTGTCAAGGAGAGGGATATTGGCTCAGGCGGCGGCTCTCGAGGGCTAGGACTCTGGGTGGTGCGCTGTGGGGGCTGACTCTAGAAAAGGAGCCCAAGCGTGTTCTGGAAAACACGAGACTGAAAGCAGGGGACCCAGCAGGGACAGCGGACATTCACAAAATCGTCTGACCACGTGGCAGGATGGGGGGGTCTGTGTTAGACACTTTTTAATCATTTCTCCTACCACAGACTCCCTGCAGAGTCTAAATTACAGATCCCACCCAAATGCACATATCAAAAGAACATAAAAATCTGTAGAATACGCTAGCTACATCCAGCAGTCAGTTGGATGGTGTGGCTATTCCCGTTACAGGATGAGGGTAACGGGCGGCTACAGTCTTCACCTGGTCAAGACAGCAGCTGGGTTTTCATACACGGTAACTTTAATTGGGCAAACAGACAAACAAACAAAAAACCTCTGATATCAGTGAAATAACTAACCACAGAGCCAAAAGATTCGTACCTCTGAGCAAAGGCCGTAATTACGCCGTGACAGGGAATGCATCTTCCTATCTTCAGAATTACGTTTGTTCTGAGACAGCTAGCCCAGGTGAGCCTTGAACCTACGATTCTCCTGTTTCAACCTTCCAAGTGTTTAGAAACCAGGTGTATACCATCATGTCTGGGCTTAGAATTCTGCCCGTTTTATAAAATGGTCAAGATTACACAGGCAATACAGGGCAGACACACAGCCATCCTTCCCGCAGGGAGAGACAATGCGGTTAAAGCGCTGCCCGCTCACGTCAGTCCTCGTAAAACACTGCGACCAGGCCGGGCGGTGGTGGCGCACGCCTTTAATCCCAGCACTCTGGAGGCCGAGGCAAGCAGATCTTTGTGAGTTTGAGGCCAGCCTGGTCTACAGAGTGAGTTCCAGGACAGCCAGAGTTACAGCAGAGAAACCTTGGCTCAAAAGGCAAAAACAAAAACAAAAACAAATCACTACTACCAGTAAAACTACTAAAATGTGCCAGAAATATCAGAATTAATGCATAGTCTCTACCACTGAGCCATACTCCCAGTTCTAAATTCATTCTTCTAAAACATCAAATATTTTAGCATTTGACTTAGTATATAATTTTACATTTTATAATTAAGGAAAATGTGGTACAGCTTGAAATTTTCATACGTAGAGCACTGTTTTAGAGCTAGAGGTAATAATATAGTCACAATTTTCACTTACTAAAAAGCAATTAAAATTTCTCAAGAACCTAAATGGGTAACAGCATAAAGTTCAGGAGCCTAAAACCGGAAGCAATCCTGCACAACGCACTGAAGACCGTCTCCTCCCTTCCTTTACCATGGAAACTTGGAAGCAGACTTACATTCTCGCTGCCAAGCTATGAACAATGCTTTGTGCCCAGGACGGATACCAGAGAAATGAGACTCAGGCCCACTGAGGCACGCTCTCCGGTATAGGCAGATGATAATCGGGAGTTAGTTTTGAGAAGCTGAATCCCCCAGCGCCTTGATGGTTAACTCAAAAAGATAAATGTATGGAGAGCAAGAACAAATACCACAAACTTCTAGGTATCCTTAAAATATCCATCTCTGGGGAAGCCTGGGACTCCAAGAGAACCATTTTTAGATGAATTTGTGCCCCGCTCTGTCACCGGTGCTCCTCTTTCTCCCAGTCAAATGCACGGGCAAGCCCGGCACGCTACCCTGGCTAAGAAGTAACTGAGGAAGAAGTGAGAACTGAGCCAAGAACAAATCTGCACTGCTGGGAAAGCCCCGTGTGACAAGGACCAGACAGGGACCGGCCCCTTCCCTGTGACTGACAGGAAGGACCGGCCAGAACCTTCCCTCGCTCAGGAGTTCACAGTTGGGCCTTAGAAGGTGCAGTAGCCACTAAGCAGAGTGAAGAGGTCAGCAGTGGGGGAAGTCACGGAAGCAAACACGGAGAGAAGGGAAATACTCAGGTCCTCGTGACGGTGGCGTGTAAGGCAGGGACACTGGGTGACCCGGGGCTATCGGAGCAGAGCAGAAGCACCAGTTGCTGGAGCTCTGCTGGATTCGGACAGCCTTCCGGGTTCCGGAACACACGCAGGCGTTGATGATCCCCAGTTCCCGGCTATTCTATACATTTCTACGTGAAGCCTGGACACTCGGCCAAGGCTGTTTAGTCACAATTACCTTATAGAAACATGTCCATTTCTTAGAGATAACCAAACTGAGCCTTCACTTAAGTCTAAGGGTGTGTTTAAAATAACACAGATGAAGACAGAGAGATGACTAAAGAAAATTCAACTCTGAGCAACTCACCACCCGAGACACTCATCGTTGTGACGAGTGGCTTTATGTGCTGACTTGGAGGGTGCTTTCGGATGAGGTGAACATTGAAGTTGGTGAACCTGGGGTTCACTGGCCTCCCCACAGGCAGAGAGCCTCCTCCAACCAACTGAGAGCCTGACTAGAACAAAAAGCCAGGCAGCGTTCTGTACTAGACTGGCTTTACGTGTCACATAGTAGGTCCCCTTGGTCTGGGGACTGCAGGTTCACACGGCATAGTTTAGACCTGCTATCTTGCAGGCTTAGGTGAGCCAGCTCCCAACGAGTCCTTGCACATACCTCCAAGGCTCTGCTTTCCTGGAGAACGATGATGGATGTAACACCTTTAGCACCTTCTCTCAGTTTCCTTTTTGTGGATGGTCTTGTTTCGTTTTTAAGATGAAGTCTTGTTCTGTAGCCCTACCTAGCCTTGTACTTACAAGACAGTAGCTGGCCTTAAACTCTCAGCAATCCTCCTGCCTCAGTCTCCTAAATGCTGGGATCACAGGTTCCTTCTGTATGCTTTTCTGCTATGGTATGCAATATACTTTTCCTAACTATGATTTTAATGGCTACATGGAGTTATAGAGGATGGATGTTCATCAATTATCTAGCTACAAAGCTGCCTCTAATTCTACAGTAATGTGATGCCATATCAGCTGATATTTAGGGCCTGTTTCAGAGCCTTTGATATGAAAACAGTACCTATTTATACATTAATTTACATAAGAATCTTTATTATTTCTTTGGAATGAATGTCCAGATGTAAAATTTCTGGGCGGGGTAGGAGGCTCTGACGTGTAGCACCTAACGAGGCCCACAGACCTCAGTCATTTGATTCTAAGCAAAGCAACCCTGGAGCAAGAGTCAGTTTCTCACAGAAGTGGATAACTGACTGTTCAGACAACGGCTGTAGATGCCACAAAACGGATACTGTGTGCACACCTCCACCCACCTATGTATGTCACTTCCACGTCGGCGAGCTCCTGCAGGCAGTTCTCGTATGTCACATCCTTCAGGTCGATGGTCCCCACGGCGTCGTACACCTGCTTGGTCTGGGCGATGAGCTCCTCTGTCCTTGTCCTGATCTGCTCCGGAGAAAGGTCCCATCTCAGCACGTTCCGGCCGGCGGTGGTGTAGGAGGACACGGCCTGGAGAGGAGACACCGCCTCCCTGCCCAGGGTCATTCTGAGCAAAATCCTGGAACCACCAGCTCTAAAAAGAACGGGGGTGGGGGCGGGGAAGAATAGAAATTAGGGACTTCTATGGGTTCCTAATTAAGACATAAACATATACCAAGCACGGACCTTTCCAAAAAGAAACTATTTCCTAAAGAAAAAAAATGAGTGAAAATGTTATGTATTATCTCTTATTTTCTTGCATAATTACAGTTTCAGTGGAATTTCTACAATTCAGACACGGACTTGAATATATGAAATCAGACAGAAGAAAGCTAGCTGTCAGAGGCATGATAATTGTCCTTTAAAATTATCTTTCCTGTGCAAGTTTCTATTCACTGTGTGCTCAGATTTTTTTTTTTTAAATTGCAGGTTGTACTAAAGAACATTACAAATATCCTCTTTCTTTGTCAGATATCAATGTCCCCATAATTTTATATAAATAAAAATAGTAATTTGTCTCTGGTGTAGATATCACATCATAATAAAAGGAAAACTTGTCAACAAAGAGATCAGTCCTTATTCCCTTACACATTCCAACAAAAAATGCTGACACTTTGCTTGTATGTATATCTCTTCTCCCCAATTTCAACCCTTGCCTCAATTTTATAGCTTAGAAATAAAATAAAAGATCATATTTACTAGCTAACAGTTGCATAATTAGTGAACATTTAGGCGTTGATCAAATTAGTTTCCATGTAGTAAAACTCAGTCGTCCAGCAGCCCCCCACAGACACATTCTGTGGTCATTTTCATTCTACAGAAGAAAAACCTAGAGCAGAAATCAAGTAATTTACCCAAGGCCACAGAGCTAGTCATACAGTGACAGCTAGGTTAGAAACCAGGCAGCAGGATCCAGAACCCCACTCCTAACGCTCCCTCCATTTCTCTTCTCTCCAAGATCTGCAGCCAGCCTTTACGGAAGCAGGGTCCCTGTCAAACAATGAGCTAACTGAGGCTCAGAGGCTCACTTACACGTTTAAAGTCATCTGCCCAATGGTACATACTATGCATGTGCAGCCACTGTGAAGGGCGCTGAGGGTAAAATGACACTCTGAACAGGGTCCAGATGTTCTAATAAGGATGAGTCCTTTGTGGGGACACTGCTTTGCGGGGAGCTAAGCCATGTAGGCAGAGGGAGCTCTGGAAGACTGCAGAGGGCTACCTATTCTAGTCTGGAACAGGGTGTGAAAACCAGTTCTCCAGAAGAATACTGAGTCAAACTATCCCAAGGCTGAAGAACACCAGCGGGGCTGAGAGATAAAGAGGAAGCAGTCAACACAGAGCTTTGAGAACCATTAAAAACATGCAATCTTGTTCTGTTGCTGATGTGGGTCTTTTTGGGCTGCTTTTGTCTTTTCTGCAGCGTTTGAGATTGGAGCCAGGGCCTCATGCATAAGAGGTGAGTGTTCACTACTGACCTCTACCCCAGTCCTGCCCTCAAATGTACTCTGAAGGCGAGAGAGCCCCTGAAAGGTTTTCATTAGATGAGAGATGTGGTAAGCTAATGTCTTAGGGGTTCCTGGCTTCTGAGGACACCTGCACTCATATGCACAGGCCCTTCCAAGTAACTAACTAACTAATATTCAGGAGGGGAATGAGCTCAAAAGCAAAGCAGTATATAAACCCCAGGGAATTTCCCTTAAGTGTTTGGCTCGCTTAGGTAAGCTGAAGAGTAGAACGGACTGAGTCCAGTCTGGATAGACTGTGTGAGCACCGGAGTCAGCAGCTTGCTGACCGAGCCTGGGAGCAGAAGGAAAACCAAATCAGAAAGCAGCCTTTAAAACTGGAGGAGACAGCACCTCATCGGAAAAGGACAGCAAATGCAAGTCACAGAACTGGGAGCCCCGAAGGTGTTGCTTCTGCATGTCTGGGGATCAATCCAAGGCCATGTGCTCTGCAATGTTTTAGACAATGATGGAAATGTTGGTCTAGAGCAGTCATACAGCCCTTGGTGGCAACTGGGGAGCAAGGACTGTGCTGCTCCTTATGCGGTGTGGAAGGAAGATACTTCCTGCACAGTCAGGTGGATTTTAGTAAAGGCCAGGAAAAAAAGGAGGAGGGGAAGGAGGGGAGGAGGAGGAGGAGGGGGAGGAGGGGGGGAGGAGGAGGAGGAGGAGGAGACAGCTTGCACCAGACTGTGAGAAAGCTGGGCCTTACTGTTCACGGGAAACCCCAATGGCGAAGTCTAGAGTACTGGAGAACCAACAGTTGGTCAGACGGCACGGGTTTCTAACGTTCCTCTTCCCCGTCGACACGCACTTTTTTCCTTCTTTTCTTATAGAATTTCTTACAGTGTTGCATGATTTGTATACATCCTGACAATGAACCCAAATTCTTTGAAATACTCGGCAAATATTTCCTCCCAGTGCACCCTGCCCCCATAGTCCGAGTTGTTTTAAGGTGACTGCCTCTAACCCAGAAGGCACAGTTGGACGGCTGTGAGAGAAAACGGTCCCATTCTCACCTCCCAAAGCCGAGTAAGTTTGTGCCGCTGGCTGTAGCTGGCAGCCATGCTATGAGAAACAGTAAGATGTGATTTATGTTGAAATAAACACTGTGAGTGGTGGAATAAACGGAAGAAACTAAATATTTAATGATATCACGGAGCTCCCAGATCAACTGACTCTGAAACCTGACCCGGAGCCAGATTTTCCAGTCGTGTGAGTCAGTTATTCCTCTCTATTGTTAAAGCCAGTTTAAGTCTAGTTTTAGACTTTGAGGCTTAATATAGAATCCTAACTGGTGAAGAAGAAAAAAAAAATCAAGGGGAAGGAGAAGGAAGAAGAGGAAGAGGAGGAGGAGAAAGAGGAGGAGGAGGAGGAGGAGGACAAGGAGGAGGCGGCAGCAATTCTTTTAATTTTTTGGTTTTAAAGACAGGTTCTCCCTGTAGTCCAGACTGGCTTTAAATTTGCAGCACTCCTGCCTCAGCTGCCTGTGTATATAGAATTACAGGCCCTAGGCTCCTTTATTTTTGATTTCTCCATTCCAGACAGAGCCCAAGCCCTGCATTTCCCAGGGCTCACCTGTTCCTACTCAACCCACTTCCTCCACGAAGCCAGAAGCCAACCCCACAGCACCTTCCGCCACACTCTGACTGACCACTATGGGAGTCATATACTGCTATTTAAATGTAGAGTAAAAGAAAAGGAACAGTTTAGTGCCTCAGCTGTCCCAAGCACATTTCAAATATGTAGTAGCCACTTGTGGTGAGTGGCTACTGCACTGGACAGTACTGACAGCATCTCCGCCCTGCAGCCAGGTCCCATGGACAGCCCTGCAAGTGTGTGGTACTCCGGGCAGCCTTGCGTGTGGTACCCAAGGGTACTTCCCTGGCCAGCTGCAAATCAAGTGCACCTTCTCCGGAAGGGTGAAGGGCAGAGAAAGACAAGAAGGAAGAACGCACTTGCAGGGTCACGGTAGGTAGTGTTAAAGCCCCACCCAATACCTGTAGTACTGAGAAACAAGAATGAAAGAACACTGTTTTCAAGAACACAGTGCAAAGAAAAGACTTGCAGCCCTTCCTGCGAACAGCAGGGAAAGGCACCCGACAACGCGATCATAACAGAAATATCAGCAAAGCGTTTCAAAGAATCGGGTCCTTTTTCAGGAAGTATGAAAGCTGTGTAATACAAACCGGCAGCTCTTAGTGAAAGGGTGGAAAGCGTATGCTGTATGGACGTGGGTGTTACAGTGTTTTACGCACTTATTTTTCCTATTAGATTATTTACATTTTATGTCCTTAATTTTAAAAACTTAATTAAAAAAGATTAACTATGTGCACACACGCATACATACACACACACACACACACACACACCTGCGCTGCTGGAAGAGGGCCGAAGAGGGGGTCAGATACCCTGAAGCTGTAGTTACTGGTGACTGTGAGCTGCCTCACTGGGTGCTAGGAACTAAACTCAGGTCTTCTGCAAGAACAGTACATGCCCTTAGTCTCCGAGCTATCTCTCTAGCCATCTTTAAAAAATATGTATGTATACTGAGGCAGGCTGGCCTGGAACTTGTTATGTAGAACAGGCTAGCCTGATGCTACACCTGACACTAAAAATTTTGTTTGAAAAAAACTTTTTAAATTATGTGTTTATGTGTTTGAGGGTGGGTTTGTGTGAGTGATTATCCTCAGTTTTAAGATGAGAGTTAATCTTATTTGTTAACTGTACTCAGAAAGTTAAAAACTTTACTGAATAGTTCTTGGTACTACACTTGGCAGAATAAACATGTATAAGCCTACTCTTTTCCCTGTGCTCCCCTCCTAAAAAAGCTTGTGTGTGTGTGTGTATATGAAAGAGAGAAAGAGAGAGGGAGTGAGAGAGAGAGAGAGAGAGAGAGAGAGAGAGAGAGAGAGCACAGCACTGTGCCTGTGGAGGTCAGAGGACAACCTGCAAGAGGCTGGTTTACTCCTTCCATCCTGTTGGGGACTGAACTCAGGTCGTGAAGCTGGGTAGCAAACTCCTTTATCTTGAGCCACCTCACCAGTCCCTTCATGCCATGCATTCTGTCCCTGACCCCAGTGTTCTGCACCCTAGCTGGTGAGCCTCTCTCCACCCCACCCACAGCACAGATGGCTGCATTTTCCACTTTGTCCTAACACAAACTTGCTGCTATGGTTTGGATTAACTGCTGTTCTTTCTTGAAACAGGGTCTCTCTATGTAGGCCAGGCTAGCCTGGAACTTGCTATGTTGCCCAGGCTGGCATTAGATTCACGATCTTCCTGCCTCAGCCTTCTAAAGGCCCTCACCATCCCCAAGTGGGACTCAGGCATGTGCCAACTTGCCAGGTGTAGCTTGGGTCTTAAATGTCCCCACATTTAAAACCACAGTTTCTGATCCCATGGTGTTCCTGGGGAGCTGGGAAACCTTTAGGAGATGGCCCCAGAGGAAGAAAGTTGGTGAACGTGATGAGATGATTCATATTGATCGACAAGTTGACAAGCTCTGGAATCACTCCCATGGCATGCCTGAGAGATGATTTCATTAGGTTAACTGTGGTGAGATGACGCACCCTAACGTAGGCGGCAGCACGCCACGAGTTGGGTCCTGGATGGCACATAAGGAAAGCAGGCTGAGCACCGGCACTGGCCGCTTTCCCCTTCCGGACTGCAGATGTGGTGTGGCCAGCCATTCACTTCCTGCTGCCACAACCTCCCCACCACGGTGGGCGGCACCCTTGAGCTGTGGTCCCGAATGAGCCCTGCCTTCTTACACTGCCTTTGTCAGGTATCCGTCGCAGCAACACACGGGGTGATTAGGACAGGGAGAGCGCCCCGAGTGAGGAGTTTGGGACTTGGGCCCCTTGACCATCTCCGCTTCTCAGCTTCCCCGAGGTAAACTGAACTCTGCCACACATCTGACCATGATGCTCTTGTGCTGCTAGAGGCCAGAGTAACAGGGCCAAGCAACTAGGGACTGAGACTTCTGAATCTGTGCATCAAAACAGAGCCTTCTTCCTTTGATGCCGTATGCCTTCCGGTGTTCTGTCATAGACAGGGAGGGGACAAGCACACCTGGATTCTTGAGATGGTTGCTCCACCCACCCGTAAAGTGACTCATTTTCTCGAGTTCCTTGTGCAACCGGCCCTTGACAAGGTATACTCTTTTAGATCTCTACAGGGCTCTCCCAAGCATCCCTGCCCGCATTCTAATCCCCCAAGCTGCTGCTTCCTGCTGTGTCACTCACTAGCTCTCTGCTGTTGTCACCACCCAACCTCTGCTCTTTGCTCACATGATTCTATGACTGGACCATGAAGTCTTATCCCCTTTTAGGAAGACTTACTCTAAGAAAGACTTTATTCATCTTTATTTTACATGCGTGAGTACCTGCGGGTAGGCTGGCATGTAACATGTGTGCAGTACCTGCACGAGCCAGAAGAGGGCAGTGGATCCCTGGAGCTGGAGCTGCAGACAGCTGTGAAGCCCGTGTGCGTGCTGGGAACCCGACTTAAGTCCTCTGGAAGAGCAGTACACTCTCTTATCCACTGAACCCTCTCCTGGCCTCAGGTCTTCCCTGGCTTCAGCTCTGCAGCCAAGCTAGGGAGTTTCAGGGGGGATGAGCCACACTGCAGCCAATCGGCAGAGTTTCAGGAGGATGAGCACACCGCTCGCTCAGTTTCAGCTTCGCCATCTGCCTAACCCGAAGGACGTTCATGAGTGGGTTGTTCTCACCACAACTTGGAGACGATAAGGGCAGTCTATCTTTCTTTTTCTTTTCTTTCTTCTTCTTTTTTTTTTTTTTTTGGTTTTTCGAGACAGAGTTTCTCTGTTGTAACTCTAGCAGGTGGATCTCTGTGAGTTCGAGGCCAGCCTGGTCTACAGAGTGAGTTCTGGGACAGCCAGAGTTACAGCAGAGGAACTCTGTCTTGAGAAACAAAAACAAAAACGAAGCAAAGAAGAATCTCAGCCTCAGCTTCTCCTCTTCACTCCGCTCAGGCGTGTGAGCCAGAACCTGGCCGTACAGACGACTGGTGTCCACCTTCAACTTCAGTGTTTAAGAGACAAGCATTACAGGCTCACAGGCATTTTCTGATTAGTTCCTCCAACAAGCCTAAAAAGGGTGTTATCAACTCTGTTTTGCAGGACAGCGAAGGGAAATAACTTGCCCGGGTCCCGCAGCCTGAGCTCCCCACAGTGCGGACTCTGTTCTACTCATGCTGCAGCTACAGCCCACGACGGGGATGTCAGGCTTCTCAGCAGGCCACGACCCTGCGTTAGGCCTGGAGAGGGCAGAAAGCTGAAGGGCGGGCAACACACCACTCATCTGAGGTGTTGTCTCTGCATTCCCACAAGATCCTTGCCAGGACCTAGGAGGAGTGTCGCACTTTAACTTCCACCCAGCCCTGAAAAACACGCTGTGTTGGCTCAGGCAGCTTTCTACCATCCGTTTCCTGGGAGGAAACAGCAGCAGCTGGTCCACGTGGACAGCTGCCCTTTGCAAGCTCCCATTCTCTCCTAGAGCTTCCATCAGTGTTCTTAGTAATCAATAAACTGCCAGAAAGAGTATGCACCCGGAGCGCAGCTACTCTTCCTCGAAGTACCAACGGGAGCAGACTATTTCCGCTTCTTACAGACAAGAGTCAGCAGAGGCTTTCTAAGAGCTCTCCTAGCAGCGAGTGCGGGGAGCTGTGCTGGGTATTTCTGATATACAATGGACTGTGATGATGGCCAGCCTGGACTTTACTAACAGTTGGGGCTGGAGAGATGGCTCCATGGTTAAGAGCACCCAGTGCTCTTACAGAGAACCTGGGTCCGCTCCCTAGCTCTCAGAGAGTGGCTCACAACTGTGACTCCAGTTCCAGGGGATCTGACACCTCTCCCGATCTCCTCAACGCTCCTGAATGCACACGGTACACATATATACACTCGGGCACACACACATGTACACATAAAATTAAATCATTATTTTTTATAAAAAGTACTAAAAGGTGGTGGCTGCTAAACCTTCAAGAAATTGAAGTTCGTCTCTCTCACTCTACAGACAGAACCACAGAACCTGACTCTCTTCTTTTACACCACTTGTATAACAAACTAGTTTTATTAACATTTGCTGTGGTTAAACAGCTAAGAGAACTGGTCTACAGCATCATGGCTTCGTTCTGAACAGTGTCTGTAGACGGTCTTAGTCACTCACACTGGCTTCTTCTAATTGAAAATCCCATGCTGGTTTAGGATCTGCATGTCAGCTGCTTACTTATCAGATAATTGGTAGTGAAAAATTTAAAAATAAAGGATCTTTTCCCTAAAGGTTGTTCTGATTTTTTTTTTAAGGAAAAAAAAAAAACCTTCATATTTAAATTAAAGCTCCTATGTAGCATTCCATACAGTATCTATTGTTAAATAAATCCCTGCCTGTGTGAATACCAACTGTTCTCAGCACCCAGGCCAGCCACTGCTCTGCAGGAGACACACCATCAAGGTTGGCTGATCAGCTGCTACTCAGCTCAGAGGAGGGGCACGTCTTCCTTCTAATTGTACCACAAAGTAAGCTTCCCGGGAAAGTGTTGTAATTGTTTCTGCATTTCTTGGCAAATGTATGAGAAAGTCCTCTGTACACAGCATGCGCTTTGCAATGCCAAGAGTCAGCCAGCACAGACGAGAGATGGAAACCTACAATAGTTCATCTCAGAATGACTCCTAAGCTCAGACCGAGTCACCAAGTCAGTCAGGCCAGTAATGAAGCCACACGAAACTGTTGGAGAGCAGGAACGGAGTGGCGACTCCATCAGGGCAGTGCTGCAGAGGCTTACTTCTAGTTATGTATAAAATAATCGCTTTATGCGCTGTTGGGTGAGGGGCCGTCTAGGGCATTTTGCATTGTCTGCAGGTGTCGGATTTCTGTGGGGGTGTTTGATTGCTAATGATCTGCACCTGAGGAGTTCTGAATCAATAAACTCCCGAGCGCAGAGCTCAGGGTTCCACTGTCTGTCAAGTATGGCGCTGGCCAGGATGGTGGTTCCCTCTGCCGAGGTCTGGCAGGGTTCGCACTTATGAAATATGCCTCCCTGTTTTCTTTGGTGAGCTACCACAGCAATGTACAACTACAGGGCAGTACCAGGGAGACTGGGGCTACAGAACAGCAGGGCACTTGCAGGCAGGGCACAGCCATTCCCCAGCTCCTGCTTCCACCTGCTGGCTCAGGAGAGGAACTGTATGTAGACTGGGTAAAAACTGCTAGCAGCACTGGGGGGGGGGGGGGGGGGGGAACAACAGGAAAACATTGGGTTTCAAAGTTCTCTTGTCAAGGTAACAGCAAACAGCCACTTACAAAACAGAAACTTGAAATCTGGCATTTACTTCAGAGGCCTCTACTTCCTGAGAACCCCCAAACCACTGTCACATTTTTGTTTGTGACACGGAGATAGAGTCTGGATGGACAGCTTGGTGTGATCCTCCTGCCTCACAGGCTGTGGTCACAGGCATGCGCCCCCATGCCCAGTCACATGATCTTTTGCTACCGCGCATTCCTCTGTTATACAGTGAGGGTGTCGGCTTTCTCTGAGTAGAATGAGTACTGCAACTCTAATAGTCTGAGCTTGGTTTTTTTTCTTCTTGTGAAGTGCTAGGGATTGAACCAAGGCCTGCACGCACGAGGCAGGCTCTCTACAGCTGAGCTGCACCCCTAGCCTGTCTTGGTCCTGTCCCAACTCCATCCCTCCCTTGGTCTATGGGGGCTGGAGCGATGGCTCAGCGGTTAAGAGCACTGGCTGCTCTTCTAGAGAACCAGGGTTCAGTTCCCAGCAAACACAGGGCAGCTCACAACTGTCTGTAACTCCAGTTTCAGAGGACCCGCCACATCAAGTTGATTTTTATTTATTTAAAAAATGGATGATTTAAAATTAAAAAAGAATTTAAATTAATCATTAGTTTGGATTTGTAATGTAATAGAAGAGTTTGTTTCCAAACTTCATTGTAAATAAATGAAAAGAAATTCTTTGAAATGACCTTTTCTTAATATTATGAGAATAGAAAAAAATGTTAGAAACTGTATGTGGTCCTAGAAAAGACTATGAGATGCAACAAGATACAAACATATGTGTTGCTTGAAAAAGAAAACTTTCGTATTAGTTCATATTACAAAATTATAATAAACAGAAAAAAAAATCAGGTTCTAAGAAACAAGTCACAAGGTTAACAGCCCGATTTGCTCTTGTTTTGTGTATGGTAGAGAGTTAATCACAGGCTCCAGACATTTATTTTATATATATATATATATATATATATATATATATATATATATATATATATTATAACTAGATATGACCAGATATGAAAAGAGCTCTGTGCTTCAGTTTGGTAAGTGGCCCAGGTAGAGGAGGCCTGCACCAGAGCGGTAGCGGGAGCACCGATTCTCTAGTAAAAAGTCCATTAATAACTCATCAGGCGAGGCCCGGCCACAGGGCAGGCAGTCCACCTCGGAAAAGCCCTGCACTCTCAGGTCTCCCGAGAAGCATGAATGAATTGCTGCTGGCACATCTAATTGGCATTTGGGGTACACTTTTCAGAGCTGAAATCCTTAGTAATCACCCAGGAGACCGATCTCCTCTTCCTGTGCGTTACTCTTTGATGGGTATTTTGAAATGGGTTTCCATGCAGGAATAAGACGTTTCTCAACATGGATTCAATTGCTAATAAGTGTGTTTTCACATGTGACGATGGCATTGTGGTTATGAAGTTTTGAAAAACTGCTTTCTTAGCGCTACAGACTGAGACAGTTATGGGGAAAATAACACAGAGGAGGGTATGCTTAAGAAACTGCCCAGAAGGAGTGGTGTTTGATGGGTCAGGGGCTGACAAGCTTGAAGCATGCGGACGGAGAGCTTCGTTACGTAACTTATGATTGAAAATTTATACGCAAAATTGTTTGCTTTCTATATTTATCTGGATATTTCTATCAGTTGAGCATTCCATACCTGCACATGTGTAATTCAGTCATATTCACCCCAATAAAAATTTTAATATATTTAAATGTATTTTGTCTACAGCTATACTGCCCTGAAGCTGCCCAATCTCACCTAAAATAAATTTAATAATTATTCATGTTCCTCGATCTAGCTGGTATTCTAAACTCAGGTGATCAGAAAAATGTCTGCACTCTAAAGCAGCATGGTCAAACTGACAAGATGTTCAAGGGCATAATGGGAAAATCCCCAAGGAGGAAACCAGAACACACTAAGACATGACAGACGTGACCGGCAGTGAAGCCTCGCTCCTCACCGTGAGAAGGGTTCACAGTAGGGCTAATTCAGACCCTTACTTTAGGACGACGTCCGGTAATGTCAGGGCTCAGGTGACTCTGGGCCCAGAGTAAAGAATTTTCTTTTCCTGCGCGGAGAGTACAGAGCATTTTGAAACCAGACTATAAGGAAGATTCAAGTACTATCACGTGGCGGCCTATTTAAAGCTCGAGGTTGGCGACTTGTGAGTGTGGCGGTCAGAGAGCCAGCAGCAGGCTGCATTGTGTGTCACCAGCTTCTCTGGCTGCTGCCTCCGCGTGGCGACCCCGGCCGTCCCTGCTATCAACAGTGACAGGAACAACGCCACTCCCACAGCGGGCACTATAGAAACCTTACACAACCAAACGGAGTCCTCCCAACAACACTGACGCAGACCCTACTATCACCACCGTTTTCAGACAGGATGGAATTGGGGGTACAGAGGTTAAGCAGGTTGCCCCACAGTGGACGCAGTCGAGCGCTATACTATCTGGCCGGCCACACCGTCGCCTTCGCGGTCCCGTTCTCCCTGAGCTGCCACAACATTCCCCGGCACATCTTCAGTGCCGGCTCCTGCTCTCCTTCTCACGTGTCTTTTGTGGCAGACAGGCAGGGACACAGTCAGAGGCTGGTCTAGCATAGTGAACTCTGGGAACCACCATCCTCATTTATGTGAACACATGATCAACAGCCCATGTGGTGAAAGGGTTTAAGAAATATGAAACATAGAAATGCAGTCACATATAGGGGGAAATGCCTTCCCAAGTACGGCCATTAACAGTACTCTTCAGTCTCCTCCCCACCCACAGGGAAATGACCATTAAGCTTATCAGCAGGATTCGTCCTTCCCCAGCATACCAGGAGCCACCCTGTCCCAAGGGGCTAGTTCAGGGGCACAGGTTGACCACGCCCCCCCTGGATCCCGCACGCGCGAAAGTCCCGACCAATTAGTCTAACATAGAGAGCTCGGAGCCAATCAGCTGCACGAGCCCCCATCCCCAGACCCCTTTGCCCTAACCCGATAAAAGGGCTGGCGGGGAAGGGATCGGGCCCGCCATGCTCATCTCCTGCGTGGGATAGGCGGGACCCGGACGCGCGCCGGTAATGCCTCAAAAAGCTTCACCATTTGCTCCTTGGGGCCGCTTCTATCCTGCGTGTTAGAACGGTCCCAGTGCACTGGAATAAATCCTCTTGCTATTTGCATCGATATCCTGTCTGTGAGTCTCTGTGGGGATGTGGCGTTCCGATTTGGACCCTGGGGGTCCCAGTTTGGATCCCTGAAGTCCAACAGTGGCAGATGAAGGTGGCCATGGCACTGTTGTGGAGGTTTGTTTTCAGTTATATTAAAAATAACTGTTTTTGTGCGCTGTTGGGAGAAGGGATGCAGAGGCCTTGGCATTTTGTATTGTCTGCAGGTGTTGGGTTTCTGTGTGTGTGTGTGTGTGTGTGTAGGGTGTTTGATTGCTCATGATCTGCACTAAGGAGTTCTGAATGAGTAATAACACCTGAGCCGAGACGCTCGGGGTTCCACTGTTGAGTATGATGCTGGCTATGTCGGTGGTTCCCTCTGCTGAGGTCCGGCAGGGCTTCTACCTAAGGAAAACGCCTCCTTGTCATCTTTGCTGAGCCACCCTGTAGATGTCCTGCTACATGGCACCCTCCATTTCTATAGTCTATGTAGAACCTGGGCAGACTGGCCTTAAGATGATACAAATGATTTCAGGTTTTCTGATGGCCTATACTTTTTAAGTCTGCTCTTTAGAGTAGGGAAGAGCGTTTCCTGACCAGTCAATGATTGGTAGCTTATAAAAAGAACCTTCCTAAGAATGATGAAAGAGGATTGATCACAAAACACAGCACTTTTAGATCTGGAAGATGCAGCGAGATCAAAGGGAAGCATCTCCCTTACATGAGTCCACAGTCATTTACCTCCCGAGTGCTCATGGTAAGTGCTTCCGTGCAGATGAAGAGACTGTGGAGGACGCTGAGTTAGCCAACCGGAGACACACAGCTGTGAGCAGCACGTCTGAACCACGCGGGAGAAACCTCACTGCAGAGCATGAGCTAGCTCAGGCTGGAACTGTCTGCTCCGTTTGGTAACCGACAGCCCAGACTTGGTATCATCCGATCACTGTCTGTCTCCTTGTTCTTGGAAGCCAAATCAATGTATCAACTGCAAACTATTACAGGCTTTTAAGAGCTTGCTCCTGTCCATGTGTCACCCTGCTCTTAGTAGGCAGCTTAGCAGAAAAACACCACCTCACGGTGGCACTTCACAATCTCCTTACCAGAGATTCTAAGAAGTAGAGATCCAGAACTTCGAGCCTTCATTTTCTCTTAAGACCTCTCATCGGAGGCCATCTAGGTCCTTCCCTGACTCACTGGTAAAGCTCTGGAGCTTCCTTCTAAAGTGTAGGTAATGGAACCCAGGGCCTGGCCCACCCTAAGCATGTGCTCGATCACGGAGCTCCTTTCGGGCATGAGAGTACTTAGTTACCCAGGCCCTTGGTATTCCTTTTCTTCTGCCTTGAATGGGAGGGAGGAAGATAGCAATTCTGACACTTGGTATCAAGCACTGTGGGGTATTTCCAACACACTAATCCATCCTTCAGTCTTTACAAAGACTGTTGGAGGATTTATATTTACTTCACATTGGGCTTAATGAGACAGCATGGGCGTGACACCTTTTTGGCCCACGGGGGCGCAGCCCAGCACATTCCCTTTCTCAGCCTCTGCCCTCTTAATCACTGTCTATCTTTAAGTTCTGGTAAACAAGGGACTAGGGACACTGGTCTTCACATGTCCAAATCCCACACCCTTCAAAGCCCAACCACAATGCATAAATTATGTCTGTTGTGGGAGATTTTAGTTATGGATAATGTTCCAGTAAGCTGTCCTTGTAGCACTGTAAAGGATTCACTTCCTACCAGTAAACAAAGGAGTGGCTACCCAGCTCTCCACATGAATAGGACATTCCTTAGCCTTAAGGCAGGTGAAGATTAGGCTCCATTGATTTGTATATTGGAGGGCTGGGTGGAGATAGAGAGGATTTGGAATAAAAAAGAACTAGGGCAAGGGCAGAGGGAGACAAACAGGGGAGACAGAAGAAGAAGCTAGTGAGCAGGAGGAGAACCAAGAGAGAGCATGGGGTAAGGAAGCCATAGAGGGAGCTCTCTGCCTAGCAGCCCGGGTATAGAATTCCCTGAGATTTGACATGGTTTGTGATTAATAAAGAGCATTGGAAAATTCAACGCTGGACTCTCCATTAAGCACCAGAAAGTTAATTTAACATGTCCCCATCCCTGTTTCTACCTCGGAAGTGGCCCCTCTCCCTCGAATTGCCATATCAACTTCTCTACTGCTCTCTAAGGGCATCTTCACATTTATACTGATTATTTAAGTACGAGACTTTGCACATTTCCTACACCGAGTTTCCTTTGCCTTTTAACAAGCAAAATGAAAACACAGTAAGACTTAGCTTTATGAGGTACACTTGCGCACTCACCACAAAGTATCCCGTGGGCTGTTTTCACGGCATTTGCTCACCTACACTGTGGGTCTGCTCGACACGTCTTCCTCTCTCACAATGCTAAAAGTCTTTCCAATAATTCTGTCTATTAAAAGATTTATTTTACTTTTTTAATTTATGTGTACTGTGTATGTACGCCACCTGTATGCAGATGCCCTCAGAGGCCAGAAGAGGGTATCAGATTCTCTGAAGCTGAACTTACAGGCAATTATGAGTCTTCTAATGTGGATGCTGGGAGCAGAACTCTGGTCCCTTGGAAAAGTAGTAGGATTCTTAACCACAGAGCCATCTCTCTAGTCCCCAGTAATTCACACAGTACGCTTTCCTTTGCCCTAACTGACTGACCCAATGTTCTTTCTGGTTTTTTGTCTTCAGCAGTCTTCTTTTGTAGGGTTTGAGACCCTTGACACTAGGCCCAAGTTACAGGCAGAAGCTTAAAAACAACTTCTGTAAGAAAACATTTTCTAAGACAAATAAGACGGCCTTGGGCTAGAGAGCTCCCCCTTCCCCCGTGGACAGCCCATGGCCTTGGGCTAAAGAGTTTCCTCCACCCAGTTGCCTGGAACCTTGAGCTTGCATTCTTTTTTAGGAGCCCGAGACCTTGCTATATGCTAACACCAATCAGTTTAAAGGTTAACTGGCCCCGACCTATCAGGATAAAGAACAGTTCGGGGACCAATCAACTTGTACCAACTTGGTTTGTGCCTAGCAACCGTTTGGACTGTAAATAAAAAGGCTTGCTTTTTGCTCCTCAGGGCCGCTTCTATCCTCCGTGTTAGAACGGTCCCAGTGCACTGGAATAAATCCTCTTGCTATTTGCATCAATATCCCGTCTGTGAGTCTCTGTGGGGGTACGGCATCCCGGTTTGGGCCTTTAGGGGTCCAACACTTTTACCTTTTAAATCTATTTTTCAAGACAGGAGCTTGCTTTGTAGCCCCAGGCTAGCCTGCGATGTGTGGAGCTCCTACTGCTGCTTTCTGAATTCTGGGACTGCAGGTGTGTGCCAACATACCTTGCTATTGCTTTATTCGTCTTACTGAATAATTTTAGGTCAGCAATCACAAGTGCATTTTGAGTGAACACACATGTTTGAGAAGGAAGAATCAATTTCAGTAAGTAAATAATGCTAAACTATGCATTTCCCAACACAGCCATGTGCACAGTTAACTGCACTGAGTTAAGGTTTAGGGAAGAAGAGAATGAAGCTCTTGAGTTTAGAAACGCTACAGCATGTCAGTGTTGGAAAGAAGCGCTTCTGATGAGCAGTATACACACTTCTGCGTAGTGCTGTTCCAACTCAGATTCCCATGTTGTGACTTCCAAGTCTGTGCTCCTGGGAGGGTATGGTGCTTTTGGCACAAGGAGCTAGATTTCATGCAGCAGGCACGAGCTGTGTTCCAGATATGATGTCCTCATCATGGCATCCTCGGGCTGGGTACTTTTCCCACCAGGTAGGTGAAAATGAACTTAGGGATGCAACCTTAATATTATTTAATTACGATCAGACTTGTAAAAAATATTGAATTTATGGATAACTGTACTTTAATCTTCTAAGATGTTTTTTATATGACTAACTTTTTACAACAGAAAACAAATTATTTTTCTGTTTCTATATCACAGTCCTGAACTTTTCAAAGAATCATATTTACCTAATAAATCACCAAAGAAATATAAAGAAATGCAAATTATAATAAGAGAAATCTTCACTTACCAAATTGGTAAAGATAAAAAAAAAAAAACTTAAATGCTGAGGTGTTGATAAAAGTGCAGAGAGACCACATTCACATATTCTGATGGTTTGTTATAATTTGTATTTTCTTCCTGTGTGGTGTAAACAAGTTTGTGTGTTTGCATGTGTACTCCGGAGCTTGCGGAGGCCAGGAGCCAATGCCAGACACCTTTTCTGTTGCATTCCACACTATTTTTTGAGGCGAGGTCTCTCTGTGGACCCGAAGCTCATCAATTCACTAGACAGGATGGCCAAGGAGCTCTGGAGATCTACCTGTTCCCCTCTATCTGCCCCCGCCATTCCCACCAGTTCTCCGGTTACAGACACCGAGCTTAGCCATGAAATACTTCACCATCTGAGCAATCTCCTAGCCTGTCTTTTTTTTTTTTTTTTTTGGTAAAGAAAAGAATATGATAAGGGCCAAAGTCCTGAAAGTTATGCATGTCCTTTGGATTACAAATATTTCTAAGACTTTGGAAAATAAAGGTTTGAAAAAGACTCAGAACATTTAAGCTCAGCACGGTAGTACATTATGTAATCCCAGCTCTAGAGTAGAGGAAGTGGCAGGCGGATGCCAAGTACTAAGTTTAGGCCATCCTGGGCCACAGAGCAAATTCGAGGCCAGATTGAGTTACACAGTGAGACACAGTCTCAATTGAAAAAAAGAAAGGAATCAATCATATGAGGGCAGTGGACAGTGGACGCAGCACAGTGCCAAGTGCTCACTTGATAGCAGCTAGAGTCTACACTTTATCCTCAGGGCCCCGGCTTCTTCATTCCAACATTTATTCCAAGAAATAGAACTGATAATCCCATCAACCACCCTGCTTGCCAAGCTGTCTTGGTAACAACATATAGCTGCTCTGCTAACAGGAAAACATACCTCAGTCAATAAACACCCAGCCCATGAGTAAACCACCCAAGCACCAGAGTAAACAGGAAAAAGAAAACAGAAGGCCTCCCGTGTTATCCAATACCAGCTCTCTTGGGAAGATACAGAGTTTGAAATAGAACAGATTCTGCATTAAGTCACTTAAGCCCAAGGTTAAGGACTCCTCCAGTGTACGATGACTGTCTCAATCACTGTTCTGTTGCTGAAGAGATACAGTGACTGTGATGGCTGCTCTTGGTAGTCAACCTGACTACATCTAGAATTAACTAAAACCCCAAAACAAGGCACACCTGTGAGAGATTTTTGCTTAATATGAAGTAGAAAGATCTACTTCTAATCTGAATTTTGGAGGCAAGAAGATACAGCTTTAATCCAGATCTTTTGAGCTGGAAAACCCACCTCTCATCTGGGTTGTGTCTTCTCTCTGGAAGCCCACATAAGGGCATGGAAGAACGAAGCTTTTGGTCTTTGGAATCCCAGTGTATACTGAAGACCAGTTGAGACACCCAGCCTCGTGGACTGAATGAACAACTACTGGATTCTTAAACTCTCTGTTCATAGCCAGAAACTGTTGGGTTAGCTAGGTCACAGTCTGTAAATCATTCTAATGAACCATATATATGTATATATATATACATATATATGTTATATATATACATACACATACATATAGAGAGAGTGTGAGAAAGAGAGGTTTCAGTCTATAAACTGTTACTCTAGAGAACCCTAATACAATGACCAAGGCAACTCTTATAAAAGAAAGCATTTGATTGGAGCCTTACTTATAGTTTTCAAAGGCTTAGTCCATTATCATCATGGCAGAGAGCATGGCAGGCAGGCTTGGTGCTGGAGAAGTAGCCGAGAGCTATCCTGATCCACAAACACACACATCCCCAAACCCCCAACACACACACACACACACACACACACACACACACACACACGGGGTTGGGTGGGGCTAAGACTGATTGGGCCTGGCATGGGCTTTTGAAACCTCAAAGCTCCCTCCAGTGATACACTTGGTCCAATAAGATCACACCTACTCTAACAAGGCCACACCTCCTAATCCTTCTCAAATACTACTCCCTGAGCCTATGGTAGGCATTCTTATTCAAACCACCACAATGACTAACTGCTATGTATGTCTTTAATTAACGAAAAAGTTGATATATTTATGGTAGATTACTAATAATCTCCCCTTTCCCCCGCCTCTTTCTTTGAGGCAGGGTCTCACTCTGAGACCCAGGATAGCCTTGAACTCACAATCTTCCTGCCTCGGCCTATCACATGCTGAGATAACAGGCAGGTACCACCATACCCGGCAGATTACTAGCTTCTAATAAGGTAACAATTGCGTGGATTTTTACCTATTTATTTTTTTCCATGCATGAACAAAGTATCTAGATACAACATATAAGCCGTTCTCCACCTTTAGAGTGTGAATGCACTCTCTAGAGTGGTCACAGGTTGTAGAATCGACAAAAATCCGGGTCAAGGAGAGCGTGAGGTTAAGAGTCTTCCATAGCCGGGCAGTGGTGGCACATGCCTTTAATCCCAGTACTTGGGAGGTAGAGGCAGGTGGATCTCTGTGAGTTTGAGGCCAGCCTGGTCTACAGAGTGAGTTCCAGGACAGCCAGAGTTACCACAGAGAAACCCTATCTTGAAAAAACAAAACAAAACAAAACCCAAACACACAAACAGAAGAATCTTCCGTAATACTGAAGCATTGTTGCCTTTGCCTCACAATTTGATTTCATTGATTAGCGGTGATAATGAAAAGCATGGTAGTCACAACTCTTGCCATCTTTGCACTCAAAACTACCCTTACCATCGGCCCATGAATTCCAGGTCACTCACTCATGCTACAAAGAACCCCAATTGCACTGCAGGATACCCCTGCTGAGGTAGGAAATACTGGTTATTTTATTAAGTCCCAACCCTTCAGTGTGTACATATGGCTGACACACAGCACACATGCACACACCCAAGTACAACGGTGTTTCAGAGGAACTTGTCCAAATCAAAGGGTCTGTGCAAGCGAAAACTGTGAGTCAAAATATCTTTTGTCCCCCTTTCTTTGCACGCGATACCCTTTAAAATTTTCTTAGAAATTAATTAAAAAACTTTTGAGACTGGGTCTTGCAATGTACCCTGGGCTGGTCCCCAATGCTCAGATTACAGGGATGTGCCACTATGCCTGATTATAATACTATTTTTTTTAATGCAGACAAATCAGAATTATTCTGCACGCTCAACCAGTGCTAGGCTTTGGGTTCAATTCCCAGATCTCAAAATAAACAAAAATGTATAGGTTATTTCAACTTAAATATTTGACAGAATCCTAGTAGGTGTGTTTGAGGTTGCTCATGCTTGTAAGCTCAGCAAACGGGAGGCTGAGGCATGGGGGTCATTAATTCCAGGCCAGTATGGGCTGTGTATAGCCAGATCCTGTCTCAAAAACAAAACAACACAACAAGAAAAAACCACCAAAGCCAAGAAGCAAAAACCACAAAAGTAACAAAGATAGACTGCCACTTCACTGAAAGACTGATGTCACTAATAAAATCCCAGCTCTCAAATGAAAACTACAGTTTTAAAAAATCCTATCCACCACAGCGAACATTTCCAGACCTCTAATAAAGTGGATGATACATGGAGGGATGTGACCTCCGATAACATATAATAACATCAGAAGAACTACCTAACACAGCCACTCATTTCCAAGTGAACTCTGACTTCTGTTACAAAATTATGCAGAGTACACTGTGTATTCAAAATGTAAGATACACCGAGGGGATTTCAAAAGAGCAGAGTGGCACACTCTCCCAATTCCGCTTTGCAACTCACCCTTTAAAAACCATGACCTGTCCAACTTTGGTGTGCTATCAAAGACTGCCTATGGTTATCTTAGAAAGCTATTAAAATATTCTTCTCTTTACAGCTGTATTTGAGTGTAAGGTAAGAGTTCCTTCTTAAATAAAAGTAAAATAGAGAAACATCAAGAGTAGAAGTATATATATACACGAATCAAGCTATTTTGTATTAAGTCATTCCAGTGTCCATTGAGAGATGAATGGGGGAAAAAATGCATGTAATGTTTTTATTACTGTCTGATAAACACAGTAATCCTTTAAAAATGTCCCAGTTTTAATTTTATATGGCTGACTATGGGCAGATATAATCGACAAAAATGAAATTAATGTTCCTAGGTTCTCAATAATTTTTGAAAGGTGTTGTGTGTGGGGGAAGATGATTGATTGATTGATTGATTGATTGATTTATTCACTCTTCTTGCTTTTTCATTACGTGAATACCTTCATTTCTAGGTACAGCTTCATTTGACAGCTAAATACTTCCAGCCTGGAGACCAGAAAAACAACAACAACTGCAGCCCAAAAAATGATCAGAGTCACCAGACGAACTCTTCAGAATCACTACTGTCCTCTGGGTGCACAATAACTGCAAAGACCAAGGAACACAGAGATCTACGCAGCTGAGTGGCAAAGCACAATAGAAAACTACGAAAAGCAGGAATGCTGACGTTTCAAAGTAGTTTTGTGCACATCTACAAAAACCACCGAGTTCTTTTTTTTTCCCCCTGTTGAACTCTCACTTGAAATTTCAGTGTAGGGCAGATTTAGCAACAGGGGTGTCAGCAGCATTGTTTCCGAAAAAAGGCATATCCGTGCACAGAATTTAATTCTCTCACCATTTTGCTACTGGTGTGTTGCAGAGGGGTGTGGCTAGGGCGCTAGGAAGCAATTCTAAGCAGCAGCCTAGGCGGCCCCAAACCGTGTCCAGGCAACAATTCCCGGCCAAGTCAATTGCCAGTGCAAGAGGCCGAATGTTTTATGGGAAGGAGGGAAATAAAAAGGAAGTCAGAAAGCAAGTATCAAAACCAGTGCAGTTCCGGGTGTGTATCAGACGCCGGGAACGCTACCAAGCGCACGAGGTGCACACGAGAAAATGCTCCATTCGAGTCCGCGGCGGCTGCGCGCTCTGGAAGGTCTGTGGTTCTAACGCCGGCCCCTCTCTCGGTTTGGTTTTGGGTTGTGTCCTGGGCACCACAGTTCTCACAGACTGCGGCAGAGGCAATCCCAAACAAAGGGGAGAGGACGGCCTCCCGAGGGAAGCGGGGTGCCAGGGTGTCCCTACGGGGCCCGCGGGAGGCAACAGTCCCGGGAGGACCGCAAGGTGCAGCAGGGCTGCGGCAGGCTCCGCGGCGTCCGCGGACAGACGACCCCACCCTGGCCACCGTCAAGGTTATCCCGCCCACTGGAGTACCTGTGGAGGCCTCGCACAGCCGAAAGGCACGGGGTGATCATGGGCACGCCGGGAGGCCGGCAGCAGCGGGCGCGTGGTCCTCGGGCCTGCGGGTGCGGGAAGAGGGCGGTGGAGCCTGCGGGCCCGGGAGCCGAGAGCGGGCCTAGCCGAGAAGCGGGAGCTCGAGAACGCCGCGGCCAGCACAGCCAGCGCCCTCCCACGTGCTGCAGCCCCACGCCAGCGCCCGAGGCTCCGCCCCTCGCCCCGCCCCGCGTCCGACCCCGCCCCCTGCCCGGCTCCACCTCTCGCCCCGCCCCCGGATCCGCCCCCGCCCGGCTCCACCTCTTGCTCCGCCTCGAATCCATAGCTCCGCCCTTCGCCCCGCCCCGCATCCGGCCCCACCCCCTGCCCGGCTCCATCTCTAGCCCCGCCCCGAACCCTCGCCCCGCCTCTCGTCCTGTCCCCCCCACCCCCACCCGCACCCCATCCGTGCCCCGCTCCGCCCCAGGGGCGGACCCAGCGAGACCCAGCGTCGGAGAGCCAAGCAGGCAGCCGGGTGGGCTGAGGGGGGCGGCGGCGGCGTGGGAGCCGGGGAAGTTTGGGAGACGCGGCCAACTCCGCGATCCAGAGCAGCGCTCGGGCCCCGAGGACCGCGGGGGCAGGTGGACCCGCTTCCCGACGCCCCCAGGCCCGCAGCCGTCGTCTCGCGTCCTCTTGCCTGGTAAGGGGCTTCTATCTGGAAAGGATGCGTCTCCCGCGGCCCCAGACGGAGGCCTGCACCACGCACCCCACTGCAAACCCCGACTGGGCTGAGGCAAAGCCGCGGTGCAGCGGGGAGGGAAGCACCGGGCGGGAGATGGATGTGATTGGAGATGCAGGAGGGGAAGCATGGAGGAGGTTGGACAGCTCCCCACAGCCCCGTTCTGTCCCCCTTTCTGCCCTGGGGCCTTAGTGTGTACAATAACCTCACTGGCCTCGAGGCTGAGCTCGCCTGAAAAAGAAGTACAAAGCTAATAAACATCCTAGCGGTGGGTACCACACCCTGCCTGTGAATTAGGGATCCCGGGGAGCAGATTGCTGATACGATTTAGTGGAAATAAGCCATTAATGCCGCCTGGCCCTGCGCCACTGTTTGGATGCATAGTATTCCATGTGAATGAACGCGGCCGGGAGCCTCCAGCCTGTCCGCGAGAGCACAGCTACTGCAGGCAGGGGAGGTCGGCTTGTAGTATCCGTCGCTTAGACGGTGCTCGATTAAACAGAAACGCCATGTATTAACAATAGCACACAATGGTTGAACAGCCGTTCTACAGACCCTTGTCAGCCAGTAGCTCTCAACCCACAAAAGTAGTGGAGTGTAAATTATTAATACACTAAAAAAGAGAAAAAAAACCCAAACAACTCTTGGAATAAAGGAAGGTGCTCATTGTGGCTCACCTTCTGAGTCAGCAGTACTCTCCCTCAACTCTGAATGAGGCCTTTCAAGGGTCATTCTCCTGTGTCTGCCTGCACTCCTATACTTGGTTGTACCTGTATCATATACATAGTGAAGTCTAAGCTTTGCTACACCCGTTTTGAAAACACGTCTTTTTACTGACGCAAGGTTGAGCGTAGTTTAAAGTGCTAGGTTTGAGTGTGCATGGGGCATACAGTGCCATAAACAACTTGTGCTTCCTTGCTTCTTCAGAGAGAAAAGATCAACGTAATGAATGTTTTTATTACTTTTAACGTAGCACAGGGCCCCTGATGTCTTCTTCTTCTTTTCTAATCAAGGAGATTTTTAAGCTTCTAAAATGTCATCCGTCAAGCCCCTCGTCTATGCGGTTATCCGTTTCTTGAGGGAACAAAGTCAGATGGATGCATATACTTCTGATGAGCAAGAAAGTTTGGAAGGTAGGTACCTGCTTTTTGCTTGTGTTTGTTTTGTGATTATAAAGAAAAAGATCAAAATAGCTACAATCCTAAGTTATGATTCCTAGTAACAAAATCAGAATATTTTGTTAAGAGGCTCAACTAGATATGTTATTCCCATTTTCCATGACTTGTTTTAACTAATAAAAAAATAAGACTGTTGTTCATTTACTGAAAAATTGCTGTCAGAGGTATGCCATTCATATTCTAGGGAAATTTTTCTTCATGGAAACTAAGTTAACATTTTCCCCACTTAACAGATGAAGAAACTAAATCAGATTTAAGCAATAGAACAGTTACTATGTAACAAAACTGAGAGTTAGATTCCAGTTCATACTTTAAAGGTTTTTTTTCCCTCTCTTCTTTTTTCTAATAACAGAAGATCTCATTCAGAAGAACACGTGAAAATACCTTAGTCATTGCAATAGCACTACGTAAAAACCTAAGTAATTACACGGTTACTGAGCTCAGGCAATGCTATTTTGGGAAATGAGAGGGTTTTGTCCTTGTTTTATGTGAGCTTTACATCTTGGATTCAGTGATCTTTAAATCTGAGCAGGGCTGGAGAAGCACCATGCATTTCCTTGACACCATCTTTGTGCCTCGTGTTTATGCATTATAAAATTTTAATTCAGTACAGCCCTAAGAAGAGAGGACGGATGCAGATAGATAGGCTTGTGGAAGTTCAGTAAACCTAGCTTGTTTGTGGTCTGAAGACTTAATTATTGCAGTGAGAGCACACTGGGGGAGAGCTTAGTAAAGAGCATTGCAGTTTGAATCTCCCCGTCTCCAAGCCGCTTCTCCTATGGAGGGAACTCGTCTATTAATTCTGTGCACTTTCTTTGTAGATAATGCTTTAAGTAGGTGCGACTCAAAGTTGGGCATTTGCTCTAAATCGTCTGGTTGAGATGATGATGTCTTTCCAGGTGGCAACGAGCGAGGGGAGCAGATGAGGCACAGTGGGGAGACAGCAAATTAGTCCACGTAATATTAAGGTCCTTTTGTCCCCCTTGATGTTGAAGACTTGTGTGAAGACAGGGGCAGTTTGGCTATTGGAAGAAAGTCTTGGTTATGATTCCTCTGTAGCAACAGAGGAAGGTAATCACTTAATAAAAGAAATTTCTTTTCTAATCTAAGGCAGTATGGTATTTTTATGAGGCAGAAAGCAAATCGAGAGTATTTTAAAAAACCAAGATGTTATGTCCTATTTTTAGAATGGCATTCAGCCAAAAATATGGTCCTTCAGCTGTTTGTTATATAGAGAGTCAGAACTGGTGCCAATTGTTTGTGACTGACCCCTATTTTTGACTCTGTGAGTCTAATTTAATTGAACATGATATCATGTGGAGGTGTCTGCCCACCTTCTAGACATTTAAAAAAGCTTTCGGGAAGGATCCGTTGTTCTAGCACCAGATTTCCCACTACTGTGGAGCTGGATTTCATCAGCCTTGAGGTTTGTTACCAGATTATGTCATCCGCTTCTCCTAGTTGTTGTCGTCTCTGACATCTGCTTCACATCTGATTGTGTGGTTTCAGCCTACTGTCACTCTCGCAAGCCCTGCTCCCATCTTAACTCTTTCTAATCCCGATACACTCCTGGGTGATCCTTGGCAGTTCTCCTCCACCGGCCGCGTGGCCTTTGCTCCTCACTAATTAATCCCAACCGCTCGGTTGTACGCTAGGTCGGTGTTTCTGAATTCAGGGTAATTTTGTGAAGCCCGGAGACCTTTATTAGTGTCATCACCTTTGGAGGAGGTGGTGTGACTGGCATCTCCTGGGTAGAAGCCAAGGATGCTGCTAAACTCTACAGGGCGCAAGGCAGACCTCGATAACAAGGAGATATCTGATCCAAAGTGTCAGGGTGATGAGATTCAGAAACCCTTTCCTAGACTGCATCATTCCCAGGTTGAATCCCACCAGCAATCTCTATCGTAAACGTCTTACTTCCTGACTGGGACTGCCTGTGTTCCTAGGACACTTCCTCTACAATCCGTTCTCCAACAATCCTGTGACTGAGCCCTCCCATCTGTTCATCCCGCACTTTACCCTACCCTTGTCTTGTCTTAGATCCCGCGGTAGATCGGTGTGATATTTTCTTGTACTATTTCTCCCGTCTTTAAAAACCAAACCTTATTTAATTTTAACTCTCTACCTACTCAGTGTCCATATCCATTTTGGCTACAAATTAATGGGGCAGAATGTACAACTTTGCTGACCGACTATGTTAATTCATGACTGTGAATGTCAAGCAGACCTTGAATGCTGCTGGGTGATCAGAGTATTTGTTGCTCATTCATTCGTTGATTCATCCATTGATTATTCTAATGTTTTCTGTTGTCTTCTGAGATCCAAGACTTCCTGTTCAGCCTTTACCCTTAGATACTCCCTTCACCATAAAAAAATGAAATAATAAAAAATGAAATAATAATGAAGCAACATCTATCAACTTCCACTCTCCTTAAGTCGCTCACTGCTGATACCAACGTGCGCCCACCTGCCTCTTGCCGCAGGCGCTCGAGCCGTATTCCCTTCTCAGAGGAATCTGCTTACTGGCTGTTCTTCTAGAGGTCCCGAGTTAGGTTCCCGGCCCCTGTAGAGTAGTTCACTCCCGCCAATACCTCAGCTTCAGGGAGGTCGGATCCCCTCTTCTGGTCTCTGAGGGCACTCCCACACTGTTGGTATTTACACACACACACACACACACACACACACAGTGAAAATAATTTTGGGGTGCTAGAGAGTTAGCTCAATTGGTTGGTTTAGAGATCTGGCTGTTCTTCTAGAGGACCTGAGTTCAATTCCCAGCACCCACACAGTGGCTTACAACTGTCTTTAACTCTAGCTCCTTCTGCGGTTCCAATACCCTCTTCTGATCTCTGAAGGCACACATGTGGTGCACAGACAGAAATACATACAGCTGAAACACTATATACACAAAATAACAATGTTTTTTTAATTAAAAATAATGTGGCTATTCTTTTCATTCTACCCAATCCCTCTTATCTGAATTTTTTTGTCTCCCTTTGTAACAAAACTACGTGAAAGAATTGTCTATACTTGCTTTCTCCAATTCTTCTGTTCTTCTCCAATTTTCTATTTCTTAATTTTAAGAATCTTAATCCTTTATCTCCATCCGTTTGCTCTTGTTAAAGGTGCTAGTGATTTCTGTGTTTAGTTAAATGGTTAGCTTTTATTCTTTATCTGACTTACTAGGTCTTTCCTTCTCCCCATTCTTGAGTACTTCAGTTATCTTCTAGAGTACCCCAGAATCCCTCGGTTATTATCTCATTTCTCGCTCTTTCTCCCCATTGCTGATTCCCCTTTTCCCTGACCTCTCATGCCCAGAGTCGACGGCTTGATGTTTCCGTCATTTGGTGAGAGCATTTAGCTTATTTGCCTGAACGTCAGGCAAATGCTTATAGGCTGACAGTTCTCAGAGCTGTATCCCCATCCAGACCTTTCTTGTAAACACGGTCTTCTATATCCAGCTGCCTACCATGTATCTCCACTTGCACGTCTAGTAGGAATCTCAAAATTAGCACTGCTATATAGCTCTCGGTCCTCCCACCTGAAATCTGTTCTGTCCACAACTCCCCCATCTCAGAGAGCAACTCCAGCTTTTCCTCCGCTTAGGCCAAAAGCTTGGGCATCATTCTAGGCTCCTGTCTTTTTCATACCCTATATCTAACTGTTAATAAATCTTGTCTGTGTCTTCAAAAGTCAGCCTCTCTCCCTTCCTTCCTCCCTCTCTTCCTTCCTCCCTCTCTCCCTTCCTTCCTCCCGCTCTTCCTTCCTCCTCCCTCCCTTCCTCTCTCCTTTCCTCCCTTTCTCCCTCCCACTTCCCCTCCCTCCTTTCCTCCTTTCCTCCCTATTTTCCTTCCTTCCTCTAAGTCTCGTTGTGAATCTCTGGCTGGAACTCTCTATATGGGATAGATTGCCATTAAGCCTATAGAAAGCTTCCTGCTTCAGCATCCTGAGTGCTGTAATTAAAGGTGTTCGCCACAACACCAGGCCTACAAGTCTATACTTTCAAGAGGAAATGGGTCATGGGTTGGGGAATATAGTCCAGTCACAGAGTGCTTACCTGTGTGCCCTGGTATGCACGAGTCCCCAGTACGGTAAAAACCAACCAAACAAAACCATGAAATATATTTTGAGTCTAACCGCCTGTTACCACCTTCACCGGTATCTCCCCTGGTTGAAACTGTGTATTGCTTGTTCTACTGTGATCAACCCTAAGCTGGTCTTTCTTTGCCTGTCCTGCCTCCTCGGGCAGTGCAAACTCATCCATCTCTTAAGATGATGGTGGATTCTGTTATTTCTCTACGCAGAGTCTTGCCAGGACTCCTTATGTTACTTAGTCATTGCATAAAGGATCTATATAATTTGGAAATATTGTCCACCTACTGTTTTTCATTTAGTTTCAGCCAATTTAGCTTCCTTACTGGGGAGGCACCAGATCCTTGTGCCTAGAGGCTTTTGCTCCGCTGTTTCCTTGACCTGGAATATCTTTCCTTCATCCCTACCTGCTGTAAGGATAATGCTTCCATCTCCTCCAACTCTTTGCCAGATTTCTTTTTCAAGGAGGTCTGCCCTGAACTCTAAGTTAAGCCTGCAGTCCACGTCCCTGTTCAGCTCCCGCAACCCTTTTTCTCCTCGACTTCTTTACAGTTCTCTCGTCCCCTGCTCCAAGAGGTTAAGTTCTTTTCTGTTTGATTCACTGGGGGCAGCAAGTATCTAGAAAGGGGCTTGACACTCGATAGGTGCGCGCCCTCTCTCTCTCTCTCTCTCTCTCTCTCTATATATATATATATATATATATATATATATATATATTAATTGAATTCCACAGTCCCGGACTTGCACTTAGTTGGTCTGTTTCTTGGTTTCTGAGTCTACTGGGCAGAGTATATCAAGCCCTCCCCATCGAACATTTGTGAAGTGAATCCATTACACCTGTTGGGCTCTGAAGTTCCATGGCCTGGATTTTTGGTTAATGGCTTGTTTTTGTTCCCTTGATCTATTTTTGTGTTTGTGAGCTGATGTTTGGGTTTTGCTATTTTGGTTTTGGCAGTCAGGCGATGGGTAGGAGAAGTGTTCTCTACTCTGGATTCGATAATTTTAAATTTCCTTGGAAATTAAAGTATTGGTTTTGGCTGCAGACAAAGAAGCCAATAGACTGCATTCGTTGACCATCTACCAATTGCCAGACTCCGCTAAAGTCAAAGACGAATAAGCTAATAGGTCCTGTCCTCAAGGAGATGCACGCATGCCAGATCACATGACATAGAGTGACCTTTCCGGGAATAGAACCCTACCGACTCCATGGCATAGTAAAGATCCAGGAGGGAGGGCGATGGAGAGTAAACACATGCGCGTGCATGTGTTTTGTGTTATTGTAAGAGTCCACGGCAATGAGAGCGAATTTACTTGCAGCCCAGTATTTGAAATGCAGCTTCATCAGCTTGGGAGAGATAGAAAAGAAGAAAGCCACATTCCTGTAGACCTAGCTACCGAAGAGGCCAAAATATCAAAACATGGGGGAGGAAAATGGGAAGTATGGGTAAATAGATCATTCTTCTCCTAAAAGATTTTTTCTTCTTGTGACTGGTGACTTGATGCTTTAGTCAGACCCTTTCTAAGGAGAGTTTTTCCTGTGGCTGATGAGAGTAATAATGTTTTCTCAAGATGACAGTTAACACAGAATCTTTTAAAAGTCTCGTGAAATGCACAGGAGTCCGTTTGGTAGTGTTGGAAGGGCAGTGGTTATTTTGGGCACACGTTTAGCTCTTCGTTTAACTGGAGCACCATCCGGGTAAGAACCCAGTCTTGTCCCCTTCAAAGGGTCCTTGCAGAGAGAACAAAATACGTCTCCTCAGTGCTTCTGCCTTGGGCTCCTCGTTTGTGCGGGAGCCTGCCTGGTTGCCCGCCTCTCTCTAGCCCATTCTCTACATTTCTACCAGTCCTTCAGCTCTAAATGCAGTTATTTTCCTTCACTGAAGCCTTGAAAGCCCTCCATTTGCCGATCGCACAGAGCCCCACTCTTCAGAAATGTCATTGCAGCTGCCTTGTGATCTGCTCAGCCTTTGATTCTTACATAATCCCCGTGTCTCCGCATCAGTCTGTACCTTGTACCCTTGCTGTACCAACCGGTTACTGTCCTCCACCAAAAATAGAAGAGGCACCTGTCGTTTAGCATGCTGTGCATTTTGCTGTATAACATGGACAGTGATTTGTTTTTCGGGCTATGTTTATTGGAACAGAACTGTACACAGAGTAAGCATGTAGTAAATTTGCATAAATGACTATCTTAAAACAGACCCATTTTCTCAGAACTCTTCCAGGATCAACGTTTAGCGCCTGCTTTGGGCCAGGTATGGCGTGTTTCTCTTACTAATTTCCATCAGGTTGAAAATCTTGCCTTTTCACATCTAAAAGCTGTATAACAGTGTAGGCTTGTTGAATGCACTTGGTGGTTAATTAGACATTAGTATTGGAACGTGGGATGTTAATGTTGTGCTCTTCTTTCTGGAAGCCGTAAACAAGAGTATGATCTACTGTGTGTGTTTCAGGAAGTGTATTCTAGCTAACACTTACCTTTCAGTGAGAAATGAGAGGCTACCGTCTTTCTCCGACAGCTCATCTATAAACAGAAACCTGGGTGCCGCGGGACCAATTAGTTTTCCTTATGTTCTTTGACCGTAAGCACTATTTTACTGTAGATTGTATTTCTATAAGGAAAAAAAAGAAGGTTCCCATTTAAAGCTGCTAATCCCCTCTGCCCTTGTTTTATTTCTAGTTGCAATTCAGTGCTTGGAGACAGTTTTTAAGATCAGTCCAGAAGATACACACCTAGCAGTTTCACAGCCTTTGACAGAAATGTTCGCAAACTCCGTCTGTAAGGTATGCTGGCATTTTTCCCTCATTCGTATGTAATGCAAGTACGGTACAGTTTTATCTCGGGTTCTTGATAGCTGAGGGGATAGATCTACAAATAGTCGACTTCTTCCTGGGCATAAGAGAAATAGGCTTTATGGATATTGTTTAGGAACTAAAATATACCTCACTTCACGTGCTGTAGAAGTTCGTAGTAAGAGCCATTCCCACATTTCCACCTTACGTACTTTGAAGTCTTTTATAGTTTATTTTTAAATTTCCAAGCTCTCTGGCGCTGGAGAGATTGCTCAGCAGTTAAGAGCACTCACTGCCTGGGCAGAAGACCAGGGCTGTGCTCCCAGCACCCGGCTTGGGTGCCGTTACTCTAATGCTGTCTGTACTTGAGTTCTGCATAACGCAGAGTTGGTTTGGTAGTGACGCTGGCACAGGGCGTGTTAGCTTCAGCTTTGAGTAGGATCTTGCTGACAGAACACTTAGCTGCATTTCCCACACTCTGTTTCTGGAACTTGTTGGAAGAGATTCTTAGAGTGCTTGCAATGAAGATGGAATCTGGTAGTTTTAGACTTAGAGGAGAGTAACGAAGATACAGGTTAGTTCACCAAGCAGATGGGCTCGCGTTGACGGCGTGAGGAGGTGCGTGCCTCTGCTCTGCCTTTTGTCTGAGCTTTGGTTAAGATGAGCTGTTTGTCTTTTTCATCGTGTCTGGGCTTGTTGGCTTCCCGAGGAAACCTGCTTCAGTCACCAAATAAGACCATGGCTAAAGCAGATCTTTATGCTCAGCTTCTCAAGGGCTGTGTGCCAGACAGCGCTTGGAGTTTCCTCGCTCTTTAGCTGGTCTCTCCACTGACTCAGAACTGAAGGTATCGCTGCTCACTACCGCTGTGCCTGTCTTCCAGGAACATCAGCTGACTTGTATATTCTATACAAAATAAGCTCTCTTGCTGCAGCTCTCCGATTGCGTTTAATGGCGGGGGATTTGTTGTATACTATTTTTTAAATGTAAGTTGGTTGAGACTGCCTCCCTGTGACATCCTCAGGATGTTATTTACGGTAGCGTCACACTTGGGTACCCACGTCTACACCTGTGCTTCTGCTCAGCATGCTAACACTGCACAGCAGAGAAAGTCTAAAGTGTGTCTGAAGCAGCAGTGACATCATTTGTGGTTAAAGAGTTTGTCTCACCAAATGTACTTGAATGTGGGATCCGTCATTTCAATTAATTTATTAATTTATTTATTTTTGGTTTTTCGAGACAGGGTTTCTCTGTTGTAACCCTGGCTGTCCTGGAACTCACTCTGTAGACCAGGCTGGCCTCGAACTCACAGAGACCCACCTGCCTCTGCCTCCGGAGTGCTGGGATTAAAGGCGTGCGCCACCACCGCCCAGCTTAGCCACTGTAATTTTAGAATTCTGCTTTTTTCTTCCTGCCCCCTAGTTCAGTTTAAACATATATGAAATGGACTCATCCCTTTATTTAAAGTATATAATACTTCCTAACACATTTTAAGCTGCTCAGATTAAGTCAGTGAATATGAGGAACCAATTTTCAGTGTAAAACTGTGGTGATTTCATTTTAAAAGGGGCTGGAAAAGAAAACAAACTATAATCTACTTCTCAATATGCCATTTTTTGACTCCAAGGATTCATTTTTTTTAAAGTTAATAAACTGTGTATGTTTGTTGGAAGTTGTGAAATGGAAGTCTAAAAGCAAGTTCTTCAGAGCAACAGGGACTGTGTCTTGGAACCCTAGTTACGCTGTGACTACTTGAATGATTCTGGGTCTTCTTATTCTAATATTTTATGCTTCCTAAGAAGGTTTTTTTTTTTTAAGAAGACAAAAGTCAAATTCTTTGTCCGGGATTTTACTCTCATGAGTATTTATTTTTAATCAGTGAAGTACGGTTCCCATGATCAATTTTATTACTTTCCTTGAACCTTTAGTCAAGACAAGGGATTGCCTTATATTTTAAATGTAGTAAATTGACACAAAAGCTATACATTATACTTACTTTCTGATATTGCAGACTTTTAACTTTAGAGTGAAGTTAAAAATAATATAATTTTTTAAAGGTCTGCCACAAATGGAAAGAAACATGTGTTCCCATGGTCACTGGCGCCTACCTGAATGTTCAGTTTGCTTTTAGAAATGTATGTTGCTGTTTGAAATGTATGCCCAAGGGGTTTGCGGATGGTAGTAGGCAATGCTATAAAATCCCATGCAGTAATAAAGTTAATAATCTTACCTACTATTTACTACTTCACTGTTGTTTAAAACATCAGACAATTTGGAGACATACAAGGAAGAGACTAAAAGTTTTATTTCCAAATATTAATACTGTTAACTTTTGGCATATACCTTTCCAGTCTTAGTGTGTGAATCTGTGTGTGCGCGTGTGTGTGCGCGCGCGCGTGCACATATTTTTGTATGCCTTTAAATCAGCGCTTCTCAACCTTCCTGATGCTGCAATCCTTTAATATAGTTCCTCATGTTATGGTGACCCCCAGCCATAAAATTATTTTCACTGTTACCTCATAACTGCTTTGTTACTGTTATGAATCGTATGCAGATGGTCTTAAGCAACCCCCAAAGGGATCTTGACCCACAGATTGAGAACCACTGCTTTAAATGATAACCCTGAACATACCCTCTTCTATTGACAGTCTTAAGATACATGTCTTAAGATGATAAACACTCTGCTCCCAAAGTTTCTAGTTCTGTTCTTGCTCTTTGTGTATTCATACCGTATTTTATGAAATGGGATTTCTGGCCATGAAGGGAAAATTGGGGAAAAAAAGAAAGAAAAAGAAAGCTGAACCTGTCATTCCAACTCCAAGGCAGGGGGATGACAGGTTTGATGCGTGCCTAGGCTATCGAGTGGGTTCAGGGATGGCCTAGGCATCTCGGTGTGAAGGATCCCGCATCACAGGAAAGGGGACAAAAGCAGCGTGTTGGGGTACCGCTCAGTGGCCAAGCCTGGCCTCTGGGAGCTCCGAGGTTGAGTCCCCACACTGGGAAAAGGGTCAGTTCTCAGGTTCTGATTATTATCTAGAAAGCTCAACTAATCGTATTTCTAATAAAAGGACCCGAGAGGACTGTTCTCCATTTCTTGTTAACACTCGTTTAGGTGTTGTATTTAGTGAAATGGAATTACAGGTGAGTTGCTAGGATGTGCATCATTATTATTATCTATAGATTTGGGATGACTTCCTGTGTAGCTAAAAAGCAGCACATTTTGATTTCATTTCAGAATGACATCCTGCCCCTTTCAAACTCGGTGCCTGAAGACGTGGGAAAGGCCGACCAACTGAAAGATGAAGGTAAATACCGTGTACAGAAGCTGCTATCTGCAACTCTGGAGAGAGCAGCTCTGGGCAGGTAGGAGAGCATTATGGTTTGCGCGCTGCCGGGACTGCGCTGTTGTAATCCCAGTGGCGCTTGTGGAGCGGATGCGGATGCGAATATGATGGGTAAGAGGCGGGGGAGGACAGAATGCCTGTCAATACCGAGGCAACCGCGAGTAGCCAACCCTGTGTAAGCTTCGCCGAACGAATGCCATATTGGCCATTTACTTTGATCTGCATTTGCTATTTGACTCAAATTCTTCTTTATTTTTAATCAAAAAGAGGCAATTAATCTCTTTTGTTTTTTGGTTTTTTGAGACAGGGTTTCTCTGTTGTAACTCTGGCTGTCCTGGAACTCACTCTGTAGACCAGGCTGGCCTCGAACTCACAGAGATCCTCCTGCCTCTGCCTCCCGAGTGCTGGGGTTAAACGCTAGTGGCACCCCACCCCCACCCCCTGCGAGGCAATTAATCTTAAGTGTTATTTTAACTTTCATATAATTGTTTTTTGAAAGGTTTTTGAAATCCATCAATGCGTGCATATGGCCTTTTCCTTATTAACTAATATGTTTGATTACATCCTTTTTCTTCAATTTCTTCAAATGTCTTCGGTTTGTCTACATTTCTTGCCAGTACTTTGTGGTTATCATTTTAGGATTACATTTTAAAGTTCTGTGCTTCAGACAAGTAGATTAGTCTCTGTCTTTAATTTTGTTTCCTCTAAAAATGGTGTTATCAGAGGGCCTTGAAATCTTAAAATCCTGTGAACCCATAATTCCCACGTAAAATAAAGGCAATACCCAATACTCATTGCTACTTGAGTTGTGTCTCCCGAAGCTTTCATATTTCAGCAATCCAGATACAAACTTGTTTTTCCTGCCGTACTTTTTCACTGGAGCAGCGTCCTGGGAAGTTTTTCTCTCACTTGGGTCTTGTGTTGTGTGAACATTTCCGGGCAGCTGCCTCTACCTCCATTTTACTTTGGCGGCTGGTCTCGTTCTAGTAGTGCCGTTCAGTGAGTGGCAAATTGAAATGTTATTTTTGTCCCTTATGCTACTTGCTCTGCATGGCAGCGTTGGGAAATGGTAATCCCCGTGGAGTTTTTTGTTTGGTTTTGTTTTGACGTAATGAGCGTTTGGAGGGTGTGGGTTAGAGGGAGGAGTAGCAGGAGACTCCTTCAGCACAGCAGATTGGACAGACTGGGTTACTGCTGCCTTCACCTTTCACGGGGGCTTTTCTTCTTTGTTCTCACGGAGACCTGTCCTGTATTGGGCGATTGATGGCCATTCAGTCTAGATTTTGTTTCTCATGTGAAAACAAACTGAAAAACCTACAACTGCGATTAGCCTACAATTCCCCAGTTTTCTATTCATGTTTGTGCTCTGTTCATTAGCTACCTAACAGGGACATGGGGGTTAATTCTGCAGAGGGCAGGAGCTAGAAGAGTAAAGAAAATACAGATGTTTAAGATTCCAATAAGCAGGATTTCCTGCTAACGAGAAAAAGGGTTAATAACTGATTTTCAGTTTTGCTTTTTTTTTGTTGTTGTTGTTGGTTTGTTTTATTTTCCAGACAGGTTTTCTTTATAGTAGCTCTAGCTATCCCGGAACTCATTCTTGTAGACCAGGCTGGCCTGGAACTCACAGAGATCCTCCTGCCTCTGTCTCCTAAGTGCTGGGATTAAAGGCGTGTGCCACCATCGCCTGGCCAGTATTTTCGGTTTTAACCAGTGTTTCTTACCAACACACCAGACCACTGTACCCCTTCATGTGGTGCAGTAGTGGAGATCCTCACAGGAAATCCCTATCGTAGCAGTGTAATTACTGCCAGCTGTATGTGCAATTGCCTGTCCTAAAAATCAGTACTCGGTAGACCAGAGTGGCATCTGAAATCCTATCTTTCCAAAAATTAATCTTCTACGATCCCCTTAAAAGGATTCCATACCCTTTAAAAAGGATGTTATCAGCCAAGGACAGATTAGCACAATTTGTCACCAGCTTACTCCCAGCGGCCTTCCTAGCTCGGCTGCCCAGAGGTGTGTGTGTGGAAGGGAAGAGGGGAAGGTTCAGCTCCAGCTTGAGGTGTGGCCAGGGCGAAAGAGGAATTCGGACAGCTCTAAATGGGAGCAGAGGAAGGAAGGTGAAGAAGGGAGGGATACCTGTCTGTGACACTCCTGTCCTCCCACCAGCTACATTTTGTAAGTTATGCAGACGTTGATTCCCACCACTCCACACCGTCGAAACGATTCAGATATCGGAAAGCCGGGGCAGCAGCTCTATCATCTGAGAGAAAACGGAGCCCGGGGTTTTGTACTTCCTGTGGTTGGAACGCGTCCGTCAGACTTCACGCGTTTTCGTACTTTGTGCTCACACTGCCTCCCGTTGATCTGATTGCAGGCAATAACCACATGAAAGAGGAAAATTACGCTGCCGCAGTGGACTGTTACACGCAGGCGATAGAACTGGACCCCAACAACGCGGTTTACTATTGCAACAGGTACAGCGGCCCCGGGTCGGTGTGCGCATTCTCAAACACTGGGACGCATGGCTCCAAAAGGCAGTTAGTACTTTGAAAGCACTGAAAACTAAGCTAAAGGAGAAAAAAAAAAACCCCAAAACAACAACCCAGCAACAGAAAGCCATAAGCTTCACTCAGAGGCCATCAATCTTAACATCCCCCACTCCCTTTTTCTGATTTTTCCGAGACCGGATTTCTCTGTTGTAACTCTGGCTGTCCTGGAACTCACTCTGTAGACCAGGCTGGCCTCGAACTCACAGAGATCCACCTGCCTCTGCCTCCTGAGTGCTGGGATTGTAGGTGTGTGCCACCACCACCTGGCTCACAAGCATTATTTAAATGGTCCCTGTTACTATTTGTTCTCATCTGTATTTCCAGCACCTATAACTGGGGCTAGCAAACAAGTATTTAGTGTCGTGTTTGAATAAGTTGGTAGATGTATCTTTTATTTAACCCTTTATCTACGGTGGGCCCTAAGGTCATTTCCACTATGTCCAGTGTCATCTAGGTTCAGTGAACATCCGTGTTTCTAGTATTATTTTTTCCTAGACTTTAGATCTATTCATAAAAATGCATTTAGTAGGTTTACCAGTTACAAACATGTAAAAAGTTAAGACTAACTGCAAAATTGTTTCAACTTTTTTTTTCCCTGCCTGGGGAATAGACATCTCTATTTTTGACATCTCCTTATGAGCATTGGGTTCAATAATGATTAATTATTACTATTTTAGTAGTGTTTTTATATAAATTAACATATTTTATATTTAATGGCTGGTCAGGCAGGACTTCTTTTTAATTGTTGGCTATGTGTGGTTAGTGTTCTTCTAAATTTTCTTATTGTTTTCATTATTCTTGTGTGTGTGTGTGCGCGCGTGTGTGTGTGTGTGTGTGTGTGTGTGTGTGAGAGAGAGAGAGAGGGTGAGGCCGCACACATGCGTCTGGAAGCCAGAGGGCAGCTTGCAGGAGCGGGTTCTCTCCTTCCCACGCGGTCAGGTTCAGCAGCTGCACAGTAGTTCCTCTTATGTGCTGAGCAGCTCACTTTTTAACGTGTTAAATTTTTTATTCTGTGGAATTCAGAGTTGACTTTGGGCTTCCCCCTCTACCGCTCTCTACCCTGTCTTTGAGAGTGTCTCTCGCTGAATCTAAAGCTCACAGGTGCTGCTAGATTGGCTGGCCAGCTAGCCCGAGACCCTCCTGTCTCTGCCCAGGCAGCGCTGGAGCCTCAGTGTGTGCCGCCACACCTGGGACAGGGGGGACTGCAGCTTTCACTGCAGATTTCTCCCCAGCCGGGGCCCCACGTGGTGGCTTCCTGTAAGTAAATGCCCGTTTTGCCTTTGGACTGTGTTTCAAGTGTTTCTCTGACCTTTTTTTGCCACCGCTATATACATCTGCTGAAACAAAACAACAAACAAACAAAACACCAGCGCTCAGGAGGCGCAGGATCTCTGCGAGTTGGAGGCCATCCTGGTTTACATAATGAGTTTCAGGCCATTCCAGAGATACAGAGTGAGACCCCATCTCAAAACAAAACAAAACAAAACCCACCAAGATTATTTTAGGGAGATATAGGTGTAGATTGCTTATGTCATTTCTTTAGCAGTTTTGCTCTTAATGCTTAAAAGAAGACTAGCATTGTTTGCACAGAAGATCGGTGAGCCTCTTTCCCAAGGAGTAGTGAAATCACTTTTGAGCTGAATCTGACTGCACATACATACCCTGTAATCCCAGCACGCAGGAAGGCTTAGGCAGAAATATTATAAATTTGAGTCTAGCCCGGGCTGCACAGGATGAGCCTGATTATAAACCAGAAAAGAAGGAGAAAGAAGAAATTTGGTGGTGTAAACTTCTGCTTTTGCTCTTAGTTTATAGTTATTTGTGGAAGGCTTGGGTCCATGAAGAACTGAATGAGCCGTACTGGAAACCTCCATTTTTTATATGCACGTAGAACAACAACAACAAACTAATTCTATCTCAGGAAAACAGAAAACCCAAAAATAAGTTGAGGAAGAAGATTTATCCCAAGCTGCATTTTTATATTTGAAGTACAGTCTTCATAACCAGATAAATATACATAATGTTTTAATTTAATTCAGTAGATGAAACTTTGAAAAATAAATTTAAGAGTATCATGGGATACTCTACAAGATAGAAATATTACTGTAAAATTGCTTGATTATAGAGTACAGTAAGCCACATACTTGTTATATATGGAAAATGTGAGCCTACATAAATAATTCATTTTTCATGAGGTTAGAATTCACCAGTGTCTGCTAGTACTGGGTTAGAGATTTGTGGTGATATCTATTCTTGCTCTTAATTACTGTTAGGTTAATGAATACGCTTCTGTTTCCCATTTAATAGGCTCTTTCCCCTGAGGAGTTCAGTCATAGGACATGCTGTTGAGTATTAAACAGTTGGAAGAGCTTATTTGCCTACTTAACACAAAAGCGGGGTGTAACTCTGGGTAATTTAGGGAGTTTCTGGAGACTGTTATCACTGTAGATTCAGCAGCCTGTACCCTTGCCAGCTACTACGTCCATTTTTCTTAACCACCTGGCTCCTTAGGATTGGAGGCTAAAACCTGTTCTCCATACCCCCTTAAACAGTTCGGTGCTGATTAAAATGTTCCCCACACACCGAGTGCACTAGGGTGAGCTACGGTTTGCTTCCCAGAGAAGTGGGACTCTCTGGCATTTACCTTCTACTCTGGCACTGAAGGATGTCATTGATAATTCGGGTCACTTCAGATGCAAGGAAGACACGCGTCTTTGTCTCTTTGGCTGGGAGCCTAGCCTTTAAAGGCTGAGTCATCATCTCTCCAGCCAATGAGTCTTTTTATGAAAGCCTGGGTTTTTTTTTTCTTTTTTCTTTTTTTTCCCCCTTGAGCATCTAGCACTTACCACAGCAGGGCCAAGGATCTGGTAGTTGTTCAGTACACAGGAATGGCTGTCTCATCAGTCCGTATATGGTGCTGGAGTCCCAGGGAAGTCCTAGAGAGCTGCCAGTTTTCAGTCCACATAGGAATTCCAAAGAAGCAGGTTCTTATGTCTAGCACTGGCACAGATAAACTTGCTGGCAAGAGTGAGGGCGAGCAGGGAAAAAGCAAAAGCTTCCTTCTTCCATGTCCTCTTGTTGGTGGGCTGAACCAGAAGGTGTGGCCCAGATTTAGGGTGGGTCTTCCACCTCAAACCATCCAATCAAGAAAAATCTCTCATGGGTGTACCTAGCTCCTTTGGTTTAGTCAATTCCAGATTTAGTCAGGTTGACTGCACGATTAGCCATGATAGTGTCTACCACTCTGGTCTTTAGTTAGATGGCCAGAAGGAGATTAAAGGGTCGATGAGATCACTGAGGAGCAAAGTGTTGTCACTGGGGAGGTGGCTTAGTAGATAAAACACTTGCTTCACAAGCCTGGTAATCTGAGTGCAGATTCCCCTAAACCCACGCCCCTTGACTTTGACCTTGGAACCTTGCTAGCATCTGTAATCCCAGCATGCCTCTGGGGATGGGAGGGAGAGGCAGAAGAATCTCCAGAAGCTCAGGGGCCGACTACCCTGCTTTATGAAGCTGGAGGAGACCTCCTGTCAATGCGGAAAGGTGAGGGCTGACACCTGAAGGTCGTCCCCTGTCTGAAACACACACGTGTACACACACACACACACACACACACACACGTTCTCATCAGTTTTACTGTTTTCGTGTGTGTTACTGGAGTCCTGGAAGTCTCTGAAAGAATTACCAATGATTAGTTTCAAGGAAGACAGAGCGTTGACTGGGTAGTCAAACAGACACGAAGTTTGGGCGATTTAGGCAACAAGCCTGGGTCTGAGAGAAGGATGAAGGTAGCAGAGTAAGGCCTCTCAGGTTGTGGGGAGCTTAGCAAGCTGGGGATGGCAGAGGATGTCGTGGACTCAAGAACACGAAGGGACCTAAGTCAGTTTCTGTGTTAGTATCTAATTCTTCCCACAAAGGGCTCCCTGCCATTATTACTAGAAGGGACCTTGGGTTTGGGAGGAACAGTGTTTGCAGCAGCCCTTGGGGTCCTGGGAACCTAAGATGAGTCCCCCATGCTCTGGCCCTAATGCCTGAGGGACAAGGTGGGCTCTTCTTTGCTCATGCGTGTTTCCTGGCTGCTAATACTCCCTGTTGGCTTCTGAGTACGAATCTCCCTGTTTCTCCTCTGAGCTAACTCCCCTTACTAGGCAGTTTTATGGACGGGTCATGATTACTTTCAGCCTTCTGCTGAGGTTCATTCTAAGGTTTGCAGAGGGAGATTGTGAGAGCCTTCGAAAGAGTGGAAGAAATAAGTTGACTCTGTCGGGAGTGAATGAACGGGAGAAGGTATCAGTGGGTTGGAAAGTTCTGGTATGTTTTAACCTTACCGATAAAGTGACCGATTCACAGCAACCGCCCTCTTGGAGTGCCTCCCAATTGGTCCAGATGCTCCTGTATTTTCAGTTTGCATTCAGGCGAATTGAGAGGCAATTCGAAGGCAGACGGGTTGCCTGACGGTGTCTTTTCCATAACTCGAAGGCGGAAAGGACGCTTGCATATTCTCTTTTCTGATGCTTTAAGCAGTTTTCGACTGTTGCGCGATCGGACAGTTGACTTAGAACTTTATGGGGAGTGATGTGGAAACCGGGACGAGGGCCGTTGCAGCCTCGCGTGAGCCTGAGGAGCCTGGACCGGGCCGTGAACACCGCCGTATTCTAATGGCTTTTCCTTCTAGGGCTGCTGCTCAGAGCAAGCTGAGTCACTACACAGATGCAGTAAAGGACTGCGAGAAAGCCATAGCGATCGATTCGAAGTACAGCAAGGCCTACGGGAGGATGGGGTGAGTACTCAGAAACCCAGGGGCCTTCCCGGCCGCTGATGCGGAGCTTGATACTGAAGATCCCGACTACCATCGCGCCTTGTGTGATGATAAGATGAATGCAGTACGAGGAGACATAATAAACCGGAGGGAGTGGATGACGTCTCTCGAGGATGACGTCAGCAGTGGGTATTTCCTGACTGACTGTTAGAGAAAAGTTCACACGCCTGTGTGAGTAAACGCACTTCAAAGCCTGGACCGTGAACACAGAAATGGTTCTCTGGAAACCACCATTTAGTGTTTGTTAGTTCTGTGCGTGCACTTGGAGATTTTATAGGATTTAATTTATGTCGGTGGGAATCGGCCGTTTGTGCTGTTGGATCTCTTAAGTTCTATGTCTGAGCTCTAGTCTCATCTAGAGCCTACTATGTACCTGGCACATAGTAGGCTTTCAGTATTCATTGAGTATTATTGGGGAGCTCTGCTGAGGATCTTTGATGGTTGACTAATAGAAAACTAGCTGTAAAAGTAGTAAAACCAATAGTTGGAGGAATTCCTTTTTTTTTTTTTTAAAATCTACATAAGAGTCTGTGAGGTAATCCAGAAAATAAAGGATTAATTTGTTTAAAAAACAATCCCAGAACAAACAGGACACTACCTTTTCACATATACCATTACTGCTAAATTCTGATATAATTTTCAAGTAAACAATAGGTAGGGGAGATAAACGTTGGAGTTTAATAATGCTTAGACTTGTGCCTGTGATAGTATCTCCTTATTTGAATTACTAAAGGTGCTTATCTTGTCTGCCTGACAATTGGTGTTGTTCAGGACTAGTCATTCAATAGCCACAGTCTGCTTTTTAAAAAATGAGAGACCACCTGGGGCCGGTGAGATGGTTCAGCAGGTAGAGGTACTTGCTGTAAGCCTGGCAATCTGAGGTCAAACCTCCAAGCCAGTGTTACGATGGAAGGGAAACAGAGAGCCAACAGAGTCGCCTTCTCCCCTCCGCATGTCTTCAGTAGCTTTGCCCTCCCTGTTGTAAATAAATAAGTAAAATTTAAAGGCTGTAGGAAGCGAAACAGTAAAACCAAGCGGGAAACATATTGTTGTTCAGAGTCTTTTAGGAAGGAAAAACGTGATGCTTTGAAGTACATTGTGTTTAGATGTATGCGTGTCTCACCTGAGGCCCGTGGGCTGCATGTGTTCCTGGATAGCTACAAACGCAGCCCAACACATCTGCAGGTGACAGCCTGGTTATAAAGCCAAAGGTTCCATGCTCCTGGTTTATTAGAGTCCTTGAAAATGGTGTCAGCCTCATGGATTTACATGATCACAAGATTGCTAGCACAAATCTTTGTTTAGCTCTGCTCAGAGATTCATAAAGGAGAGTACTTTATTGACAGTCTTTTTATTGTCAGCCTTTTTAAAAAATAAAAGGGTGGCTGGGCGGTGGTAGTGCACCCCTTTAATCCCAGCACTCGGGAGGCAGAGGCAGGTGCATCTCTCTGTGAGTTCGAGGCCAGCCTGGTCTACAGAGTGAGTTCCAGGACAGCCAGAGTTAAAACAGAGAAACCCTGTTTCGAAAAAAACCAAATAAGAAAAAAAAAAAAAAAATAGAAGGGTAAGTTTCGTCTCTGAACTTTAAGTTTTTTATCTGTGTGGGATGAGTTTGTAATCAAACAGAAATGGGACAATTCAATTCAGGCTTGTAGAATCTTGGAGTTAAGGAGAATTTTAGCGCTATCTCTCTGAACCATAATATACTGAGAAGTTCAGTGTATTCTGGGTTAGAATAGAACACTAAAACATTTTCATCAGTCTGTTCTGTTCTTCAGTATAACTCATGCTCTGTTTCCCAAGGCTGGCCCTCACTGCCATGAATAAGTTTGAAGAGGCGGTTACAAGCTACCAGAAGGCACTGGATCTCGATCCTGAAAATGATTCCTATAAATCTAATCTGAAAATAGCAGAACAGAAGTTAAGAGAGGTCTCCAGTCCTGTAAGTCATCACTGTGAAGTCTGTGGATAGATCCCGTCACTCACGATTGATTGACATCGGAGTGGCTGGAATGAATCTTAGGTATGCCTCTTTTACAGACAGGAACTGGGCTGAGCTTTGACATGGCTAGCTTGATAAACAACCCTGCGTTCATCACCATGGTGAGTACACTTTCTTTGCGATCTACTGGTTGCGGTCCACCGTATATTTGCAAACCTTTTCTGCCATTCTTTTCAAGGAGGTGGAATCTCTCAGTAGTTGCCAAAGTTGATCCAAAGACCTCGGGCTCTCCTGCCTCAGCCTCTCAAGGAACTTGGAGTGCAGGCTCCAATTTTTTTTTTTTTTTCTTTAGAAATGAAGGAGTTTTCTGGTGAGTGGCAGGTGTTTATGGCAGAGGCTAGGGCAGAGGTGCTCTATCTGGTCTTCCTCAGAGGGAAGCCAGGGCTGGATTTCAGAAGGCCCATAGCTTAAAAGATAAATAGATAAATGGTGGACTGGAGAGATAGCTCTGGGGTTAAGAGCACTGGCTGCTCTTCTAGAGGACAAGGGTTCAAATCCCAGCACCCACATGGCAGCTCACAACTGTCTCTAACCCCAGTTCCAGGGGATCTGACACTTTCACATCAATGCACATAAAATAAAATTAAAAATAAAAAAAGAGTAGGAGATCTTTATAGTTTTAAAGTGTCTCTTTTGGCCTACTGATTTGATCAGTAGTGGCAATGCCTTACAGCGTACTTTTTTATCTGTGATGTCATATTCCCATTTGATACCAGCTTTTACAGTACCTTCTCTTTTGTACCTTCCCGTTTACTTTGCTTAGCACGCTAAAACTCCATCTAGCGTTAGGATGTGCATCGTTAGGTTTCATTCCTCTATCTTTATGAAATCCTTGTAACATCTGTAGTCGTCTGCTGCTGTGGCAGCTCACCAAGGGAGACACGGAGGCATATTCATTGACATAAACTCTGCCAGACCTCAGCAGAGGGAACCACCGTCATGGCCAGCTCCATACTCACTGTGAAACCCTGAGCATCTCAGCTCAGGTGTTTTTGTTGATGCAGAACTCCTCAGGTGTTCAGCAACTAAACAACCCCTACAGAAATCCAACACCTGCAAATAATACAGAACGGCTAGACTTAGGATAGCCCCTCACCCAACAGTGCATAAAACAATTTTGAACATAACTAAAAATAAAGTTTCCCAACAACATCCTTGTAAGCATTGCCGCCACCACCGTGTTTTAATGGGAAATCCCATTTTTTCATTTACAGGCTGCAAGTTTAATGCAGAATCCTCAAGTTCAGCAGCTGTAAGTATAAAGGGCCCTTATGCTTCTCCCTTCCCGTTACCAGGCTCCTAATATGAGCATATCATCTCGCAATTGATAAAAATGCACTGAATTCCAGTCTTTTAGAACTTAAGGTCCACTCACATAGTTGATCCAACCCCTTCTATGATGTTGATATATCTAACTGACTTTCCTTCCTGTCTCCATGGTATGTCTCTTACCTCCCTAGGATGTCAGGAATGATGACGAATGCCATTGGCGGACCTGCTGCTGGAGTTGGAGGCCTCACGGACCTGTCTAGCCTCATCCAAGCGTGAGTGTTTGGTCTGGTTTGCTTTCTATTAGGCTGATAAGACACAGTGACCAAAAGTGACCTGGAAAGAAAGGCTTTATTTCCACTTACAGTTTGTAGTCCGTCATTAAAGGAAGTCAGAACAGGAACTCAGGGCAGGAACCCCAAGGCAGGAACTGAAGCAGAGACCACTGAGGAATGTCTTCCTGGCTTGCTCTCATAGCTTGCTTTTCTACACAACTGAGATCCTCCTGCCCAGGGATGGCACTGTCTTCAGAGTGCTGACCCCTCACATGCTAATCATTAATCAGAAAAAATGTCCCACAGACTGATCTGTAGACCAGTCTGACAGAGGCAGTTCCTCAGCTGATAACTCTCTCTTCTGAATGTCTAAGTTTGTATCAAGTTAACAAAACCTAACCAGCACAAAAATGTATTTGATACCTTAGTTTGTCTCTAAGGGTTCAAGGCTTTAATTTTAATTTTTACTATTAAAATGATACACCTGGTTTAACATATTAAATCTCTAAGAAGTTGGTAAGTAGGAGTTGCATTTCACAGTGAAGGGTAAGGATCCAGAAGACCCTGGCTGTGTGGCCAAGCTCTCTCTTTGGGGAAGAATCATGTGTGTTCAGACTTTTTTTCCACAGACGCAGGTAAGTAGCAGGGGTACCAGAAGTGGCTGAAGCTCTCTGCATGTGTTTCAGACTCCTCTCTATAGGACTTTCACATACCAGTAAATCTTTAAAGACAGATATTAGCAGAAAAAGTAGGGAGAAGCCTGAGGTGCACACTTTTAATTCCAGCACTTGGGAGGCAGAGGCAGGTGGATCTCTGTGAGTTTTATGCCAACCAGGTCTATGTCATGATACCCTGTCTCAACAGGCAGGCAATCAAGCAAACAAAAACAAAAAAGTAGGTATTTTCCATCCACAATCGTTAGCTAGAGGAACTGAAGAATGCGTCAGTAACTTCCCGAGAGCTCAGAGCACCCACCGAAGAGTTCAGTCTTCTGATTTACAGTAAATTTTTGTTATTTTCAGCCTTGAATTAGAGTCCCCCATTTCTTACATGGGGGTATCAGTACTACCATCTACACCTACAGAGGGTCCCTGAGGATTGGTGACACATTCATTGTGATCCCATATGCAAAACAATTAATCCATCGCTTTTACCAATGAAGATCCAAGACAATTTTATTTTCAACTTTGTAAGCTTGAACAACTACTCTGGGATTTAATTGGTAGTCATATGTCTAGAGAAAATATGTATTAATTGTGTCCATATACATATTTTAAATTCAATTTTTTAAAATACAATGTCTTGCTCTGTAGGCGAGGCTGGCTTCCAGTTTATGATGATCTCCCTAGGGGTGTTGGGATTACAAACATGGGCCCCCATACCTGGCTTAAAATCATCTTTACTTTAGTGGTAGAGCACTCTTTGGGTTAAGTCCCTAGCATCACAAAAGTAAGTAAAATGAGTTTTAAAGTCAGGTTACATTTTTAACGTCCGGAACACTCAGGAAACCCACGCTCCCGCAGTGTTTCTTCTTATTGACTGCGCACACTGCCACATTACTGTCTATCAGAATTGCCCAAGGCACTGCATTTTGAATGTGTGTCTGATACTGTCACTACCAAGTTTATAGGAGACCACAGTTCCAGTTTCTAACTTGTGGCCCAAGCCATGTCAACACTCAGAATGTTGAATTTTTAGAGTGACCCTTAAATGGCATGGTTATCATGTTTAAAACATGTAATTGGGGTTAAAAAAAAAAAAAGCAAGAATTTGTGGTAAACTTATTTTATTGTAATCTCAAGGACCATTTTATTAGCTTAAAAGAAAAATCCCAGGACAGGCAAGCTATAAATCTCAGCAGCTGTGCAAAGGAGAAGAATGGAGAAGGGAAAATAAGAACAAAACCACAAACAAAACAGTCTAGCTCTTTATTCTTTCAAGAAAGGATTCCATATAGACCATGATGTTCTCCATTGCAGTATGTAGCTGAGGGTGGCCTTGAACTCTTGATCTTCTTGCCTCTCACTCCCAAGTGCTGGGATTATAGATGTACACTACTACCCTCTTTCAAAATTGTGTATGAGTGTGTTTAATGAGGTGTGGGGATTGAACTAGAGCCTTAGGCATGCTAGGAAAGTGTTCTATTGCACTGGAGGGATGGCTCCCAGATGAAGAGCACAATAGTGAGAATTGGAGTTCTGATCTTGGACACTCATAATAACCTGGGCATCCCATACACACCTATAAATCCAGCTCCAAAGGGGTGGAGACAGGAGGATTGCTGGGGCTTGCTGGCTTCCAGCCTACCCAAGAAATTTCAAGTTCCAGGTTCAGGGAGAGACACAGAGTGATACAGGACACCCAACATCCCTTTGGCCCAGGCTTGTGCACCTGCACACAGACACACACACACATGCATGCACACACACATGCATACATACACACATGCACGTGCATACATACATACACATACACACACACACGTTTAAAACAAATGAGTTCTGTCACTGAATAAACTACATTCCCAAGCCTATATTAAAATTCTGTCTTTTAAAAAATTTGATTTTCAGTGACCTCTATAAGGATCCCAAACTGGGAGTCGGGATCTATCCCGAGAGACGAGGGCACTGGGGGCTAAGAGCATCATGCTTCAGAGCGTACTATAAAAGAGCATGATCTTTAGTCCTTTGATTACACAGTGGATAAGTGGATTTCATCCAATTCATACCTTAGGTTGGGCGTTTTGTTTCTTCTTGTGATCTTCACCAAAAGGCTGACAAGCAAGGGTTTTTTTTTTTTTTTTTTTTGGTTGTTATTTGTTTTTTCCCTAAAAACAACTCTGTTCTGGCTGGAGAAATGGCTCAGTTGGTGAAGAGCTTGCTTTGCAACCATGAAGACTTAAGTTCCATCGCCTGAACGCAACTGAAAAAAGCTGATCGCACATCTTCCAATCCCCGTGCTGGGAGAGCAGGGACAGAAGGGTCCCTGGGGCTTGCTGGCCACCAGCCAGCCTAGCCTATATCTCAGGCTTCTGGCCAGTAAATAAACCCTGTCTCCAGATAAACAAAAATGGTGGACTCCACTGAGGAACAATGCTAACAGATTTCCTTTGCCCTCCACGTGCGCACCTGTCCTCATGTACACCCACACACCCACACACGAAATGTACACATGCGGACTGCGCGAACTCTTCTGTCCTGTCATAGAGCCATGAGGGACTGGTAGTGTTATGGTTCTAAAACATGTTCATAGCGAAATCCCTTTGGGTAGTCCAGTCTCCACAGTGTATTTGCATGAGTAATCTGTGACTGGAGAGTCAGTCCCCAGTTCATTCTGCCTTTTTCCTGCAGGGGACAGCAGTTTGCTCAGCAGATACAACAACAGAATCCTGAACTTATAGAGCAGCTGAGAAATCACATCCGGAGCAGATCGTTCAGCAGCAGCGCTGAAGAACATTCCTGACTTGACGGGGACCCTCACCCATGATACAAATGGTCTATGGTTCTGATGTGTCCACTTGTAGATAATAGCCAAAAACAAAGTAACAACAACAAAACCACCCTATACAATGTCTGAAAATAATGGAGGAAAGTCTCTTGTGTAAACCTGAGAGAATACATCTGTTTAGACAATATTTTATCACAAACAGACTTGAATAGGATACAAGCTCCTTTGGAAACAACCAATCTGTAGCCTTGTGAAATGCTAATACAGTCTTGGGACAGACAAGGGCCCATCCATTTTAAAACTTCTACCATCATATTTGTATATTAGACTTAGTACAGAATCTGTTTATTGAATAGTAGGGCTATTTATTGGAAAGTTCTTTAGCCACAGGTTTTCCCAGGCACTGGTTTTGAGAGGGGTGATGACTAAGTGGGAAGACTTCTCATGCCGGTTTAGAAGACATGTGCTTCGGTGTGTGCTACCATTAGTGACACATGTCTGTCATGGGTGCCGGTACTGTCCATAGGGTAGCTTGTGCTGGTGACAGGGGAACGTAAGAATTGGCAGGAAGCAATCAGTGCCTGGCGCAAGTGATGCTTTGAAGATGCTGTGAATGTACAGAAAGCAAAGGTAGTACGCTCAGGTTTTCTGCATAGACTTTCACTAATCTTGTCTGTAGTTTAGTGTGATAGCGTTCGCATGGCCGGTTAAGTACACAGTGAGACATACTTCAAAGTCCTTACTGGTCTCGGTCAGGTCAGTGACACAGCTGCTCCATTTAATTGCCACAGCTTAATGGCACAGTGCCGTTGGTGGTACTTACCTAGGGCAGTATCTATTACATTTTAAAAAGCCACTGACTTGACCTGAATTATGGACTTTCTAAGTGGAATTTAACTATGTGCCCATCAACAATGATTTTTTTTTACTTTATTTTATGGATAACAAAAGCATCTATCTCTAACGTTGCTCATCTGTGTGATCCTCTGCTGAAGTTTGGCTTGGCATGTCAGTTTTATGCTTAATTATTATGCTTAATTATTAATTTGTTGCAATTTAAACATAACAGGAGACTTCAAGTATCTTACTTTAAATTGGATGCCATATTGCACATCTGGCGTGTATATGGTTAGTACAAACGAAGGCACGAGATGCTAACGCACGAGATGCTATCGCACGACTCTGGGTGCACTGATGGATGAGAGAGTTCCAGGTTCAAATTGAATTTGCTTATTAGCCAAAACATTGGTTAAGTGGAGCTGGTGTGTAACGACTTTACAAGACATGAGGGAAAGTAATTTAAAATTAATGAGGTGATCAGGCCTTACCGTAACTGTTCTAAATCTGTGGATTTAGTATCTTGAGGTGTCAAAACTAACATTTTCTTTCTTGCCTTTCGCGAGACAGTGGTTCTGTAATTTTACTATATGAATCAAGTAGGGAAATTAATTAAAAATTCAGGTTTAGGGTCAGGCCATCAAGGCCGACTTCCATAAGCCCCGTTCCATTGGAGTAGCTGAAGCCGTTACTGTGCTATGCAAGACTGAACATGTCCTTTTTTTATGGAAATGGAATTTTCATTTACTGTTATCAAATCACCAATCTAGTTTTTATAATAGTTTACACAGATCCTAACCTTTATTTAAAGTATGGATAGTATGTACCTACGTTGTTTATACACAGAGGAGACTTTGTAATTAGAAGTATATAGCAGAGTACATTTTAAATTCTGAATGGATGAAACAGTGGTTCAGTCCTGAGAAGTTGCCTAAGGTGATGCTGATGGAGACTGACTTGGCCAGTCTGTCATCAGAAGGACGGAGTTCACTTCTCATGCTTGCACCTCGATTTGCACAGACATTCATTAATCACGACTAATGTGAGGGGCAAGTCTTCTGAATATACCTTTTATTTCGGACCAAACAGTTTGTCATGGCAATAAATAATTATGCATTTAAGAAAAAAGGTTTTGTGTTTGACTTAATGAACTCTTTGCATGTAAGCAGTTATATACTGGGGACTTTCAACTTGCCAAATAGGATAAGGTTTATTTAACAGCATGGATTTTTTGTTTCCTGACAAATAGGGAAACATTTTGTTACATTCCCATTGCCAAGCTGTTTAAAGCCTGAATTTTCTTGCTGTCCTGACAAGAAAGGGTGTGATTACATGAACAGACAAAACGTTTTATAATATTAGTACTTGATAAAGGTTAAAAATCAGATATGAAGCTGGGAATCATTTCCATGTGTATTATGAAAAGAAGCCCTTCATTCTTTAGTGTAAAAAACCTCAGGTTTTTAGGTTAAAACTAGAAAGTTATTAACCTTGTTAAAAGTTCACTGAATCAACCAATTCTGGTCTGCTGCTGAGTGTCTGTCAGATGTGTGTTGGTAGATGTACACTAACACAGACATACACCCATACAATGATTTTAAAAACAACCAAAGAAGATGTTTATCTTGTGTTAGGAAATAATCAGGTTACAGAAAGGAGATCAGAATTGTTTCAAACAAGCCTTTTCTGTTTGCTAAGGACCTAGGAAAGAGACTGTAGCTGGCTATGATTAGTTTAAATTTTTACGTGAAGTGCGACAATTCTAAACTCCTAAAACAGTGTCTTCCAGACTGAGTTAGTAAGCTGCCGCCCGGGCCCAGCCAGCAGGTGCCGTCAGCAGGGACGCCTGCTCTTGTACTCAGAAGGCAGAGTTCATCAGCCCACAGAGCTTAAGACATCTGATACCTGGTCCTTTACAAAAAAGGCTTGCAAACTTCTTTTTAGATACTTGTCAGACAGAAAGCCTCTAAGATAGAGCTTGTTGAAAACAAGCTAGTTATTTTAAAGGACAAGAAAGAAAGATGTGTAGAAAATGCAGCAATGTTCATTTACAATATGATTCACAAGATAAAACTAGTGTTTTTACAACAAATATTTAATATTTAACTTTTACAAGAAACAAAATTTAAATATATACTTTTTCTTTCTTTTTTTGCTACTGATCGTTTCATAAAGCTGACAAAATACAGAGAGCAGTTCTGTGATTGAACAAGAAGTTTAACATTAGGAGTTTTCTTTAGGCCTCCACTTCCACGGCTGAAGAGACCACGCAGACCTGTGCGATGTCATCATATTCATACGTTCTCTTTAAGAATGTGTCCGTGAGTCTTAAGCCAGAGACACTCTAGAAATAGAGAGAGAGAGAGAGAGAGAGAAATGCAACTCAGTTTTCACCTATTGATAATTATCAGAGAAAATATGGCTATCAGAAATGGTAATTTAGCCCACCCTGTTGAAATGACTAAAAAGATAACGTACTTGGAGCCCCTGCACCGAAGACAGGAGAGTGAGGGCCAGGCAGAGCGAGGAGCTCGGGTGCAGCTTTCCCAGCTGCCGTCCTGAGATCCCACACCAGTGGATGGAGTTGGTGTTGCACATTTCCAGGACCAGATCCATCGTCCTTTCACTGCTGAAGCAACCAGAAAACGGGAATAAATCTTGCTTATCTCCTAAGGAGATGCCGCCACACACCTTCTATTTTTTCAGTAAGTGTGCTTTCTGGGTGTCCAGGAGAACGGAAACCAGGAAAAGCCGAGTGAGTCGTTCTTTAACTTAAGACTGAGTGATGAGCGAAGGAGCAGGGACTGCTTGGGAGTTAAAGTAGGAGGCTCAGAAGTTCAAGGCTAGCCTCAGCTACATAGCCAGTTTGAAGCCAGCCTGGCTACAAAGAGGTACTGTCTCAACAAGTAAAACAAAAAGAACAGGCTAAGGAGTGAGGCACCTCAGGCCTGCAGGCCTTGCTGCAGCAGAGATGGCGTCCCAGTTCTGCTGTGAACTCGGGCCCAGCTGCTGCCGCTGCCGCCTTGTTAATGGCTCCGTCTTTTCTCTCGACTTCCAAACATTCAAATCTCAGTTTATTGCTGTCTCTTACTCTTTCTACTGGGAATGCCGTAGGAAAGGATAATCTGAGTCTGACTAGTCTTTTTGATGAAAACTGCTCTTTGGGCATGCAGCTAATTTGGGAAATGACTGTCAGGACCAGTGGAAAAGCCGTTCACGCTTGCTCACTGAGGTCCCTTGAAAAGACTCCTCTTTTGACAGGCACTAGTCAGCTTATACACATCAATTTTTAAGTGTTCACAAAATTATGCTAAATGGCTCAGAAAGTCCAGACCTAGTCTGTCACCACTGTAGTTCTTCAGCTTTTGTGTGCCTTAGGATTGGGCTCCTATTTTCATATTTACTCAGAATTTAATTTGCATATTGAAATTATATTTGCTTTTACATGTTTCTATCTCCCTAATAAACATGAGAAATGCCCTATGTGCCAGAGACCACTTTAGATGCACAACATCATCAGTAACTCTATAAAAACTTGTTACGTTGTTTTTTCCATGTATTGGTTTATTTATGTGTGCATGCATGTGTGTGGAGGCATGCATGTGTCACGGTGTGCACGTGAAGGTTAGTGGACGACCTGCAAGAGTTGGTTCTGTCCCTCTACCACATGGGTTCTGTGACTAGAACTCAGGCTGTCATCCTTAGCAGCAAGTACCCCACCCACTGAGCCATCTCACCGCTACCAGCCTTGAGATGGGTCTCTTGCACTCTGGGCTACCCCAAGCTCTCATAATTCCCTCTATTTCTCAAGTGTCGGCATTACAAGTATGTGTACATTCTAGGAACGCACTCCGCCTGCTGGGCTACACCCCCAGTCCCCTTCTCCCCCCAATAATGTTTTATATTGAATGTTGTGTGTGTGCACATGTGTGTGTGTTGGATCAGATTTTTATAGGTGAGGAAATTGAAGCTCTTAGATGGCTTAAAAAATATAGTCGAATCACTACATTAGAACCAACATCAAAAAAATTAAAAAAAAAAATTTAAAAGTACTTTTGGTTAGTCAATAAGCTTCTTTGACGCACTCAAAAAGCCCCAAAAGGAAATCCCCGGGTGCACCCTACATTGCACATCTCTGCCTGGATGTCCACTGAGATCTTCAAATGTGGCAAGCACTGTGTGAGAACAGAACATCTGCCTCTTCCAATAATCCACAATCCCGTCAGAGTGATAAAGAGGCAGGGTGGCACAGTGGCACGCCTTTAATCTCAGCACCCAGGAAGCAGAGCACACGGCTTTCTGAGTTCGAGGCCAGCCTGGTCTACAGAGAGAGTTCTAGGACAGCCAGGGTTACACGGAGAGACCCTGTCTCAAAAAACTAAAAGAGAGGGGAGAGGGAGAGATTTAAAAGATTTGCAAGTCCTTTAGGTGAGGAGAGGCTGCCCGTCTGCACACACTGGCGTTACCTGCAGTTTGTGATTTTACAGGTAATATGGAAGGGTTCTTCTAGGTTTACGGTATCTGGGATGGCCTCTAAAGACAGCCTAACATCTCCGTAACCTGGAGCCTGTGGGAAAAAAAGGGAACACAGCTGAGACATCTAATGCTAATGAAGGTGCTGTACATTCTCACCAGATACAGGCCTACAAGCTGATGTTCTGAGAAAACACTGCTGCTCTGTTCTAGTCCCCTACTCTAACTTCTGCTGTGAGCCTGGGTGAACGACCCTGCAGACCTGGACTGTTTTTTGATCTAATAACTCCAGGCTCAGTACAGTTAAATAAATCTTGCCTCAAAATAAGGAATGAGTTAGGACTTAGGGTTGTAGAGTTCCAGACCAGCCGGGGCTACAGTGATACCCTATCTCAAGTCAGAAACAACAAAGCCGTAAGCTGAGTAGGTTCAGACACTGCCTAGAATACTTCAGTGACGAACAGTGAGCATGACACAGGAAAGATAAGAGTAATTGATAACAACTTATCAAGTCTTATTTGATGAAGTTAAAAAAAAAGTACACATACTAAAGAGAAACTAACATTCGAACATTTCCCATTAATCCCAACACGAGTTTTCTATCTAGAGGTCAACAGAGCTCTTAGTGCTTTCTGGAAATCACAGTGAGCCGGTGGAGCCTATGCTCTCTGCACACCATCCCCAAGCTCGAGTGCTTTGGACTCACCATCCTCTGAAGCTGGCTGGTCTGTAGCCTTCCCCTCTCACCTAGGTTTGTTTTCCACACTATGTCCAATTTTCCAATCACTGTCACACCCTTAATGATGCCAGCTTTTTCTGCAAACTCCTTCTTGGGCTTTAGGCAGTATAAGTACTGGCGTGTATCCATTGGCTGCAGATAGCCTCTAGATCCAAATGTAGATACGCTGGCCAGTAGACACATAGACAGAAAAAACCTTTAGCATCTTTCTGAAGGAAACATATTCACACGGTTAATTCTTCTACTTATTTATTTATCTTGATATGGTTGCTTTGTCTGCACATAGGTTTATGACCACAGTGTGTGCCTAATGCCCAGAGACCAGAAGATGGTATTGATATCCCTGGAACCATAGTTCGAGAAGCTTGTGAGCTGCCATGTGGGTATTAGGAATTGAACCCAGGACCTCTGGAAGAGCAGAAGACAATCTTAACCCCTAAGCCCTCTCTCTGGCCCCTGTATGTTAACTCTTACAGACGGGTACTGGACGATTTACTGCCCAGAGACCCAGAAGTGGTCAGAGGTTTCCACCCAAATAAAAAAAGAACATCTCCCCCATGAGACACTGAGTTCAAGGCCAGCTCATGCAACTTAGTAAGGCTCTCGTCTCAAAATACAAAGTAAAAAAGAGGCCTGGGGATATTTCAGTGGTCAGCACTTGCCTAGTGTGTGTCAGTCCCCAGCACCACCCAGCCCGCAAAAAAAGGAAGAAAGGGAGGGACAGAGAGACACTAGGAACAGAGCAGCATACACTATTCTGTTTCTTTGTGTGGAGCTGGGGATAAGAAGATGCTAGGCAAGTGCTACACCATTTAGCTACATACCTGAGATATGCCATTTTAATCTACGTAACTGTTGTCAAAATGAAGGAAGAGTAGAAACTTGTTTTCTCAGTGAAAGTAAAGGAGGTAGGATGGAGAGATGGCTCAGAGGTTAAGAGTACTGGCTGCTCTTCCAGAGGACCTGGGTTCAATTCCCAGCACCCACATGGCAGCTCACAACTGTCTGCAACTCCAGTTCCAGGGGTCTGACACCCTCATGCCATGCACATAGATAAAATTAAATAAATTGAAAAGAAAGTAAAGGAGGCCACCAACTTTTCTGTGTCTAACTACCATACAGGCCTTTTATTACTAAGACAACTGGGCACTCTCCCCAGCTGTTACCTCATCTGTATTAATAATTACTCATTTATTTGTTCCTTCTCTTCCGAAATAGCTATAGAAAGACATATATACTTTTCACAAAATAATTGAAGCCATCCAACTTCTTTTTCAAATTCACACTCACCCTAATTTCATTTCCTAATGTCTTTTCTCCACTATACTTCCCATGTTTCAGTTTTATCATTTGCAGGATAACAATGAGAGTTTCAGTTTATCTGGATGAAACACGAAAGTTAAGAGAACAAGTGTAGTTGGGCGGTGGTGGCGCATGCCCTTAATCCCAGCACTCAGGAGACGGAAGCATGTGATCTCTGTGAGTTCGAGGCCAGCCTGGTCTACAGAGTGGGTTCCAGGACAGCCGGAGTTACAAGAGAGAAACCACGTCTCAAAAGACTACTACTACTAATCATCATCATCTTCATAATAGGACAATCATCAACCACCACCACCACCACCACCATCATAGAACAGGTGCTTCGTCTTCTTCTTCATCATCATCATCATCATCAGAACAAGTGCTTCATCATCATCTTCTTCATCAACATCATCATCGTCATCATCATCATCATAGAACAAGTGCTTTGAACAGTGCCACACAAGATGGTACAGGCAAGGATCTTTATCTTTACGTAGTGGGAGGTACAAGTAGGTGGGAAGACTTTTTAGTAAAGGCAGACATGTGCTGCTGTGTACTTGTCCAGTCTTACAGTGTGTACAACACACACAGTAGACTTCACTGTGGACTTGTGCTTGAGTTAGGGATCAACACTGCCCCATCAACACAAGACAGGAGAGCCGGTGCCGTAGGGAGTCATGCTCCTTGGGAAGCTGTGGCAGAAGGCCGGCGTGAACCCAGCGTGGAAACATGGAGAGAGATACAAGCAAACAAAACGAAAAGGAGAAGCCAACCAGGAAGACAGCTTGTGGGACTTCCACTTTCTTATCAAGTTTTTGATTAACCTAAAACTTCTCTAAAAAAAATATGTCCACTAATTATTTTAAAATAAATCAAAATCTACTAGACTAGGGAGCATGAGAAAAGCCTACGTCTTTCTAAATAATAGCAAACATTTCATATTTACCATTCCCCGGCTTGGCTCACTGAATTTAGTTCTGTTACATTGTACATTATGGATGGTTCCAGTGACACTTTCTCCATAAACATAGGTGAGGTTGTAATATTCTGAATTTGGGCTTCAAGAAATACTTCATCAGTCTGAGGACATGGAGAAAAAAATCCACTAAAATGTCATGGTATTTAAAGTACTTATTTACCTAAATAAAAATATCTTACTCATATAAAAAAATATTAACCACAAAACGTGATTAGTTCATGCCTGCAAATCAAAATTATCATAATTAATGCAAGAAAAGAAATCTTCATCCTAACATAATTAACAGGAGCAAAGTGAGTTGTTAGTCAACAGGTATCTTGTAAACAATGGATGTGGGATAACTGGAATGTACTTTGTAGACTCCAAAAGCATGCTTAGCTAGTTATTTCAGTGACAACAACCACAGATCTAAATCTGCGGAGGTGTTAAATGTTAAAAGGTGCATTCGGACAGCGCGAAGGGAAGATGGCCAGGCCTTCATATTCCAGCACGGTGTGATTAACTTCAGTTATTTCCATTCAGATGTGACCACTAGCTATGAATAATCTATTTTTGTACCCTTTAGGATACAACTTTTTAAATTAAAGCAATTTGTAAGTGGTCTTAGTCATTTCTTGGCTTATTTTATATGGATACTTAAGGTTGAAAAAGAGTAGGTGAAGCAGCCTGATGATCGTTCAGCTTCTGACCATACACAGAATATGTACGTATGTATGTTCACAGAATACCTGTGAACCCTGACAGATTTCTATGACGTCATTCATTTTAGTCAGTGGGTAACTTAAGTACTCAATCTACAAAAACAATGAATTCCCTAGTTATTTCTGTTAACTATCCTTAATTTTATACCTCTTGGTTCTGGGTCTCTTTGGGTAACTTAAGAATAAAAATGTTGTACCAAGGGTATTTAGAAATTACTTTTCCCCCAAAAGTTCCACTTATAGAACTCAGAATTAACTATGTCCTCAAATTGGGGGATTATGAGCTTTTTATGAAGTCAGAAAATGACAATCATGTAAAATATAATGAGGTTATAATTTAATATGACTGAAACAGATTCTTTAGTGTTTTAGACATGAGCTCAAATAAAAATATTAGAACAAAGATTTTTTTAAAACAATGTACCTTTTTGGTGGAGGTGGGGGTTTGTTTTTTTTGGCTTTTTGAGATAGAGTCTCTCTATTAGCTCTGGCTGTCCTAGAACTATGTATACAAGGCTGGCTTCAAATTCATAGAGATCTGTTTGCTTCTGCCTCCCAAGTGCTAATGACTAGCAGTGCGCAGCACTACAGCTAGCTAAAACAGTGTGTCATTTAAGTGCACCATTCTATTAAAATAAGTAAATATATCCCATAAATCCATTGCTCTTAAAATAACCAAAGGCCCACATTTCAATTTTTAAAATGCAATTATCTGTATAAATTGACAGACAGCTTAGATAAAATGAAAGAAAAGCAGCATAATGGAAAATCACGTTAGTTTGAACAGTTAGTATGAAGTAATTTGACATCTGAAAAATTAGGCCAAGAGTTCAGTGCTCCGGCCACCGGAGCTGTTAGCGCATGTAATGCAGCAGGCGCAGGCTGCTGACTGTGACGAGCTGAAGCGTGGACTTAGCCAGTGTGCGGATTTGCTTTCCTTCTGCTTGCCTTTGTCAAAAGGTCATCTTTACCCGACCGGCCCACATGTAAGACCACTGTGCACCTCAAAATGAATTTCAACTGTATAGTCTAAAAGTATGCTCTAATTGTATATTTTTTTCTGAAGTCATAGATCTAGTATTCACAACTAACTGTTTTTCCACTATGTTTTATAGAGAGAGATTAATTAGGCAGAGTCAAAAAGGAGTGAGAAAAGCATATAAATTTATAATAAAAAATCAAATTACCACAGAACTGAGGTCACTCTAATGGAAAAATAAAAAAAGATAAATTAGAAAAATCAGAGTTAAATGTTAAAGAAAAAGAATAACTTTAAAATAAAATGCATCTCTGCATTTTTTTTTTTTTTACTTCCTACAGACAGCATTAGTAAACAAGAAAGTAAACAGGAAGCAACATACAGAAACATGACAAACTACTTTTCTAAAGGTGAAATCTCTATGGTTAAATGACAATGGGACAGAGAAGAACACTATGCTGAATGCTAAACAGGAACAGATAGGGCACTGTAAGGACACAGTCTGCTCAGGGTCCTATCGCATGCATTTTTCACCTGTGCTGACACTCCCCTGCTGTACACTCTTCATCTGTGCTGACACTCCCCTGCTGTACACTCTCATCTGTGCTGACACTCCCCTGCTGTACCTCTCATCTGTGCTGACACTCCCCTGGTGTACAATCTTTACCTGTGCTGACACTCCCTGCTGTAATTCTTTATCTGTGCTGACATTCTCTTGCTGTACATTCTTTACCTGTGCTGACATTCTTCCTGCTGTATACTCTTCACCTGTGCTGACACTCCCTGCTGTACACTCTTTACCTGTGCTGACATTCTCCAGTTGTACACTCTTTACCTGTGCTGACACTCCCTGCTGTACACTCTTTACCTGTGCTGACATTCTCCAGTTGTACACTCTTTACCTGTGCTGACACTCCCCTGATGTAATTCTTTACCTGTGCTGACACTCCCCTGCTGTACATTCTTCATCTGTGCTGACACTCCCCTGCTGTAATTCTTTACCTGTGCTGACACTCCCCTGCTGTACAGTCTTCACCTGTGCTGACATTCTCCCATTGTACATTCTTTACCTGTGCTGACATCACTGTGTAAGCAAAGGTTGGCCTTAAGCCACCACCCACCTGCTTCATCATCCCAAGTGATCACAGGCAGACGACACAATTCCTACCTGAGATATCATTTTTCTACAGCTCTGGGGTAACAGAATTTTTTGGAAAAATTAACAATAAAATCTTTTCTCTTAGGGTCAATCCTACTTAGTATTTTTCCTAGGCTAAAGGGCTTATCAGGTCCTGCTCTTCAAGTTACATCTTTCCCCAGTTTTGACCAACAAGGCTTTCTCAGTAAGCTTTTGAGCCACTCGGCAGTCTGGCTCTAGCTGGTACACTGACTTCCCAGGGAGAACTTGCTATACTTCCATGGATGTTATACCTATGCCCACCACTTCAATCTTCTAACTTCTAAGAATGTCACCACAAATACTCAGCAGATTGCTAGTGTTTGAAAGCAACACCACCACCGTTACTAGGATTGTAGGGCAATTGTTTAACAAAAGGGGCGGATGTCCCGGAAAATAATGAAAGTAGAAATCAAGACACACTGATTATACATAGGTTGGAATCAGCAGTATAAGAGACACTTTCAACCAAATCCATTTCTCATTGGAATTTAGGCTCGTTATCACAAGTACTTCAGCCGTATCGGCAGGCTACTTCAGAATGACAGGAAATTAATGCCTTTAATTTTCAGTCAAGATTTCAATGTTTAATTTGAAATTAAGTGCCTTACTCTTACCTCTGCATTGTAAAACTTGGTTTTCACATCCAGTGGTTTGAGAACCTAGTTAAAACAAAGCACACCAATCAGGAAATTCTGATTCGACTACTTTTGTTTTAAGTCACAGGCTTTAACGACTCGAAGACATGTCTAATTTTAATTGTTAAAGATTTTTTAGTGTGTATACAATATTCCTGCAAAACAATCAATAATTTTTCATTTAAGTAATTCTTTGGGTATTTAGTGCTATTTTCAATCATCTTACCCATTTTATCCCTTTTTACATTTTGTGTTTTGTCTCAGCAATTACACCAGATGTTATTTTAAACAAAAGGCTTCATTTTATCATATAAAGTTATTAAAAATTATGATGATAATTTATGTTTGAACTTGATTTATTCTGACTTTTGAACACTAAGTTATAAGATGAACACAAGAAGTGAGCTATTTGATCTTTTGAAGCTTACTTCCCCCAGAAACAGAGGAATAATTACACTCTCAGGAAAACAAAAGGCAGCTGAAGACAACTGTATCTCCGACACGTTCAATACCTGAAATTTGAAGAATTTTCTAAAGTACATTTTTTCTCCACCCTGAGTTGTGTAACTCACAGCACACACCAAGCTGAAACAGAAAGATATCTTAATGTTCTGGAATCATTTTCCATCTCACTTTTTAATAATAAATGCAACACACTTCAATTATGCCAACAATGTGAAACCGTGGCTGAATGAGATTACAGCAGGAGAAAACACTCTGGTACACGTTAGTGTAAATACGCGAACAAGAGAATGCTCATGAAGAAATGGGAACGGGGCTGAAGATGACTCGGTGGTTATGCATGCCTAGAGAACATGGGTTTGACTCTCCACTCACAGAGTTGCCCGTAACTCTGTTTAACTCCAGGCCCTGGGGATCTGATACCCTCATCTGGCCTCTACTGGCTCCTGCATATACCAGGTGTACAAACTCTATTTACACAGTCTCACACAGACACATAAATTAAAAAAACAAAATCAAAAACAAAAACAGATACTTAATTCTTTTGGAATAGAAACTAAAAAATTCTTCCTTTGAGAGTAGTATATGTTCCAAAACAATTTCCAGAATAAACATATGATGGAAGGATAAAAGAGTTCATTTACACTAGAAAAATATTCATCTTAAAGGAAACTCTAGGGTAGAATTACATGATACAATGGAGAATTGTGTACAAGCTTTAATCAAAAACATTAGGAGCCGGGTGGTGGTTGAGCACGCCTTTAATCCCAGCCCTTAGGAGGCAGAGGCAGGTGGATCTCTGGGAGTTGGAGGCCAGCCTGGTCCACAGTGAGTTTCAGGACAGCCAGAGTTTCAACAGAGAAACCCTGACATGAAAAACCAAAAGAAAAAAAACAAAACAAAAACAAATCCAACAAAACAAAACAAACCACTAGGAAACCTGGGTGTAGTGGCAAATACTTTTAATCCCAGCACTTGTGAGGCAAAGGTTGAGGTAGGTGAGTCTCTATAAGTTCTAAACCAGCCTGAGTTCCGGGCCAGCCACAGATACATAGTGAGATCCTGTCTCAAGAAAACAAAAGCAAAACAAAACTCACTAAAATGTTAAAAAGTTGGAAAAACACAGGGTTCCTCTGCTGTAACTCTGGCTGTCCTGGAACTCACTCTGTAGATGAGGTGGGCCTCGAACTCACAGAGATCTGCCTGCCTCTGTCTCCAGAGTGCTGGGATTGAAGGTGTGCATCACCACTGTCCGGCTTAAAATACTTCTAATAACATGAAATGATGTTGAATTGCTAATATACAAAGGGTTCTTCTAATTCAATCAACAAAGTACAAATGTGTCACTCAAAATGTTAGGAAAAACTATACATATCTATGTTATGAAAAGAATGCAGATATGTTATAGTCCTATAACTAGTTAATGAAAATGTGAAATGGTAAGTCACATACATAGTCAAGCTAAAATAATGAGGTAACATTAGGTTTGGCAAGAATCCCTTAGGTTGTTGAGGGTTAGAGAAACTTAGTCTCTTGACACTGCCAGATGGTGAAAGGAGTTTACAAACAACCTTTTGGTTTAAAGCCTTAAGAATATTGATGTATTCTCACAGAACATCCACTTCAAATGTTCATAGGCAATACTGGACTACTCATTATTTTGCTGTTTCTAGTAGGAAAAACCTGAAAATATACTGCAAACTCCTGATGTTAGGGTAAACAAAGCACACTGACTGAACACAAGAGAGTAGGCCATTTAGAGATCATGCTTAAAGGACACTGGCTGATGTGTAAAAATGTTCATACTGAATTGAAAATGATGAAAACTTGAGGAATTTATTATTTAAATATATTTGTTTTACATATGCATATAAAATACCTGGGAATTATATTACTATACAGCATGGTACACTGGGTAATTTAATTTCTCCTTTATACTGGTGCTTTATATTGATGATAGGGGTTAGAGAGCGGGTTGGTCAAAACACAATACCAGAGCTGGGTATGGTGTCACATGTCTCTAATACTAGTAGGGGAAGCTGAGGCAGGAGGATCATAGCCTCGTTACATATTAAGTTTAAGAACAATTTAGCCAAATAGTGATAACCCATGTCAACAAAACAACACACCCCCAAACAACAAAAACCCATGAACACACGCACGCACACACACACACACACACACACACACACACACACACACACACACCAGCAACAAAAAACAAATCAAAACCAAAACCCTCCACAATACTTGCTCTGGAAATGTTCACAGTTCTACATCAGCTACAGAATTTGAGACTAGGCTTGAGTTCTATGTCTTCTAAAGTGGCTATTTAACTCATTTCCTATAGAATGGTGACTACACAGCTACTCCAGTAAGCTCAGCCTCAGTGGATATGGGCCATGGTTCTCTCTTATTTCCCTGGGATATACAGAGTACACAGACTTCATATGTTAACCTCCATAGTAACTATAAACACAAAAGACAGAAAAAATGACAAGTTGTGGAAGCTATATACAAAGGTTAGGAAAGCTTCTTTGAGGAAATCATGCTATTTCTGAGATAAAAGAAATCACATAAAATGCCACAGGTAGCTCTTTGTAAGAGAACACACTTCACACCACAGAATGAGCTTGGAGTTAAAAGAAGTTCCACCTGACTGCAGTGTAGAGAGAGAAGGAAGAATGAGCTAGGTAGTGGATTATGTTATAGACAGCTTTGAAAAGCATATACAAAGTCAGAATTTCCAAGGGCCAGTGGGAGAGCTCTCAAAAGCTAAGAAATTAATAAATGGTGGCTGAGAAATCTGACTTCTAAAAAATGTTAATCTAAAGTTCCTATCAGTCTCAGAATAAATATATTAAAAGAAACCTTCAATAGAGCTGGTGGGAAGTCATCTGATCAAACAATAAGGTACAAATTTGCATTTAAAATGTTAGCTGTATTCCATGCTCTAGTAGATACAGTGAAGGGTGATGGGAGCAGAGAGAAGAACGAGAAACACTTGGCAGAGACAGTCGTGCTCTGTGAGGGGATTGGCTTTAGGGACACCACAGGAGCTTGGGAAGCCTATGCAACTTCACAGGGCTGAAATGTTCACTGATTTTCAGACTGAAAAACAGTATTCATGTTCAAATACATTCACAGGCCAGGAATGCAAAATTTGAGACTTTTCATACCCTGTCTTCTTTGGTTCTCTATTTGAGTTGTCAAGGCAGGATATACATATATAGAGAGAATTTAAAAACACACAAAAGATAAAAAGGAAAAAAATAAAAAGGAAACTAAATAAAAATGAGTAAAAGTTTTTGAGAAGAGTAAACTTAGTCCTTACATGTGCGTCCCGATTTCCTTTACTTCGTGGTGTATGACGTCATCAATACAACAATCGGGCTTGAGTTCCGCCACCGCGGCATTGGAGGCTGAAAGGTTTAAGCGCTGGGAACTTGTCTGAAGATCTGCCTTCAAAGAAAGAGGGAAGGAGTGTCCACATGAGGTTGGCTAGACATCTCTAGGGTACGCATGGGCATGGGTGGGAAGGGTAGCAGGGAGAGCTGCCTGCTTATCCTGGAAGAGGAAGACAACCAGGCAGAGAGAGGAGGAGAGATAGGGGTTTCCAAAGCTCAGCAGAAATAAAACCGTTTTTATCCAAATAAAATGCTTTGCAAATAAGGATGCCACTTACCTTCACCAATATATCCTTTACAACTTGATTGCTGTCATTATGAACGCTGATATAACTGGAGAAGGTCTCTCCCAAAAATATATTCCTATGAAATGAAAGAGCATTTTAGGTAGAAACTCATTCAGCCCTCAAGGAAATCATTCTGTTCAAGTGAGAACTTCAGTGGAAGAGAATTTACTGGGGAGTCAGGGACACTGCTTTGGATATGACAGCCAATTCATTAGTTTAACTAAAGGCACACAGAGTCCCTGCCAGGGCAGACCTACTGCGGGGGTATGCCTTGAGCCTCACCCAAAGAACAAAGCTAAAATGCTACCATCGTATCAGCTACTATTGACAGCATTGCTCTGTACTGCTGCTTTACAAAGTAAAAAGAGAATAACTAAAAGCAGTTCGTATGTTTCTACCTCTTACTGCACGAGCAGTACTTTCCCGTTCTGCATACAGACACGACTTAGCAGCTTTTAAGTAAATCTATCATTCTTACCCGAAATTTTGGGGTAAAGTCAACATTTCTCCCAACATTAAAATCTCTGCACCGTTTATGGTTGAAGGATCATCTCTCATTAATTGGTTAAAGAGATCACCTGAGGCAAGAGAAAAACAAAATTCTAACACCTACCTTCAGAGCAAATTTTACTTATGTTACAACATGGGAGCCAGTGGGAGAGCAAGTGCCCAGTACTCATGATGTGGCTATCTTGTCTCAGCTGGAGCCATCTTTGATTTAAACTGAGCCCCCCCCCCCCCCTTCTATCTGTGCAAAGTCCCGTGAGACAGTCCCCGGCCTTGTTCTAGAAACTCGGGGTCGAAATTTCTCAGCTAACTTAATGTTTTTTGGCTTTGGTTAAACTGCTTCCTTGATTGCTTTCCTTCCCCCCCCTGCAACTGCCAACCAGGATTTGGTTTTTCTGAGTTCTCTGCCTTTAATTATATACGCATTTGAGGCTGTGAGAAGTATTTCTCTTAATACATACTGTCAATTCGGATTTTGATTAAGCCGAGTGGTTTTTGTGCCTCGACTCTGAAACAAAAGATTCCTAGCACCATGGATGGGTGGTTGAAGGAGGGTGTCAGATTTTTTTCTTTTTCTTTTTTGAGACAGGGTTTCTCTGTGCAGCCCTGGCTGTCCTGGAACTCTCTTTGTAGACCAGGCTGGCCTTGAACTCACAGAGATCCACTTGCCTCTGCCTCCTGAATGCTAGGATTAAAAGTGTGCCCTGCCACTGCCTGGCCAGGTTTCTTTTTAATCTAGACAAAAACTGTATTAAAATTTTAATTTTCAACTTTTTCAAAATGGATACAACTGGCTGTAGTGATACAACCCTGAAATCCCAGCACTTAGAAGTGGGAGGCAGGAGGTTTAAGAATTTAAGGCCAGTCTCAGAACTGGCAACACAGAATTCAGCAAATGGCCAGCATAAGACTCGCAAGTTTCTTACAAAATGATACAGATAACTCAAGTCTCAACTTTTCTTTACATACCAGGCAAGTCTTTCTCTTCACATGTTACGGGGATATTGGTGAACAAAGTAGGCTTAGTCAATCGCATCACTGTAAGAAAGACGAAACGTTTAAATTGCTTAGGGTTAATATTCAAGTTGAGTGCATCGAGTTCATCAATTTCGTGCTAATATAACTTAAGTATAAGTACTAACACTCGACTCTCCGAAGTTACTATTACGTAGACACGGTAGACAATGCCTGTGGAAGGTAGCTTGCACATCAAGGATTTTATATATATAGCATAATACATCAGTGGCAGAACTTACTAGAGCCCAGGTGACTTCACACTGTTCAAAAAGTAGCCCCCCCAAACAGCTGTCAGTGATAAGCTTGGGGTCACAAGGGTGAAATGTTTTATTAGAAATGGAATTCAAGGCAGGACTCTATTCCAAACAGTGTCAGTCAGTTTAAGACTCTGTGTTGGTGTCTCCAACTTTCAACCTTCATCATTTTTTAGTTTTTTTTTTTTTTTTTTTTATGTGTACGAGCGTTTTGCCCGTATGTATTTATGTGTACCATGTGAGTGCTCAGAAGAGGTCGTAAGATCCTCTGGAACGAGAGTTATGGAAGGCTGTAAGCCAGCATAACAGAAAGGTTTCTAAGCAAGAGCAATATTTAAGTGCTTTTAACCTCAAAGCAATCTCTCTAGCTCCCATTCTTACTTTTAACTAGGAAAAACACATTTAAAAATATTAAATATAACCTGAAGATAAACAACTACCCTGAGAGAAGCACACAGAGGTAGACTTAATTTAGTTAAATAGCTAAAATTCAGAGCCCATCTTTGCTGTTGATCTTTAAATTTTTTTAGTATTTATTTATCTTTATTTTATGCACATTTGTATTTTGTCTGCATGAATGTTTATGTGAGGGTGTTAGATGCCCTGGAATTGGAGTTAATTGCCATGTGGGTTCCGGGAATTGAACCTGGGTCCTTTGAAAGAATAGACAGTGCTCTTAACCGCTGAGCCATCACTTCAATCCCTGTTGTTTTTAGAGGGTTTTATGAAACCTGGATGGGCTCATATTCTATATCTGTCAGTCTATCCCTCTTGAGTGTGGGATTCCAAGTGTGTACACAGCTGTATGTACCACATGAATGCAAATTTTTGAGACACATACTGGGCAAGCAGAATTACATAAACAGCTCATTCCTCAAACTTTATTGTTCTTATTTGAAGTTTCTGAGACAAGGTCTCACATTGCAGCCCAAGATGATCTGGAATGTGCTATGAAGCTCATGCTAGCCTTGAACTTGGATTTTTCTGCCTCTGTCTTTCAATTGCTAGCATTATAGCCACAAGCCACCACACCCAGCTCACTTCTTGAGTACTTTTGAGATAATGTCTCCCTAGCACAGGCTGTCCTAGAATGCAGATTCACTTGCCTCTGTCTCCCTAGTACTGGGATTAAAGGTGTGTGCCAAGCCTGGCTCTCCTTGAGCTTTTAAACAAACTAGGGTTTCAATGTCCTTTTCTAGAGGACAAAACATGCCAACATCAACTGTATGTTCATAACCATCTCGTGTCTGGTAATGAATTAATGGATCTCAAAAACTGAAGATGCTAGGTACAAAAGAACAGACTGTACAGTGGCTGGAGATGGCTCATTTGGTAAAGTTCTTGTGTATAGGCATCAGGACCTGAGTCAGTTCCCAGAAGTCAGTTATAAAAAGCTGAGTGTGGTGGTGACACACGGATCCTTGGGGTTTGCCGGCCAGCTTGCCCAGTCCACTTGGCAAGCTCCAGGTCAGTGAGAGACCCTGTATCCATCAAAGCAAAGCGAACAAACCAAACCAGGGTAGCAGGTGCCTGAGGTGCTAGGCCGTCCTCTGGCCTCTCTGTGAACACACACAGACACACTGAGAGAGCAACTAAAAATACTAGTTATTGGATAGTTACTTTGTATCTATGTCTGAATGTCAAACTAAATTATTGTTCAAAAAAATATCCATTTTAGTCTTTTTAAGAAGGGAGTTTTAGTTGAGAACCAAATATTCACTGAACACATCAGATAGCACTAGTGCTTAAAGTAGAAACCTCAAAACACACACACATTCATTATAAATCTCAGTTAAGGCAAAAGTCGTAACACTAGTGAACTGGGCCAAGTGCAATTTGCATATTCATTCTGGTTGGCAAGAATTATTAAGCGACTAGGTAGATTCTGCTTCAGGTTCAATGTCTTTACTGCGTTTTACAGCCTCACCTGTTTGGATCTCACAGGCATTTAAGATTGTGAACCCGAGATTAAATTTTGGCATTTGTGAAGGTTAAGTAAATTATTAACTGAGAACTCATTTTGAAAACAAAACTTGGCCTTTAATTAAGTAAATTATTAACTGAGAACTCATTTTTGAAAACAAAACAATCCACATCTGTTATTTGTTAAATTGGGAAATCAAAGTAGATTTGTCTAAGGCCAGGTCAAAGTTAACACAAACCAACAAAGCTTCTACCTTGGATGCTCCACATCTTGTCTTTCACTCTGAGTTTGTCTTAACATCTATTTAAAGGCAGACAGGTAACAGGGGAAAAATAAAATTACCGTACCGCTGCCACTTTCTTAGAGAGTAAGTGCTGGCTGACTGTATTTTCCCAACTGCTCTCACTGACTTCTTTCCATACTTTCTCTCCCTAGTATATTCAATGTGTGACTAACAGTAATATCTTGAATTAATGATACCAGCTAATGGCAGAATCACGTAGCCCCAGGGATTCATGTGTTCAAAGATCTGACATCCTTTTCAAAGGCTTCTAGAGCACCAGACAAGGAGACAGTGGGTAAAAGCACACCAAGCCTGATGACTTGAGTTCAATTCCCAGGACTCACATGGTGGAAGAACCAACCAATCGCTGTAGGCTGTCCCAGGGCCTCTCCCTACTCACTGTGGGACGTGTACCTCCATGCAAGCACAATAAGTAAATGTAATTAAAAAACAAAATAAAATGTGTCTAGGAAGTAACAGTGGGTTCTATGCTCTCGAGCTTTGATAACCTCTTAAGTATCATCTGTGTAGATGGGAAATGTATCTTATTTAGAATCACTATGCTATTTGAAGTAAAAATCTTTAATTTTTCAGTTTTTATTTCATTGATTCTCAGAGGTAGAAGGCAATTCATCCAGAGTAAATCAGAAAAATTCAAATATTCTACATATGAAAAAAAAGAAACTCTTTTTAACTCTTGGATTGAAAACTGTAATAATCTCATTGTAACTTACACTTTTGTTATAATCCTTTCAAAATAACAAAACTATTCCAAAAGTGCTGTAACTCATAGCCTTGACTGACAGCCTTGTGATAAGTCATGAAAAACATAAAATCAGACATGCTTATATTAAGACTTTTAATTTTATACTCCCCCCACATACTTAGGCGAGTAAAGAAAAAATACAATTAGATTTTAAGGATTTATTAAAATTCAAACCATTCATTTAAAATCAATCAGTGGAATAAACATTTACTTTCAATTTTAGTACAAACAATACTTTTGTTTGTACAAAATTCATCACAGCTCACTTAGAAGAAGGCTAATAAACAGAATCTAGAATGTTCTTGAGTGACAAGCCTTGGAATCATGTGATACTCACTTATATATTGGACACAAATTGTACACATATTGCACAATTATTTCCTCACAAGTATAAAAATCATCAAAGTTTACTAAAAATGTAATGACCAGTAAATTTTATTCATTTTACAATTTCAGTCCACATTCATTTCATTCAGAATATTTTTTCCTGATAATTTTTATGAATTAATTACATGCTAAAAATAACACCATATTTATGTACAAATAAATTAATTTTCCCACTAAGAGTTAATCTTTCTTTAAGAAGATTTCCTACATATTCGCAGTACATAATATCACAGAACACCCATATCTGGCCTAATTGTCTCTGGATGGTGGCATTACAAGAAGGAAGTTCATTGTGCCTGATAAGGTGATTGAGTTTTGTCCAAATGTCTTCCAGAGTCTGATTGCTGCAAAGACTGTATTCTAACGTCCATCTTGCTCTATGAAGGGAATGCAAATGTAGGGTCTTCAAACTAGCTTGCAACTCTTTAGACAAAGGAAACATCTTTTCAGGACAATGTTTGCTGGCCAGGGAGACACTCCAGGATCTCTTCTTGTGCTGTTGCCCCTTTCCTGAACTTTTATCCAGACTTGCAGAATCAGTCTGTTCATTCAGCGTGTGTGGCTGGAGTAAGTGCTGTCTTTTCAAACTAGGTTGGAACTCTGAAAGGTCTACTGTGCAGTCATAGTTCTGTGATCTGACGCTAGGTTCTGAGACGGTTAAGCACTGTCTCATGGTCTCAGCAGCCTCCCCAGAGATTACCGGTGGTATATTTTTAGGCTTGAGTGGAAGTTTGGACCCATCCTGTGGAAACCAGGGAATAAAGCTTGGTAGTGGCCGGGTAGGAAAGTCTTCAAGTGCCTTTTCTGCGATTTTTGCCAGCTGTGTGAGATCTTTTTCATATGGTCGGTAATGTAATATTATTTCAGTAGTCATTCTGCAGTAATCTATTCACTCTTAATGAAAGGGAAATTTCTTAGCTGAATTCTTCAGAGCTAGGATGTAACTTATTATTTATAAGACTGTCTCTCTTGTCAAATCAGAAGAAACCGGACCTGAAGTGGAAGTATTGCAAAGAGTAAGATTGATAGGGACAGCCTGCACACAGGCAGGGAGAAAGAGAAACCAGAAACTCTTCCATGTGGTATTTTAGCCCAAGATCCTTTCTTACAACAATAAGGTATCTGAGCTGGATCCAATGAAGTAATATCTAGCATGAAAATGCTGTCAGTCAACATGTTTAAATAGTCAAAGGATTCTGAAATATTATCATAAAACATTAGGTAATCATAGTCCTAAAGCCATAAGAGAAACGAAAATTTGGTGATTCTTACCACATCATGTAATATTTAAAAATTGGGGGTAGGGTGGGCTGGACAGGTAGCTTAGTGGTTAAGGACACTGGTTGCTCTTCCAGAGGACTCAGGTTCAATTCCCAGCACCCACATGATGGCTCATGAGCATCTATTTTTGTTCTGTTTTAGTTTGTTTGAGACAGGGTTTCACCATGAAACTCTGGCTGTCATAAAAAGAGCCATGTAGACCAGGAGCCACCTGTTTCTGCTTCCCCTCTGCTGGGATTAAAATTGTGCACCATCTTGCCCTGCTCAAAATTACTAGTTTTAAAAAATGTATGGGATAAAAATTAACATTTATAGCTTTAAAATTTTGATGGTATTTAAGTAGCACTGAGACTCTGGTTCTACAGCTCCTGAATGTCAGTGTAGAGGAAGAACACAAGACAGGAGTTCTCATGATGCCCCAAATTAAAGTAGTGACATCAGTTCCAGCACACAAGGCCCCAAGGATGGAGACAGCCAGGATCTGATCTACAACCCAAACCAGGCTAAAGCTCAGTATAGTAGAGGCTCTTCTACATATATATCCTCTCTCTCTCTCTCTCTCTCTTTTTCTCTCTCTCTCTCACCCCCCTCTCTCACACACATACAGTTTAATCTTTTACTCCTGAAACACAAGAGAACTAACTGATGAGAGTTCTTACATTGCTGTGATAACTATAACTCAGATACCTGTACTGATATCACAATAGAACCACAGTCTGATTCTGAAGAATTTGTATAACAAATATTTTGTGCTTTTAAAAAAAATTAGAAATTCTTAGGAATCACAATTTTTAGTATAGCTCTAATATTTTAGTATAGATTTAGTAATGTGATGACATATTCTTTAAATAACTGGTAATAATCACTCCTTGGCCCTTTGGCTATGATCAAGAGTGAAGAATTAGTGAGTTTATCTTTTTCCTCCCTCTTTAGACCTTTTCACTGGACGGCGGGGCACTGAGAATTCTTTTATTGTCTGAACTTAGACAACTGAAATTTGGAGAGCTCTTTCTAGGTAAAATGTACTTCCATTTCAAGAATAACAAAAGGGACTGAGGATGTAGCCCAGTCAGTAGAGTGCTTGCCCAGCATAGCCCGGGTACAGTGGTGGACATCTGTCACCTAGCACGTGGGAGGTGGAGGCACGCCCAGGGTGCAAGGTCATCTACTACACTGTGAATGTGAGGTCAGCCTGGTTAGTTGTGACCCTGTCTCAATAAAGAAGGTAAGATATGGACAGAGCGAGGGAAGAGAAGAGAGAAGGCTGGAGAAAAAAAGGAGTGAAAAAATAGTATCCTAACATTTCACACATAAGAAAGTAAAAGTTAAATGTCCATTTAAATTTGTGTGCTTGGACAGTTACCATCAGTAAAATTAAATCCTGTGAAATGCTAGATTATCTAGGACAATGTGGGGAAAACAGTATCAAAGAAGTTTAAAATAAGTCTCTTGTTCTGTTTCTGATTAAATATTGTTTACTAGGCATCTTGTGTTTCTAAAAATGAAGAACAGAACCAATAAAACTCCTTACTACTGGGATTTTTAATAGTGTCAAAGTTGTGTGAAGTCACACTTAGTAACTAATGTAACTGTTTTAAATTCATATAGAATTTAACATAAATTCATATAGAAGTCATAAGGTAATGATCTCTGAAAACGCTGTTTCATTCGCTGCTAGTGTTAGGTCTCAAATTCAGACAAATTGCTGGCTGAGATATTTATTTAACATGAAAGTGGACCTGGCCTCCCAGGATCTCCCAGAATCCCTTAGTCCCTGTTACAGGGTTCTCCTGGCTAGCACACCCCATCCCCTACCCTACCTACCATAAACTCACCATCCCAGGGGGGCTGAGCTGCCCTTCCCTATATAATCCAGCCATTTTTTTTGGCTACCTCTCTCTCTTGGCCTCCTATTGGTCTCCAAGTTTCTCCCACCTCCCCTCCCATGGCCCTGCAGCTCAGCCTGGTCATGTCCGCCCTGGACTCCCCTAGATGTCTCTGCCCCTGGCTATGCTCTCCCTCATATCTACTATATTCTCCATCATATATACAATAAACTTTCTCCTCCACCATACCTAGGAGCAGTCATGTCTTTTCCTTTATTTTCTTTTTCGTTTTCATTCAGCCAGGAGGCAACAGATCATCTTAGAAAGATAAGGCAGACCTTGCTGAATTATTGCCTGGATCTCTTACTAGGTATGTTATCTTAGAAAAGTTGCTAGACCTTAAAAGATAAGTAATATCTTCTAGCCCACACACTAGATGTTAGATTAAGATAATGAATATACAGTAAGCTCCTTTTACACACATATAATCCATTTGAGTCTAGATCACGTGGAAACCTACAGGTCTCACTGTCTCAAACTTTCTTAGTTCCACTTTCAGAAACAGTCTAACATTGCAGTCATCGGTATATGATTTATGTTATCGATATTTAGATAACTAACAATATGGGAGGAATATGGAATATATCAAAAGGGAAGCCTTAAGGAAGCTAAGTGCGATTCAGTCTATTCAAATGTCCTGTACGCATTTCCCCAGACCAGGTCAAGGTACTGATAACCTCATAACCGCATATCCCAAAAGCAAGAAAGTGCATTTGTGGTAGTAGACGACATAAAATATATCTGAAAATGTTTTAAATAAAAGGTTTCGATAAGCAAATTCCTGGAAAATCTGCCCTGCTAGCTTTTTCTGACCAAATTAAATCATTAAGATTATTCAAAACTTAAAAGCATATAGAAAAGTAAAGTTGGTAAGAGATTCTGGACAATCTTCCCACAATTATGATACTACAGTGTGAATCTGCAGTGATTTCAACAGATCTAAGAGGTATTAGGTGTAGTGCAAAAGAGGCATTTATTTCTAAATCTTTGGCATTGTCACGCGATCCTAACTGCAGACAAGCTACAGCCTGGCAACTCCGCCTCTGCCACATGAACGAATAAAAGAGGAATTTTAAAAAATCGCTTTAAGTGGCATCTGAAATGTATCCTGGTTTGCAGACATCTCTTCGGCAGGGTTGAAGCGTGAGCTTCACAGACAATAGAGGAACCTGGCTTGCATTTCCCTCGGGGAGGCACCGCTCAGACCGAGGGGAGCCCCGCCGGGTTCAGGGAACAAGGCCTGCGTTGGAAACGCTTCAAACCGAGAGAAGGGAAAGTAACAGAGCGGAGAGACTCAGGCCCGCACAAGTCTACCTTTCAGCGCCAGCAGGTGCTCCTGTTTCGGGGGATTCACTTCCATTCTGACAGGCGCTTCTGGCCTCAGTTTACCCAGGCTGAAGAGGTTCGCCCGGGCCCGGAAGGAAACTGCACAGCACGAGTACCGGAAGACCCGGCGTCAAACGCACGCCCGACGTCTTTCTGCTCGTGATTCCTTAAATTCTCTTTTCTGTAAGTCCTTTACCGCCCCTTTTCACCGAGGCCGTTCCACCGCTCAGAAATACACAGCAAGCATCTCTATCAAACACACAGGACGTCGCCAAGGGACCACTTCCGGTCGACGATACCCGGACTCTTAAATTACAGAGCGCGGAGGGCGTGGGGGAGGGAAGATGCCGGAATGGCATGCTGGGAGTTGTAGTTTCTTTTATACAAATTTCGCAGTGCACGGCGCGGGAGGGGAGGGGCGGGGATGCAGCTCACTCCTTCACTCTGGTTCGCCTCAGTTCTGGAGGAGAGAAACCAATACGGGAGCAGCAGTTTCACCCTAAAATTTTATTCCCGCTCCATCCAGTCTTTTTATTCCCTTTCTTCCCTCCATCACTCGCAACCGCCTTCATGGAAAACAAGGTACGCACGCGCAAGACGTACACCCAATGACTAAAGGGAAGAGGGAAGGCCGGAGGAGGCGGAGCGGCGCCCGGCACTGTACTGCACATGCGTGTCCCGGCGGCGAGCGCCGAGGCTTCTGGGTAGGTCGCTAACTCCTCCTCTCAATTAAAGGCTCTGCTGCAGCTGTGGCGCCGCTCCTTCCAGGATGGCTGCCCTAACTGTAAACAAGCCCGGAGCCGGAGTAGACAGTGGGCGGCAGGGCAGCCGGGGGACGGCTGTGGTGAAGGTGAGGGAACTTGCGTGCTCCGTTCTCCACCTGCGGCTTCCCCTTCGGTTCGTCCCGGAGACCTGGCGGCGACGCTGCGGCCCGGGCTTGGCCGAGCGGGATGCGGGGCCTCTGGTACCCGGTGGGCGTTACGAGGCCTTCCTGCCCCGCCGCGGTCCTTGCCCCGCCGGCCTGAAGTGGCCTGGTCTCTAACTCAGGTGTCAACGTCGTCCGTGGGGCTGTTTGTGGAAAGCACCGCGTGGGCTTGTGGAAGTGACCTGGGTTGGTCTTTCCCTGGTCTTCTTTTTGTAGGGAAGCCTCAACATGCATTCATTGCCGTAGTTGTGTTACAAGTCCTATGGCACGACGTCTCAGCTAGCTAGTACATACTTAAAGGTAGCTGCTAATTCGCATTTTACATGGAAGGAACCCTAGGTGGAGGCTTAATCCAGTATGTGGTAAGGGCCCAGAGTTGACTGGTTGTAAAAGTCTGCTTTTCAACATGGCACTACTTCTGTAATCATACATGTACGTTTTGAGCTGCCCCTTGCCTCTGAATAGTTAAGTCTTAAAACAATTGCAAAGTCTCCAACTGCAGCACACACATCCATAGGTTGGTGATGTATGGAGTACCCTCTGCTTGGAAGATTTTATCATGTGTTTACGAAGTGCATTTACACAATATTAAGTGCAAGTACGGGAAGCTCGTTTTCCCTACCCTCTGTAAAGTAGGTCTGGAAGAGGCAAGTGGTTTAGGGAGTAACTTTAGAGATCATGTAATCACGAGATTGATATTTCTCCTTTTGCTGAGTGTATTGACATCAGTACATTTTCTAGATTCTCAGAAGTGATTTTAATGTATACTTGTTAACCAGTGAGCCAAGTCCTTTTAACTTGTTCAGTGGTAGATATCTTAAAGAAAACGAAACAAAAAAGAAGGGTCTGTTTTTGAGGAACTTATGCCCACAATTTATTATCAGTTACTTTATCTGGGTTATTGATTCAGCTAACTTTTTTATATTAACTAAGTTACATTGAAGGCACAAAGATCTGAAATAGAGAGGAGCCCTCGTTATTAGGCATTTTTTATGTTTGAGATTTGATATTTTGAATTGTGCTTTTGCCAAATCGAGAATACCTGCAGTATTTTGTGAGCTTCCAAGTTTTTTCTTCCATAGTTGAATGCACTACCATACAGCTTTCAATTTAGTATTTATATGCATATTTACTTTGTTTTTCTTCTCTAACGATTCAGATGGTGCTTGAAGGAATAACGCATTGATCTTGTCACTTGTGGGAAGGGGGTGTGACTCAGTAGTCACACATTTGCTTGCCATGTGGAAGGCCCCAGATCTCTAGCAGTAGAAACATCAATGACAACAAGGAAAAAACACTTTTCTTTTTGTCTAATTTCCTTAAATTTCTGTTAAATTTTTCCCACGGATGCTGTCATTAAGCAATACGTTTTTCGTATCAGTCAGTGAAATTGTTTTCCTGCATTTTCATTAATACAAAGCATTAACAACTTTTTGAAAAAGTATCTTGACGTAGTTTTTCTTTCCACTATAGTGAGTTAGATTGAACTCTTAATAGAAAGTTTTCTTTATATATTTAGCTTAATGCAGTTTAAGACATTTAATTTGTCTCCTTTTTGGAACTGTATTACATTTAAGTTCCTTTTGAACCATGCAAGTATATGAAGCAACTGTAAATTACCAGTTTGATTACAGTAAAAGATGTTTGCATCTCAATTTCTAAGTCTAAATGTATTGGAGAATCGTTTAAAATTGTAATGAGTCTAATGGGATTTTTTGCTTTAAATTTTGTATTTTGTGTTGTATGTGTTTGGTGGTGGGCTGAATTGTTTTTTTGTTATTTTAAATTTTGTTGGATTTTCTTTACACAAGCACACAGGTGCTTGGTATTTGAAGTGTACTGTTCTGTACTCTTGTTCTCATAGGGAAAAGACAGGCTAGTTAATGAAGGTATTGAAGTGTTTGGTTCAAACAGGCAGATATTCAGATAGAGTACATGGAAACCCAGAGGATAGTCATTTCAATTGGAGTGAGAGGTGGGTAGATCAAAAGATATGTCACTTGGAAGTTTTTTTGGTTTATGAAAATTAAAAACTTTGAAAAAGAAAACCAGTAGGTAAATGCTTGTTTAGCTGTTTCCTCAACATTAATTAGTATAAAGAAAGAGTCAAGAAGCACTGTCCTGCCTGGGATACACCTGGAGCATAGGGGTCTGAAACAGAACAGAACCAGACTAGCTTCTTGATTGGTAGTCAGTAGAATAATTCGTTGTGAATATTTTTAAAACGCAATTCGAGAAGAAAACAACACAAGCAAGACAGTTGTAAAAGCATTGAAAATGGTGTGCTGTCACAGTATGGTTTATGACTCTGTAAAATATTAACCAATGGACTTGAGAGACAGCGTTCCAGTTCTCACAGCTTTTCTTATGACTGCCTTTCGCTAAGTCATACACCTGTGATTACAGTTCGATAGACAGATGCTTCCCAAGTCAGAGCTACTTACTGATAAAGAACAGGAATTGAAATGTGATTCTCAGCTAATGCCCTTATTTCCTTTACATTATTTTGTGAAATACAGAAGATACGTTGAACATTCCTTGGAGACTTTCTTAGTTCTTTATAGTTTAGAAAAATGATTATCATCCCAATACACATTTCAGATTATTTTTGTTGAAATCAGTGGTGGTTTAGGAAGAGATAGTGGCATGTCCTATAATTCTAGCATTTGGGGGAGGCAGAGGCAGGAGGATCACTGCAAGTTTGAGGCTAGCTTGGACTGAGGTCCTTCAGACAGGGTTACTCAGTGAAATGTAATCTCACAAGGAAATAAAGCATGGTCTGGAGAGATGGCTAAGCTGTTGAGAGCGCTGACTGCTCTTTTGGAGGACCTGGGTTTGATTCCCAGCGCTCACCCAGCACTGTGATGGCTCACAGCCATCTGGATCTCTAGTTTTGGGGAATCTGATACTCTTCCGACCCCTGTGTCACTGCATGAATCAGGTGCACAGACATGCACGCAGGGGAAACACCATGCACGAAATAAAAATCTCATCATTTTTAAGAAAGGGAAACAAAAAAATGAAATGATTGTTGATTGGAGGTTTCAGTATAATTATAGATTGATCATGTTAATTATGTTAATTCGCAACATTAATGTGTTTCAAGGAGGCTTTATGCCATATAATTTTGGCAAGGTCCATCAAATGGAAATGAATAAAAATGTGATTGAAGGTTTTATAGCTTTTTTTCTCCATTGAGGAATAAAGTAACAAGGTCGATTCAATATACTAGGTCAATTCTTTTTAAATCTAAAATATTTGAATATTGTTTCAATAGTGTTTACAGAGCATGTTTCTGTTTCATGTACTAGGTTCTGGAGTGTGGAGTTTGTGAAGATGTCTTCTCTTTGCAAGGAGATAAAGTTCCTCGACTCCTCCTTTGTGGACACACAGTCTGTCATGACTGTCTGACTCGCTTGCCTCTGCATGGAAGAGCAATACGGTGCCCATTTGATCGACAAGTAACAGACCTAGGTAGGAAAATTATTCATGTAACACAAATATCACAGAAAACAATTTCTTTACACTTGACTTTTTAGATTACGTTTCAAAGAGCTTTCAAAATTTGAGTTTCTATTGAGGTCAGTGGGATTCTAAATGCAAGCTAGCTCACTCTTAATTACCAGTGGAAATCTGAGATATTTATATTCATTACTTAATGAAAAAAGCCTTACAAAGTAGCAGAAATATGTGCTGATCTTATTCAAAGAAATGCAAATACTGAATTCATCATAGATTAAATCCTTTGCCTAAAGCCATGAATCCAATAACTATTTTCTTTAAAAAAGAATGAGCAGGTAGTCAAGATACATGTTAAGTCATCTGAGTCTCAGCATATTTTCTTTCTCTTTCTCTTTTTACGTTTTTTGGAGATAGGGTTACTCTGTGTAACCCTGGTCGTCCTGGAAATTGCTTTGTAGACCAGAATGGCCTTCAACTCAGGGATTTGATTGCCTCTGCCTCCCAAGTCCTGAGATTAAAGGTGTGTGCCACCATGTCCAACTAGGTCCTCACATACTTCCAAAACTACTTCAGAATCAGTGTTGACAGATTGGAAAATTAATTTTTTTAAGCATCTATTTGTTTATTTCTTTGGTGTGTGTGCGCACCTGTTTGCCCAAATCAGGTTGTCATGCTTAGAAGAGGTGCCTTAATCTAAGGATATACCTTGCTGGTCCAGATTTAGAAAGTATAACAATAACATTTGAACAATTATTTTTCAATTTAATATAAATTCTTACTCTATAAGATAAAATAACTTACTCCAAAATAGGTTTTAAGGCAGATTTTATTTATGTGGGTTTGGGGGACCTGAACTATGATCCTTACACTTGGCAGCAAGAACTACAATCACTGAGCCACCTCCCTAGCCCCTCATTGTGGAGCTTTATTTTTTCTGGTGTATGCCTGTTGTCCTGCATTGTGATATAAAATACATTTCTTATTGTGGGTAATTGTAAAAAATATTTGAAAAATATTGAAATATTTGTTTTAGTTTATATAGTAAAAGTAAAAAAAAAATTGTAAGGTATGTGTTTACTTGTAGTGCTGAGGAATTCTTTGGTAACTTTAAGAAGCACTTGCCTGGCAGCTTTTAGACATTACTAATGACCGAAATGTGCGTGTTAGAAATTACTCTTAAGGTATGAGGTAAATTGATTAAAATTCCATTTGTTACATGTACTTTTGTTTTTATATTTGTTCTAGGAGATTCAGGTGTTCTGGGGTTTGAAAAAAAATTTTGCTTTACTGGAGCTTTTAGAGCGATTGCAAAATGGACATATTGGTCAGTATGGAGCTGCAGAGGAAGCCATTGGAATATCTGGAGAGGTACTGCTAGGACTTGTTGAAGTATTTATTACAAGATGAATTCTTTATCCTAAAATATTTTTAAGTATTAGCACAAAATTACCTTGTTTGCTTTATCTGTGAGTTTTTAGAAACAGCTTTTTAGTATGTTAGTGTTCTGAAGTCAGCACTATTCTCAAAATAAAACAGAAACTGAAATGTGTTGAAGATCAGTGTCCAATCTGCTTTAAACTCTTTCCTTACCTCAGTTCAGTTATATCTAAGGAAACCTTCAAGATTATGAGTAAGAGAAATGTCTAATCTATATTAGTGCAGAAAATGCAAACTAAATCTCAACTGCAAAATAGAAGAAAAAATAAACTTTATGGGAGGCCATTCAATTTAGAAGTCAACTAGTTTAAATATAACAGTCAAATCTTAAGAAGTTGTGACTGTGAAATATTTTTCAAAACAATAAGAAAAAAGCTAAACAGTATGCTTGATGTATGTTATTCTGACAGGCAGTGTCTGGTAAATATTGTCAAAAAATCCATTAACAATGTGACAACATATTTTTTGCACTTCAAGAGTTGTCTGTATATCTTATTTAAAAAATGATAGATTTCTGTATAGAAGAATATTTGTAGTAAATAACTGTTAAAGGTGTTAATTATGAACTTTAACAACTGCATATTTGATTCAAGGGGATAAAACCCAACAGATTGATTGCAACTTCCATTTGGAGATGTCTTTTATTTAAAATGATTTTCAAATTGAAGTATTCTCTTTTATAAAAATTTTGCAGTTTTTTCATATGTTGTATTTTTTACCTCTGTTTTAAAAATGTTAGAATATTATGTGCTCTTGATCTTACAAATTTGTAAGGTCTGGAAAACAGACATGAGTATTTTATCATACAAATACATATTTATCATTATTGCAAAATAAGTTGTTTCAATCTTAAGGTCTTCAGAATTTTAATTTGACAATAAATGATACCATTTGTGTACTATCTACTTTTTATTTCTGGAGAAATATACTAAATGTCTCCTTTGCCAATTACAACATTTTAATATTATACAGAGGTTTCAGAGCACTCCTCATTAACTGAAAGATTATTTTTACACACATCCAATGCCTTTTATAAAGTCCTTGGTCCAGTGTAGAGTTCTTGCTTACCGTGGAAAAAGCCCTGGGTTTGAGCCCCAGGACCACAAACAAACAACAGATATGCTTTTTGATACTTCAAGGAAATTAAAAATAATATTTAGCAGTTGACATGTAGGGCTTTTTACTTCTTTTCTAAATCTGTGGCTTTCAGTCATGATTGTAATCCATTCACCTGTGGATTACAAGGGTGCTTGTATATGTTTGGAAAAAATATATGTAAATACAGTCTCAAAATCTGTTGAGATCAGCATTTCCTATCTTATGTCAGGGCATCTTGTGTTTTCAAAGTTTCCACAACTAATAAGACACATTAGTATCAGGATGCTTACACAGCATAGTGCTGGTTTTTCTTTTCCTGCACCCTCATGACAGGTAACTAAAGCAATGGGAATTTAAGTCTTTCCTAAGAAAATAGTAGTGCTTCTAGGATTCTATTTCTTTTGAAAATTTGATGGATAAGGTCTTTGTACTAACTGTGAATCCATAAGATGTTTTTATAGTTCAATGGCAGACCATTTGCCTGGCATTTATAAAGTTCTGGTCCAGTTCCCCACACTAGGGGAAAAAAGTCTATTCGTGAGAGTAAATTTATTTTTGCCCCAGCATCATAACCCACGTTGGTAATTAGTCTCAGAGATAGCTTCTTACTTTCTTGGAAAAATAACTATTTTTTAGATGGGTAGGTAGCACATGGCCTTTATACTTGCCTGTATATTTTCATTATTAAATAAAATTTGTGAGAGTCCATAGATGTATACTGACTGCCTTTACTGGGTCCAACAGACCAAACCAATAGAGTTTAGGCATAGCTTAGTTTATGGAAGAAGCTAAAGCTGAACTTTGGTTAGTTACAGAATCCTTGTGACCAACTAACTCAGCTGTATTCAGCTGACGAGTTGATTAAGCTATAGCTAGTTGTCTATGAACCATCCCTTCATATCTCGAATGGAGCCTCCTTGATCATGGTTGATGATCTCTTTGATGTGTTTTTGGATTCGATTTGCAAGTATTTTATTGAGTATTTTCGAAAGAGTGTTCATGAGGGAAATTGGTCTGTAATTCTCTTTGTTGAATCTGTGTGGTTTGGGTATTGGTAACTGTAGTCTTGTTAAGTGAGTTTGGCAGTGTTTCTTCTGTGTCTCCTTTGTGGAATAATTTGAGGAGTATTGGCATTATCTCTTCCTTGAATGTCTGATAGAATTGTGCTCTAAGACTGGCCAAGACTGACCCTGAGCCTTTTTTTTTTTTTTTTTATTTATGTTGAAAGACTTTTAATGACTGTTTCTACTTCCTTGGGGGTTATGGATCTATTTAAGTTATTTGATCTTGATTTTACTTTAGTAGTAATATTATTTCTCTTAGATTTTTCCAATTATGAGGAGCACAGGTTTTTAAAGTATGATCTAATGATCTTTGGATGTCCTCGGTGTCTGTTGCTATTACCACCCCTGACTCTTTTCCTTTCTGATTTTGTTAATTTGGATATTCTCTCTCCTCCTTTTAGTTAGCTTGGATAAGGGGTTTGACTGGCTTGTTGATTTTCTCAAAGAATCAACTCTTTGTTTCATTGATTCTTTGTATTGTTCTCTTTGTTTCTGTTTTACTGATTTCAGTCCTCAGTTTGATTATTTCTTGCCCTCTACACTTCTTGGGCGTGATTACTTCTTTTTGTTGTAGAGCTTTCCGGTGGGTGTGCCGTTAAGTTGCTAGTATGAGATCTCCTTTTTTTTTTTCTTTTTTTTTTTTTAATGTAGGCAGTTTGTGCTATGACCTTTCCCCTTAGCACTGCTTTCATTGTGACCCCTAAGTTTGGGTATGTTGTGGATTCATTTCATTGCATTCTAGAAAGTCTTTAATTTCCCTCTATATTTCTGGCTTGATACAATAGTCATTCAGCAGAGAGTTGTTCAGTTTCCTTGAGTTTGTAGGCATTCTGTTGTTTCTATTGTTGTTGAGATCCAGATTTAATCTGTGGTGTTCTAATAGGATGAAGAGATTTATTTCAATTTTCTTGTAAATATTTAGGTTTGCTTTGTGACTGAGTATGTGGTCTATTTCAGAGAAGGTTCTGTGAGGTGGTGAGAAAAAGGTATAATCTTTTGTGTGGAGGTGAAATGTTCTGTAGGTATCTGTCAGGTCTATCTGCTTTATAACATCTGTAAGCTCCAGTATTTCTCTGTTTAGTTTTTGTCTGGATAACCTGTCCATTGGTGAGTTGGGTATTGAAATCTCCCACTAGCATTGTGTGGGGAGCAATGTGTGTTTTAAACTTTAGTAATGTTTGCTTTACAAATGTGGGTGCCCTTGTATTGGGGGCATAGATGCTAAGAATTGAAATGTTATCTTGATTTTTCCTTTGATGAGTTTGAAGTGTCCTTCCCTGTCTCTTTTGATATCTCTTCTGGATGGCCTGGCCTGTCTTGAGCTGGAGGCTGTCTGCTGGAGTTGGGGACTAGATAGGGGGGACTGGTTCTTCTAGGTCTGGGTTGTGATGGCTCTGGGGGCAGCCCACTAGAGTTGCGGGCTGGGTGGGTGGGACTGGAGGAGAGGTAGGAGGGGCTACAGAGGAGTGGATTGTGGGAACAGAACCAAGTGTTCTGCAGGCCGTTTGCCTACCTGGTTATTCCGCTGGAACAGGCTGTGATGGCTCTGGACACTGTCCACTGGAGTTGGCGGGACTCCAAATTTTCTCTTTAAGTTTATTGTATGAGCCTGGTAACGTAAATAGAAAAGATTGTGGGTTTTTGTAGTTCAAAATTTGCCATATTTTAATGATTGGATTCAGTTTTAAGGCATTGATTTGTCTTTTAGAGCATCATCCGCTGTGACGAAGATGAAGCTCATGTTGCGTCTGTGTATTGCACTGTGTGTGCCACGCACCTGTGCTCAGAGTGCTCCCAAGTCACTCATTCTACAAAGACTCTCGCAAAGCACAGGCGCGTGCCCCTAGCTGATAAACCCCACGAGAAGACCATGTGCTCTCAGCACCAGGTGCATGCCATTGAATTTGTTTGCTTGGAAGAAGGCTGTCAAACGAGCCCGCTCATGTGCTGTGTCTGCAAAGAGTATGGGAAACACCAAGGTCACAAGGTAGGAGTCTAATCCAGTCGTATGATTGGCTATTTACTAGCCTACCATTTGTTTTCATTGACCTGTTTATTTACGCAAAGACAGAATTGAAAAAATTTAAGTGACTAATGAGTTGTTCTCAGTTCTCAGTAGTTTGAGAAAAATTGAGGATTTTAATTTCTGCATGGTGTAATTTCAGAGAGGCTTCTTGGTTATTTCTAGCAGGAGACCAAAAAAAAAAAAATCACATTTTTATATGCATGTTTTTAAAATATACTGTACTCCTCGGATAATGTTTATATATACTAATGATATAATTTTGGATAAACTCTTGGTTTCTTGTATAGCAATTACATGGACTTCCAACTTCTGATTTATTTCTTTGTAGTATAGCTTTCTTAAAAAGGAGTGCAAATAAGATTTTTTTTTTTGCCTTCTTATGTTGTACTTGTTTGAAATTTGTTACAAAAGCTACTTGTGCCTGATGTTTGTTTATATTAAAAGAGTTATATTAAAAGTAGTTTTTGTAAATCAGTAGACACCACTATAAATTTTTTCCAATAATTGTGTTGTTTTTGTAGCATTCAGTACTCGAACCAGAAGCTAACCAGATCCGAGCATCAATTTTAGATATGGCACACTGCATACGGACCTTCACTGAGGAAATCTCAGATTATTCCAGAAAATTAGTTGGAATTGTTCAGCATATTGAAGGAGGAGAACAAATAGTGGAAGATGGAATTGGAATGGCTCACACAGAACATGTATGGATTCTTTTCTTCCCTCTTTATCTTCTTAACCTTTTTTGTTCTCATCTTTGAACCTTCTAGTAAGTATTGCACAGTTGCAATGTGCTCGAACCACTGGATACTGAACTTAAGTGATTGAAAATGTTTTTGTCTTCATGGTATTTATAATTTATCATATAAAAGAGAGTTTCAAGTTTGATTATTTTGTGCTGTGGGTAGGGAAGTACAGTAGACTTGGTAGTACGTAAGAGGTAAAACACGTCATGTAGTTCACGAAAGCTTCCTAGAAGTTATGTTTAAACTGGGATTTGAAGGAGTTGAGTTAGAGAAGAGTGGGTTGGGAGTCAGCTGTCCCAGAAAGGGAAGAATGCACACATAAAAGATTGAAAGTAAGGACTGGATGGATTGTAGCTTCTTGAAGTTCACTATGTTTGCAGCTTTGAGTTGGGTCTGAGAAGAAAAATTGAAGAGTTAAAGGCCAAGTCATGCCAGAATCTGTTAGTCATGTTGAAGAACCTAGAACTTCAGCTTTCTTGGATCAAATCTCACCCATGCGCCTTTGATTGGAGCCCAGAGCTGCTGAGAATAGAAACTCGGGAGGTTGGCGTCAGAGGAGCAGTCTCTCTCCTTTAATGTGGGGGGATCGTACATTTATGTTGGGGGTGAGGGAGGGTCTTTTGGTATTCAGGGTAATGCAGTGGTTAAAACAGATAAGCAATTCTGCCTATCACAGCCCGCCCCTTGAAAGGGGGTGGAATTTTGCTGTGGCTTGTGGTCTGTCAGGGCAGAGGAGAGGGGCCAAGCGTCCACCAGGTCTTTAGGATGAGAACTGACTCACAAGCCTCTCTGGACCCATATGTGCATGACCATTCCACGGGGGCACCACATAGCTTAAGAGCAATTATGAGCCATTAAACTGTTGACATAGGAATGAAATAATCACATTTCCATTAAGGAATGTTACTATTGGGCTGGGTAGTGGCGTTGTACACCTTTAATCCCAGCACTCCAGGAAGCAGGCGGATCTCTGTGAGTTCGAGGCCAGCCTGGTCTACAGAGTGAGTTCCAGCACAGCCAGAGTTACAACAGAGAAACCCTGTCTCGAAAAACAAAAACAAACAAACAAAAAAACCCAGAAAAGTTACTGTTACATATAGAAAGTGAATTGGAAGGACAGTAGCAGTGGAAACAGGAAGATCTAGTATGACACTGTTGAAATTATGTGGCTTAGAGATGTTTATGTCCTGTAATACTGGAGTAGCAATAAAAAAAGATGGATTTGAGATTTTAAAGAAAAATTACGTCTTGGCAATTAGTTGTCAGAATTGACAACTAATGGGGGGCGATTTGATTGGTCAGGAAATTAAGTGAAGTCAGAAGGCTGTTTACCATAGTTAATCACATGGGAAATTTTGAGGACCAGTTTGCTGGAAGTGGTGGCTAAAGCATGGCTAGAGTCTGGAAATATTCTGAAGAAAGTCAGCAGAGTTTGCCAAGATTAGTTATAGAATACAAAAGAGATGTTAAGGATGAATCGTTTTTTCTCTTTCTCTTTCCTTCCTCCCTCACTCCCTTCCTTCCTTCCTTTTTGTTTTTTCTTTTCTCCTTCAATTACCTGGATGAAGTTACCATTTACTGAGATCGAGGTGATTAGGCTTGGAGTGGGGAAGCCTGGAGATTAGGCTTCATCTTGCTTCAGATGTACTTTATGAACAGTTAAGTATTCAAAGTTCATAGTTAGAGGGAAAGGTCTAAGGACAGATTAAAATCTATAAGGGTGTAGATGGTATTTAAGTTTTGATATTTTGCATATAAGGTATTTAAGGTTTTAATTGTTTAACATTCACTCTTGTCTTCATAGGTCCCAGGTACTGCAGAAAATGCCCGTTCATGTGTCCGAGCTTATTTTTCTGATTTACATGAAACTCTTTGTCGTCAAGAAGAAATGGCCCTTAGTGTTGTTGATGCCCATGTTCGAGAAAAACTGATTTGGCTCCGGCAGCAACAAGAGGATATGACTATTCTCTTGTCCCAGGTTTCAACAGCCTGTCTCCATTGTGAGAAGACTTTGCAGCAGGTAGGTAATTTAAATGTGGTTAGGCTATACTTTTAATGTCACTTGCACAATTACTAGATACTCTTCTCTGTCTTTAATCTAGTGATTGGGTTCTACTGTGTGTGTTGGCATTGTTCTTAGGACATGGTCTCTAACTTCACATTGTTCCACCAACCATATTAGTGTCCCTCTGTTCATATGTTTTTCCTGTCATAAAGCTATCGATTCTGGGACTCCCGATAAAGTCATTTTTTAATCATGCCAAGCCCATTTGCCTTTTCTTTCTTTTGATGTGGAGTGTTTTCTTTCAGTGGAAATCTTCCTTCTTCAAGGTCTAACTCAAATGTTTACTCTTGGGAACTTTAATTAGTTACCCAGTTTTCAGATGATGATTTACTTTTTTTAATAAATGAGATTCAAGGTTGTTCTAACAAAAATGTCAGAAATGGGAGATATAGGGATATTTATTGCCCTAGGAATTCTTGAAAAGCTGCAGAGTATCTTATCTTTACTGATGGGCTGTTAAGAATTATGCTTATTTCAAACTATAGTTTAAAACTTTTGCTGTGAGATTCTTCTCTTACATGTCTCATTATACTTGAGTGTGACCAGCCCACAAGCTCCTTATTATCCATTGTTGTTGAGCCTGTCATACCGATTTGTAAAAACGTGTCCTAGATTGCTCTCTGTTGCTGTGAAAACACTGACAGAAACCATCTTGGGGCAGGAAAGGGATTTATTTGTCCTTCAGGTAATAGTCCATCTTTGAGGGAAGCCAAGGAAGGAAAGTGCTCAGCTTCTATAGAGCCCAGGCCTGCCCGCCCAGAGGTGGTACCACCCACCGGGGGCCTCCAGCATCAGTTAGCAATCAAGAAAATGCCCACAGACATGCCTGCAGACAAGCCAGTGGAAGCATTCCTCAGTTGAGGTTCCCTTTCCCATGTGTGTCAGTTCATCACCAAGATTTTTATCACAGTATACATGCCCCTTGCTGTGGTGTCTTACATCTCTTGTTTACTCTTCTAAAGTCTACTTCTGATTTGGGACTAGAGCTATCTAAGTGTCTGTGTTGTCCCCTAGCTTCATCTTGGGCACTTTTAATAGGGAGTGAGCGAGGGAAGCTGGAAGGCAGGAAGCAACTTGCTGTGGGTTACTCTGGACTTGGGGTTCCTGTGAATATCAGTTCACACATGAGACCAAGTATTTAAAATGCTCAGTTTGGCCTAGTGGGGTTCTTCTTACAGGTTTCCTACATTTCCATGGACACTGCACACATGAGCTGCCCAGATAAACATGCAAGCAAAACACTTCATACAAATAAAATATTTTTTTCATTTCCCCCACTTCAAATATTTGTCATGTAATTAATTCTTGGTCATGTTGATGCTTAATGTAGATTATACAAATAAAAAATTAAACATTCAAAAACTAAATTTAAGTAGCTTGGTGTGATGGTGCATGCCTTTATCCTATGCACTAGGGAGGTGTAGTCAAGTTGATCTCTGAGTTGAAGGCTACCCTCAGGTGTCACCTTAAGGAGTGCTGTGTACCTCTTTCTACATATGGTCTTCCTGAGCCTTAGGGATCCTCCTTTCTGACCCCTGTTGTACGTGGTCAGAAGAATGATTTACAACAGCTACACCTTCAATTTTGAATGAGTGAGTTTATTAAGTATATGTCAAGCTAAAATAAAACAATAAATAGCAAGTGGTAGATGATAGGTAGATGGATGCACGGATGGATGGACGGACGGACGGACGGATGGACAGACAGCAAGGAAAACATCAAATCGGGTGCTTAACACATCCAAAAGAAACTGACTAGAGAAACCCCTTTAGGGCAGCCAGTTAGAGTTTCTGGCATAGCAGATTGTTTCTTCAGATGAAGTTTCCAGAAAAGCAAGTAACAGTAGAAATGCAACATAGTCAAACTGGGGGCATGCAGATACTCAGCAGAAACCGACTAGGAAAGCCCTGTCAGGGCAGCCAGCTGCGCCAGCTGGAGCTCTTAATGGATGGGATCCCAGGCAGAGCAGAGTCTCCTTGGGTGAGGCTTCCCCAAGGAAAAGAATGAATAGCCACAAGTAAAGATAATATCATCAAATCAAGTGCTCACAATATCCAGCAGAAATCAACTGGGGAAATTGAGGCAGCCAGCTGGAGTACCTGATGGAGCTTCCTCTCCATGGATGAGCTACTTGTGGCTGAACTTCATACTTCTTTTTTCAATAAATATAGTAACATATGTTGAGAATTATTTGCCTTCTAGCTGTTTCTAAGGACATGATATATGCTGGCTGATTTTATGTCAACTTGATACAAGCTGGAGTGATTTTTGGAAAAGGGAATTGCAATTGAGGAAATAACCCACACCAGATTGACCTTTGGGCAAGCCTGTGGTACATTTTCGGGATTGATGGGGGCAGACCCAGCTCACTGTAGGTAGTGCCACCCCTGCGCTTGTGGTCCTTGGTGCTGTAAGAAAACAGACTAAAGAAGTCATGGGGAGCAAGCCAGTAACAGCACTCGGTCGCCTCTGCATCAGTTCTTGCTTCTAGGTTCCTGCCCTGTTTGAGTTCCTGTCCTGACTTCCCTCAGTGATGGACTATGATGTGGAACTGTAAGCTGAAGTACCCTTCCTCCCCGAGTTGCTTTTGGTTGTAGTGTTTTATCACAGCAATAGAAACCTAGCTACGACATATATTTACTCTTGATCTCTTTTGCTGTTCCCCTTTTACTTGTTACAAAGTTAAGGTGCCATCCCATTCCCAGACAAGGGCTCTTGGAGGACACTTAACACAGACTTGGCTCTGAAGTGGGAAGCAACCCCAGTTTCAGAGCCTGCTTCTCAGACAACAGATGACAGTTACAGTAATGTACCTCACACTCTGCAGCACTAGTTCTCAGGCTTGTGAGGTAAGCCCCTCACCAACTGCGCTATGGCCCTCAGCTCCTAAAATTACGTTTGTTTGTCTGTTTGTTTGTTTTTGGAAACAGGGCTTCTCTGTTGTAACTCTGGCTGTCCTGGAACTCACTCTGTAGACCAGGCTGGCCTAGAACTCACAGAGATCCTCCTGCCTCTGCCTTCCGAGTGCTGAGATTTAAGGCATGCTCTACCACTGCCTGGCCTAAAATTACTTTTAATGCTGTACTGTTAAATGATCTTTGCTGCAAGTTGATGAAGTCTCCATTTTTTTAAAGAAAAACTTTATGGGAAACACCATCTTGTTTTCTAGGATGATTGCAGAGTTGTCTTGGCAAAACAAGAAATTACAAGATTATTAGAGACACTGCAGAAACAGCAGCAGCAGTTTACAGAAGTTGCAGACCATATCCAGCTGGATGCCAGCATCCCAGTCACTTTTACAAAGGTGATGTACTGTCTTGTGTTTTTACCTGTGCTTTCTACAGATTGAGTGAGTATCCTGAAATGTAAATCAACTTAACTCTAGGAAATTCATGAAATTTTAGAATTTCAAGAAAAACTTTAACCAGTGGGAAATAGAAACAGATGAGACTAGATCTCCTTTACAAACTGCTGTGTTCGTGGCTGTACAAATCTCTCCTCACTCTTTCATTTTAAATTTAGATTTAAATTTTTCTCTATCAAAAATATATGTGTATGGGTGTTTTGCCTGTGTGTGTCTGTGCACCATGTGTGAAGTACCTGTGGAGGCCAGAAGACAGCAAGGGCGTTAGAGCGGGCTGTGAGCTGCCGTGTGTGTGTGTGTGTGTGTGTGTGTGTGTGTGTGTGTGTGTGTGTGCTGGAAATTGAACCCAAGTCCTTTGCAAGAGTAACCAGTACTTTTACCAGCTGAGTCATCTCTCCAGCTCCTGCATAGATATGTCTTCAAGCCCGTGTTTGCAGTTCTTGTGGCGATATACCCAGAAATGAAATTAGTGGATCATGTGGTAGGGTTTGTCAGACTTTTAATTAATTAAGTTTCGTTGTAGTTTTGAGAAAGGGTTGTATGTAGTCTGCGCTGACCTCAGACTCACTGTATGGCTAAGGTGACACGGAGCGAACGATACTCGTGACACAGTATCCAGTCCTGGGGTTTTGGGCGTGTGTCACCACATCAGATTTATTTGGTGCTGGGCATGGGACACGTGTCTGTGAGCAGTCACACAAGCATTCAGCTACAAGCTGCACCCTAGCCTTCTGTTTATGTTATCGGAAATTTTCATATTTTACATACTTTCACAGTATATCATAATCTTACTGCTGTTGCACGAGGATTATACTTTCTCTGTGTTTTTGTATAGCAGCCATCTTAATCTGTATGAGGTTTTATCCTACTTTGACGGTGTTTTACATTTCTTTGTTAGCTTTTCATATGCTTTCTGGCCGTTTGTCTTGAATACTTCTGATTTTGATCAACTTTTTAATTGGGTTGAGTTTTTGTTGTTGTTTAAGAGTTCTTTATGTATCCTGGGTATTTATCAGTTCCCTGTCAGCCTTTTTATTTCTAGATGTTTTATTCCATTTGTAAATTTCTCTTTTGTTCCATTGAACATGACCTATGGAGCACAAAGGCTCGCTCTTCTGTTGCCTGTGCTTTGGTATCATATCCAGGTGGTCACTATCAGACTAAAGGTCTTGAAGCGTTAATGTGTCCTTCTAGCTTTATAGTTGGGAATCTCTTCATTAAAGAATTTAAATTCATTTTGAGTTAATTTTTGTGTGTGGTGTAAGGTAAGTGTACCTCTTCATTCTTCACACACAAATCCCCAGTCTATTCACCCCAGATTTGAAGAGTGTCTTTTCTCTGTTGAGTCCTCTTGGGCACCCTTGGTGCAGATCATTTGAGTGTATAGGTGGTGGCTTATATTTGGGTATCTACTCAGCTGGTTTGTTTGGCTTTGTGTCAGTACACATTTTTCATTTCTATAGCTTTGTAAAATATTTTGATGTCAGAAAGTATGAGTGCTCTGACTGCTCTCTTCAAGATTGCTTTAGCGGTGTTCCCTGAGGTGCTGTAACCTGCAGTTGTCTTTTTGTTTTCTAATCTGTACCTGGCACAAATGATACAAATATTGCACCACCAAAGAGTACTTTCAGCCATGTTGTTGAGTTTTGGGTGGAGTTACACTAAAGCCTGAACAGTATTAACTTTCACATGTGTGAGCATGTAATGCCTAACATGTCTCTTTTAATTTCTTAAAGCAGTGCTTTCTAATTTGTCTTTTAAAGATTCATTTTATGGCTATGAGTATTCTGCCTGCATATATGTATATCCACCACATGTGTCTTGGTGCTTACTGAAGCAGGTGAAGATGTCAGATCCCTAGAACTGGAGTTACAGACTGTGTGAGCTACCATGTGGATGCCGGGAACTGAACCTTGGACCTCTGCAAGTGCAACAAATGGGCCACTGAACCATCTTTCTAGCTACCTTCCCTGCCTTTTAAAATGTTTTATTTACTTTTGTTTTGTAGTTTTAAGGCCTTTTAAGTCTTTAGTTAGGTTTATTATTAAGTGTTTTACTGCTTTTGATACTGTCGTAAATGGGATTGGTTTCTTAGATTCTGTTTTGAATTGTTCATTATTGGTGTATAAAAATGGGACTACTCTTTTTCTGTTCATCTTATGTGTTACAGCTTTTCTAAATTGATTTATTCTAATAGTTTTTTAGTGGGAAAGTCTTCAGGGTTTTCTACATAAAGATCATGGCATTTATAAAGAGAATTTCACATGTTTCTTTTTGACTTGGATACTTTCATGTCTTCTTTCTTAATTGTTCTAGTTAAGACTTCTAATTCAGTATGTGTTGAATACTCTCGTAATACCATGTTAAACAGGAATGGCAAGAAGGGAGCTTTGTCCTTTTCTTTAGAGGAGTCAGCTGTGGGGTTTTCATGCATATGGTTTCTGTTTTTGGTTTGTTAAATTTTTATTGTGAATTCATACTGGATTTTCTCAAATGCTTTGTTGGTATCAGTTGAGATCATCATGGTTCTTGTCTGTCATTTGTTGATGTGGTATATTAAGTGTAGTTGTTAGCTGCTGTGGTGGCTCAGCAAGGAGATAATGGAGGCATTTAATAGGTATAAACTCGGTCAGACCTCAGCAGAGGGAACCACTATCATGGCAGGTGCCATACTGGACAATGGAACCCCTAATGTCTGAGCTCAGATGGTTGTATTGATACAGAACTCCTCAGGTGTTCTACTGATAGTACGTGCAGATCATAAGCAATCAAACGTCCCCTACATAAATCCATCACTTGCACACAATACAAAATGCTGAGTCAGTCTTAGGCAGCCTCTCACCCAACAGTGCATAAAAGTTATTTTATACATAACTAAAAATAAACTTCCACAGCAGTTAAGTTGATGTTGCAGTCTGTCTTCCAGGCATAAACCCTATTTGGTCATGGTGTACAGTCATTTTCATTGGTTGTTGAATTCAGTTTACTAGTATTTTATAATTTTTGAGCCTATGTCTTGTTATATTTGGTAAGGGAAAGAATAGTGATGGACACTAAGAACGCCTCAGTTTATCATTTTATTTTCAGTACTAGGGAATCACACTTGGCCTTGTCTTCTACTAGTTCCAGCCCCAGTTCTCTTCTTGGTTCTACCCTGGCCCAAGTGCCGTGGCTGCTCAGCTAGTGTCTGGGGTTCTCACAGTTGGATTTCCCCTCTAACTTCTTTTCTGCGATTTGGGAGCCCACATACAGATGAAGCTTGATGCTTATGGAGCAGTCGAGCTTGAGTAGAATGAAAAGGAAGATCTCATAAGTGTCTCTAAAAAATTAACATTTAAAAAAGAAAGATTATAAAAGGAGGTTAAAGCTGGGAAAACTACCAAAAAACTCAAGAAAAAGTAGTACTCAAAAATGAAGTAAAATAATAATTTCTAATAACATTTAGCACCTATATGTCAGGAGGTATTGTACAGACTTCTACATCAATTTAAAATATAATCTGGCAGATGTTTACTTTTTATTCTCTTTTATAATTGACAGAAAATAGGTTTGCAGCTACAATTGTATACACATAATCATTTCAAATTTCTTTGTAAACATCTAAAAATCAGAAACGATCTAAATTCTAACAGATTGGTTAAATTGTGTTTCATAGATTATAATTAAACTATCAAAATAGTTTGGTCAGTATATATTAAAATGAAAGCTTTCCATAACATATGGCAAGTGAAAAATAACAGTCGTACGTATACTAATGTTTTTCAAATGGATATTTGGAGGGTTGGGAAATATTGCTTGTGAGTCTTTTGGTGCAGGATGAGGCCCTGAGTTTGGTCCCTAGCGCTAGAAAAATAAATGAACAAAAAAGTAAATGAAAAGTACATTTGTTTTATGCTTCTTATCCTATGTGAAATGTATCTGGAAAAATATACATCAGTATTTTATTATTAACAGATATTTCCTGGAAATTTAACAGTAGTCTTTATTTTTAACTAATTTATCCTTTTTGAGTTTTGGTGTGTGATATGTCCGTGTGCGTGTGTATGTGTTTACATGTGTGTGCATGTACCTGGAGGCTAGCGGTCAGTGTCAAGAGCCTTACAACTCTTTTTGAGACAAGGTCTGTCACTCAGTGCGGGGCTCCAGGGATCCACTTGTCCTGGGTCCTGGTTCCCCTAACACTGGCTTACAGGCACTACTGCCACACTCGGCATTATGCAGATGTGGGGATGTGAACTCGGGTTCTCATGCTTCCTCAGTGGATACTTTACTAGCGAAGCCATCTCCCATAGGCAGCCTCCCGACCCATTTTACGTTTTTTGGTACAGCTTAAAAAATGTTATGAAAATTCAGTTCAAGATCTGGACAAATTAAGTAGGTATATGCATTTCTATTGTCTATTTTATTAAGAACAGTTTTGGCTATGGGGAGAATTTATGTCCTTGAGAATGTCCGATTTGGAGGTTTTTGAATACTAACTCAAATTACAGTGAGTTGAAAGAATTATGAGGCATGAAAATAATAAAGGTGTTGTATAACTAAGAACCAAATTCTAGTATGGTGGCCTATGTCCATAATCCTAGTACCCAGAGTCAGAGGCTGGAGGAACACAAGTTCGAGGCCAGTGTGGGCTGCATGGCAGTTTGAGCCCAGCCTGGGTTACACTGGGGTGGAAAAAAACCAAAACAGCAAATACTGTCATATTCTGACTTCATTTTTTTTTTTCTGTCAAAACCCCAGGACAACAGAGTTCATATTGGACCCAAAATGGAAATCCGAGTAGTTACATTAGGATTAGATGGTGCTGGGAAAACTACTATTTTGTTCAAGTTAAAACAAGATGAGTTCATGCAACCTATTCCAACAATTGGTAAGTTTGAATATTGATAGGCAGCTCTCTTATAGCTAGCTGAGTTCTCTGAGTTGGATATTGGTCTACAGTTGGCTCTTTTCTGCCTCCAAGACAGCATTGTTTGAGTGAAAAAATGGGTGTGGGGCTGAAATGTGCATGGTGCCATAGCCAAGGGGAGTGCAGATGGGACAGTTAGAAGGAACAGCTTACAGAATCTGACTGAGCGTTAAGAATGAGGAGGTGGAGGGCTGCAGAGTGGCAGCATAAAGATGTCCAGGTCCTGAGGAGCCTGGTGAAACTGCAGCCAGTAGACATCCCCGGAGGACTAGGAGCAGTTGGTTTGGCTTTATAGCTGTCGGTATACGCAGATACTTGCTAACTCAAGATTATTAACAGGATTTGCTTGTGTTTGATGTGTCATTCATTGTTAACCGTAAATACAATATAAAAGTAATGTTTTGACAAAACAACAGGTTTTAATGTGGAGACCGTGGAATACAAGAACCTAAAATTCACCATTTGGGACGTGGGCGGAAAACACAAGTTAAGACCACTGTGGAAGCATTATTACCTTAACACGCAAGGTGAGCGTCGAGGATGGCATTTTTTTCAACAATAGAAAATTCTTAAGATAAGTTTTTAGTACTTTGCTTTAACTAGAAAAACTGATGTTTAAAAGAATACTGGTAGAATTTGAGAGGGGGAGGATAAGAGAGAGGGTGATGTAAATGTATTTTATTTCAATTTAAAAAATAATGGTAAGACTGGCATGTGTATGTTTACTCATGATAGGCCATTACTGCAGAATAAACAACATGCCGCCTCTTGGTTGTTATTGAAGTTGAGGTCTATCATCAGCACTCCCGTGGGGAGACGGCTGGCAAGACGTAGCATGAACTGGTACAAGTTGGACTTGTAGCGTATAGCTGTATTCTGAAGTCAACCTTCAGTGCACTGTAACTGTTCAATAGTGCTGCTCCCTGACTTGTGATCAGTTTGTCAGGGGACCCTGTCATGCCTTTCTCTTGTGTGTTCCACATAGCCTGTATTCACACTGGCTCCATACTGTTCTGCGCCCCTCCCAGGAAGCGTGTTCATACACCTATTCTTTATGTCATCCTAATAATTGTTTTACCTTGGAAAATTTGATATCATGGTTAGTATGAGCCATAATTAACAGAAAGAAGGAGAATTTTGAAGGAGAAAAGTACTTTAGAGAGACAATATTTCTATTTTTAAAATGTTATTTTTTTTTCAAAACTACTTAATATTTTTGGTTTTGTTTTTTTAAGTTTTTGAGACAGACTCACTATGTAACCTTACTTGCTTAGAGCTTGCTGTTAGTCTAGGCTGGCCTCAAACTCATAAAGATCCTTCTGCCTCTGTCTCCTGAATGCTGGGAGTAAAGGCATGCACCATGACACCTAGCAAGTTTTTCCTGTTTTTTAAATCTTTTTAAAAATTATTTTTTAAATTCTATATGCATTGGTGTTATGCCTGCATGTATGCAAGTATGAGGTGTCAGATCTCCTGGAGCTGGAGCTATGGACAGTTGTGAGCTGCCATGTTGGTGCTGAGAATTGAACCCAGGTCCTCAGGAAGAGCAGCCAGTGCTCTTAACTGCTTAGCCACCTCTCCAGCCCCGTTTTTTTTTTTTTTTTTTTAACTTTTTAAGTTAGTATATGAAGTAATAAGTTTCATTCTAGCATTTTCATATGTAAGAATCATCATACAATCCTAATTCCTCCTAGTGGTCTTCCTCTCCTTAGATAGCTTTTGTAATACTTTTTGTAAAAGAAGTTTTCAAAGAACACAAGGTAGATCTTAAGCCCATTGTCACAGAGAGACAGAGATTTTGCAGCTTGTGTTTGATAGACTCAGTTTTATAAATCCTGTTGGAGGAGAAAGTAAACCTGTGATGTTATGTGAACTACTCAAGATCATATCATTAATTATTGAAAGGTCCTGCCATTAAATAGCCAGCCTTTAAATTAAGATAGAGATGGTAACATAATGAAAGCAATTAATATTTGGTTCATTTACTAAAATTTAACAAATAACATGAATATTTTTGTGTATTTTTGGTAGCTGTTGTATTTGTTGTTGATAGCAGTCATAGAGACAGAATTAGTGAAGCACACAGTGAACTTGCAAAGTTGTTAACGGAAAAAGAACTCCGAGATGCTTTGCTCCTGATTTTTGCTAACAAACAGGTAATGGATTTTTATATCAGAACACTTAACTACTTTAGTACCCTTGTATTTTCCTTGTCATAAGTCAGTTGAGAAGAGTTCAAAGAATCAATTTGATAGATAGTAAAAATTGTGCTGTGGAAAATGTTACCTTGGGTATCCTAGAGTACACACACACACACACACACACACACACACACACACACACACACTTTCACACAAATCAAGAAATTGATGCAGACAATGCATTCTTGCATATGTATATGAACATGTTAGATTCTAATATAGATAAAACTGGGAAGTAACTTCAATAATATTAGAATGTTATGGGGCATAAGGAGACAGCTATTCTAAATTCGGTGGTATCTTAGAGGATTTAAATGTACGATTTAGGGAGGTAGACTAGGAGGATCAAGAGTTTAGGCTGGCCTGGCCTACATAGCAATCTCAAAGTTAGCATGAGCTACAAAGCAAGACCTTGTCTCAAGAAAAAGAAGGGCTGGGGTAGCTCAGTGGCAGTGCTCCCATGCAGTACATGCACGGCCTTGACTGATCCCTTGAAGGGGTATGTCTTTGGGTCTATATGTGAAAAACAGTATCAACAGGAAGAGAAAAAGTAGTATGGGTTTTTTTAGGGAGCATCAAACTAACTTACATATGAGATTCGGGTAGAGGAAGAAGAAAACCTAGATTAATATATCTGGTCATGTTGAAAAGGCCTTCCAGAGCTAGACTGAAAAAGTTTTTATTTTAAATTAAAAAAAAAAAAATCAACCTTTTTAGACTAGGTAGTACACACCAAAATGTTAAGACTGTAATTTGGAAGTAGAAAAAAAGGATCACAGCCAGGGAATAAAAACAGGAAATATAACTCACTGCTGAGGTCATTAAAACGAGTTAGTGAGACCACCAATTAGAGGAAGAAGAGAAAGGTGGAAGGAGATGAGGAAACTTCAAGGGTAGAACTGAACTGAGTGGCTGGATGGACAAGGGTGAGGGCTGGGTGTGGGCAAGGCTAGATTCTCAGATCCTGAAACCAAGCTTAGGTGGGAGAATGCTTTAGGAGAAGTAGAGGGAGAGGAAAGGTAGGGGTGTTTTTTTACTTTTCTCCGTTGGTCTGTATGTGTATGCCTGGTGCCCACAGAGGCCAGAAGAGGGCGTCAGATCCCCTGAAACCACGGAACTATCACACGTCTCTGAAGTAAAGTTGAATACAGTAGATGTCACACAAGGGGAGAGTAGAATGAATAAAGAACTTTCACCTTTCTAAAAATTAACAAGAACAGGCAAACTGGCAGGAACTGAAACATCCTTACTTGTACCTGTAAACATGCAAATAATAAACTGTCAGAATCCTTAGAGAGCCATATACTGCTGGCATAGTTACTAAATACAGTTTATTACAAGACAGCGGCAACATTTGTTCACAGTTTAGATGCAAATACCTTTTTGCTCTGGGGGTTTATAGTAGTATATCATGTTACCCAAGGATAATTTTGTATATGTAAGAAATTACTACTATTTGTTGTTCCTGGGAAGAATCAAGGGTAAGAAAAACAACATTATATAATTTCTACATAAACTATTTTTATGCTGTATATGACTTGACTTTTGGGTGAGAAGGGGGCAGATGGCTAATGCTGAACAGTGACCTATGTGGTGTCTTTCAGACAAGAGGCATAGCTGTGATTGATTTCATATTATATATCATGTATACACACGTGTATATTTATAATATATATAATTCTAACTAAAACTCTTCAATTCTTTCTATTAATTTCAGAATAATTACTGAAAATGAATATTTGTTAAGGATTCAATTAGAATGTTATCAGATTTCTGTATAAATAGTAAGAGTTACAAAAATAACCACTTGGAAAGACTGATAAAAATTATACTTTGTGTGTCTTTTAGGATGTCGCTGGAGCACTTTCAGTAGAAGAAATCACTGAACTTCTCAGTCTCCATAAGCTCTGCTGTGGCAGGAGCTGGTATATTCAGGGTTGTGATGCTCGAAGTGGTATGGGGCTCTACGAAGGGTTGGACTGGCTGTCCCGGCAACTTGTGGCTGCTGGAGTGTTGGATGTTGCTTGATTCCAATGCAACAGTTGTTTCAAGCTCATGGTTAAAAGTTACTTTGCATGTAATGCATTCTAAGAATTCTACATCTCTAATATGATAGTTAATTTAGGATGTGTCTATAAGAATTCTGGACTGAGAACTAAGTATGCCATTGCTTTTAAAAATTACTCTTTGGCAAACTTAAATGACTATATTACATTGGTTAAATAGAGATTTCTTGGATATATGCACTTTTAAAAGGTACATTAGTATTGGAGATTTTCAGTTTATATATGACCTGTATATTGGGAGAGGAGTCCTCACAGAAGAGTAAGTAAAGTTTCTTTATTTCAGTGAAAGACAGCCAGTGGAGTGCCTCACAGAACCCAGGGAAGTACGGCTTCTTTACCCTGCTTTTTGTTCCGTTTCTGCAGTGCTCAGCAGTAGACAAGGCAGTTGTGTACTAGAATCAGAGTTGTGTTGGGTATAATAGGATTGCCTTACTTTCACATTCAGTGTAACAGTGTCATTACTGCTGGGACTACAAACTAGAGAAAGTCCATTTTTTCTACAGTTTTATTAAAACTCTATCCTAAAGCATTTTGTGTAATGTACAGTGAGAGTGAAATATTACCTAAGTGGACCTGGTCATTAGACCAGTAGTAAAAAAAGAACAATAAAACTGTGAAATTTGTTTGATTTTCACTCACAAGTACATTTCCAGGACTGGGCCTAGTTTGGGTCACAGCCCTAAATTGGTCCTTCAGTTGTTCAACATATTTACTTAGGCTAACAACACTTTACCTTTGTTGGTAAAGTAACATAAGTCACATGAAGAACCTGTCACTTTTATATAAACACACAGAGACCTAAATAGAAAACTACCTAAACAGCGGGGAATACTAATTCTTTAACATGGTTCCCAAGTTACGCGTATTTACTTGGCAGTAAAAAAGACCCAGGCTCTTTAGAACAAGGTCTCAGTTAAGAGGAGGAGTATGTCTAAAGGAAAAGGAACATTTAAAAAAGTTTACATTTATTATGGCAGTGTTGTGAAGTTAAATTTTGTGTTCTTTATGGCTTATTTGTAAAAGATACTCTATTATGTGAAAGCATGATTTCTGATATTTAATAGCTAGATTTCTTGTTTTTCAAGTTCTTCCTACTTTAGGATGAAGTCAAGACTTAAATCTTAGCGCAGTTGTTTCAAGGACAGAGATGTCTGACAGTAGGGTATGATTTTTAGGTGGCACTGTTCTGGTTCAGTTTTTTTCAAATATACTTTTTTAAACTTTTAGAAAACAGCATTTGAAAAAGCCCATTAAGTATTATGGGCAATATGTAAATAAAAACATAATATTTTGCCCTTTGTTTTTCAAGAAAGTAATTGGTCATGCTGTTACAAGTAGGTTGTGTGCACACATAATACTTTGTGATTAAATTATTTAATATTTGACTGATTTCAGTAACTGTGAAAAATAAAGATGTTGCATTTGCGTGTGAGACCTTGAACTGTTTTCTGTACTAGGCGACTCAGTGTTGGCACTAAGAATGTGAACTTGCTTTTCTTGTAAATTATGAAGTTTATTATTTCACTAATTTTGTTAAACTTTGTAATTCATATTCTTAAAATATAACCAAACATAATTTTAAAATTGTGCTTAAATTTGATCGTAATGTACATATACCCTAGTGTTTATGTGTGATTCTTTTTCTTGGGTGGGTTCTAATTACTGTGCATACTTATCTTTCAACTAGTCATTTGTTAAGAATGTGCTAGTTTCCTCTGAGAAATGTCAAATTTTAAGAATCAACAGATGTTTTAAGAACAGTATATTAGGATTTTCCTTATATCTTTGAATTTTCTATACTACATCTAATTATTACTGTGTGAACTATGTAAAGCAGGTATGTCAAGTGTGTAGCCCTGGTCTGTAATTCAGGAATGATTTATAGCCACCAGAAGCCATTATTTGCACTTACATATATGATCAGTATATAAAGCAATAAAATGTGTAAGTTATAACAATTCTGTTATTCTAAAAACTGCTTAATCATGCATCTAGCGTCACCGCTAGTTAACAACAGAAAATGTCATTATTAGAATTGGGTATATCTCCATACTAGAAACATTAGTCCAGCATGCACAAAGCCCTGGATTTGATCCCTAGCACTGCAAGAAAGAAAAACTTATTATTTGTGCAATGACAAAATGGAGTGGAGAATGACCCATCACATTTGATAGGATTTATTTGATAATCCAAAGGGTTAGAAATAGGTCATATTTAAACAAAAGGTAGAAACTGTTTTGAAGGGAGAGCTACGTTGTTGCAATAAACAAAACTGAAAAATCTTGACTCTTTTAAAATTTAAATGTAACCTTGTTCCACAGGAGAACAAAGAACATTTAAAATGACCACTTACACAGTCTATTACATGTCATTGTGATGGCCATTACAGTGGTTTGAAAGGCTAGAGTGGCTCAGTGGTGGAGGGCATGCTTAACAAAACCATAGATTAAATAAATCGTATTTAATGCTTCTATAGCATTGGAAAAGTTCTCATTTCACAAAATGGTAACAGGAAGGTCTGATAAACACCTGTATACTTCTAAAAAAGAATACAGGAGAAAACAGACTAAGTATGAGATTGTTTATTACGAACAATTCAAGGGCTGAAGGTATAGCTCAGCTGGTAGAGTACTTGCTAGTGTGCACAAGCTTCAACATACTGCATAAACTGGGTATCACGGTACATGGCTGTGATCGTAGTACTTGGGATCACTAGCTACTAAGGACTTTGAGGCCAGCCTGGGATACATGAGTCCCTGTCTCAAATAAAATGATATGGAAACAAGATTCATTAGTTATGTATGATTCTTCACTTAAGGCAAAATACTTGCGGAATGAGGCATTATTACCACTTGATGGCAGTATTACCAAAAATTTACATTAAGGCCTTAGGAATGGATAAAGGTAGGTTAGGTATGTGTAACACCTGGAGTTACACTTAAATACCTTATCTACACTTATGGAGTAAGTTCAAATTCATTTTAAAAGGAAAGCACACTCCACATTTAAGGCACAATCAGACGTACTTTTCCACCTTGCAGGCTTCATTTCCACACAAAATGAAATGATGCTACTGATGAGTGGTAGGAACAGGGCTCCTGAAGCAGTTCTGCGATGGTAAGTGTCTGAAGGAGGCTGTCTGGAAGCCAGAATTGGTGGCTACCCGTCAGTTACAGCAAAGGGAGGTGAAGGATAATATCAATAAAGATGTGTGAAGTTGGTTTGTTTTTGCAGTCCAGGCTGACCTCGAATCCAGCACCCTGCCTCCACCTCTCTAGTGCTGGGGTTATAAGCACGTGCACAGCACCCAGCTCACTGCCCCACTTTTTCTGTAGGAATCTCTACTGTTAGACACTAGGTTTTACTTAAGTAAATATATGGTATATTTAAGATTGAATTAAGATATAACTTGATAAAGACTACTTACCTACATTAGGAAAAGCAAATGAAAATAGTGAATCTTCATTAAAAAAATAAGGTTTAAAGTAGTCATTTATTCGATACTTTCATTTGAAAGGATATTTTATAATGTTAAGAAATGTAAGTAACACCTTTTAATTTTTTTATGGATCACTTATCCTATAAGGACATGTTTTTGAAAAAAAAATGTACCAACCCATTATTTAATACTGAATTTGAGTCATAAAAGAACTTAACCTATAAGGAATGTTATTTGCCTGAACTTAGTGCATTTCAATTTGTCACCCCTTAGGAACAGTTCAAGAAAAATCAAATGCAGTTTTAAAAAAATGACCTTTAACTAAAAGTACAAAAATACAGTTTTATGTTTTGAAACATGATTTGCGTGTCCAACAAGTACTAAGCGTCAACCACAGAACAGTGTCTCGTCACTGTGAGTCCCTTCACTGGCGAGGGTAGCAGCACGCTTTACTTGACAGTAATATTGATGATGCTGACGTCCTCATACGGCTTGTCTGTCTTGGGGTTGACTTTAACATTGGAGATCCTCTGCACAACCTCCATTCCTTTAGTCACCCGTCCAAATACGGTGTGCTTATTGTCCAGCCAAGGCTGCATTGGAGAACAAATGGAAAATCTAGGTAAACCCCAATTTTTTAAATCACATCCACTGAGTGAACAAATAAATAACCTAATTTTACTATATATTTAAAATGAAGTGCAATACTTTCTTAACAATACATACTCAGCTTTTAAAAGTTATTCCTAATTTATATGGAAAAATAAAAGCCTTAGTTATTCCTTGGTATCCCCAGGAGGACACCGTACCACCATATCATACAGATAGATGCTTAGGTCCCTTGTATAAAACGGCATAGTGCTTGAAATACCTACCATAAATGCTGTTCAGTTTTTGTTTTTTTGCCTTTTTTTTTTTTGGTTTTTCAAGACAGGGTTTCTCGGTTGTAACTCTGGCTGTCCGGGAACTCACTCTGTAGACCAGGCTGGCTTCACAAAAGATCTCACAGAGATACTTCTGCGTCTGCGTCTGCCTCCCGAGTGCTAGGATTAAAAGTGTGTGCCACTACCACCTAGCCTGTACTATTGTTAAATAGTATTGTTTAGGAATTGTTAACAAGAAAAAATTAGATGCAGTTTTTCTTTTTGAATTTCTGTGATTGCTCAAATCACTAGATGAGGAAACAATAAAAAAGCTTAACTAAACACCTCATTACTTAGGCCAGAGGGAGTTGGAAGATACTTGCCAATGGTAAGTTACTTTTGGTAGTTTGAAAATAATACTCTAGATGTTCTCTGAAGGAATCTCACATGAAAAGTGGAACACTGAAATGGTTTAAGAAGACTGTACTTTGGCACAACGTGAGAGTTCCATGGTGGCTCTGCTCTGTATCTATGTGACTTGACCTTTACTGAATCCCAAGTGTGCTTCACGGTGTTTTCCCTCATCACCCAGAGCAGGGAGCGCCAACACGGAAAGCAGTGTGACTGTTCCGCGAGACTATGAGCCTCGCAGGTACTTAGGAACATTCTCCCTTCACTGCTTGTGTATTATTGTTTACAATGTGTGCTCTTTCTCGTCTGGAGAACTGTATACAGATAGCGCTAGGAAGCCTATTCAAAGTTTCATCAAATCTATTCTGTAGCTGTTAGGCTGGGTACAAAATAGCTCAGCGGTAGAATTCTTGCCTAGAATGCGTTTAATTAAGACTTACAATCTCTTAGAGACAAGAAATTGTGAAGAATTTGTTTTAAAATTGGGAATTCATACACTCTTAATTTCTCTAATTTAAAAAGGTACAAGGTACTCAGGGTACCACACACTTATAACCCCAGCACTTTATAGGCTAAGGTAAAATTCTAAGTTAAACGCCAGCTTGAGCAACATTTAAGACCTACTCAAAAAAAAAAAAAAAAGTAATGAAAATTCAACGCATGAAGAAATTGGCCAAAAGAGATGAAATAATTTGCTTTAGGTTGCATAAAATTAGTAGTAGCAGAGTGGAGACAGGACACTCAAGTACCCTAAACATAGAACATTGTATTTCCTACTACACAGAAATAGTGTATTCTAAACTCATATAGTTTAAATTTTCATCTCGAAATCCTTTTCATTTTTCTATCTGGACAGATAAAATAGTACCAAGAACAGAATAATGCAGATCCCCTTCTAAATTCCTACTCTCAGACCATAAACCGTGAACTTATCATTTATAGGTGGTGTACTTACCGTTGGTACTACCGTTATGAAAAACTGTGATCCATTAGTATTTGATCCAGCATTGGCCATGCTGAGTGTGTATGGCCTGTCATGTCGTAATGTTGAGTGAAATTCATCTTCGAACTCTCCTCCCCATATGCTTTCTCCTCCCATACCAGTGCCTGTTGGATCTCCTGTCTGAATCATGAAGCCCTGTCAACAGAAAATAAAAACGTAATACCTTGTCCTTTTTTATACCTAATCTCCCCCTCCCCCCATGTATGTATGTGATTGTAGTTCTGTATATCTGTCAAGAGTACTTTGTATTCAATGGAATCTTACCATTTCCTTAAATTATAGCATGGTTAGGATTAGCCCCATGGTAGGTTTGGGTGTTAGATTTCCATTGCTGAATCAGTACTTATTCAATGACTGAAACAAAGAGGCAAATGTCCTGTCATATATTGTCTTGCTGACAGTCCACAGAAAGTTTTAGGATTTACACAGCATGTCTTACACAATTGCCCTCATCCTCTTCCGTTTCTTTTCCTCAAGTACTCTGGCTTTCCTAGAGGACCATTTCTCTTAATTCTGTCTTAGCATCTGACTTTTCCTTTTGCCATTTCTGACCTACGAGTAACCAATCCCTCTGTGGAATGATGCACAGAATTCTGGGACCAAGCTCACTCTTGCTCAGGTTCTCAGGCTGCATACCATCATAGTGTGTCTGTTCTCCAGATCTCTGCCTTATCTAGCTGCTAGGTTAATATAGATCAATTGACACATTCTTTTACCCTTTCCTTAGCTGCTGAAAAAGTACCAGCATATTCTTTCTACAAAGGTAGTCATGCCTTATCCTGGCCTTCCACCATCCACTTCTGTCTTGTCTTCTAATAAAGTGGTAAGTGTTAAAGACGGAATCATGAGACTTAAACTCTTTAAATCACATGAAATTGTATAACTTACCTTAATGATTCGGTGAAATGTATGCCCATTGTAATAACCATTTCTGCTGTGAACACAGAAGTTTTCCACTGTCTTGGGACACCTAGTATGTATTAAAAATATGAGGTTACTCAGTATTTTAAGATAATTCTTTTGAAGTTTCATTTTCTAATCTTCTCATGGTCTTCTAAACACATCAGAAGGATACTCTTTTTCATAATCTGATCTCAGGACAAATGACAGTGGAAAGGGCAGATTAATAGTATGTTCTTACCTTACGTCTTTCGTGACTACTTATTAATATTTGAGTTTGATAATAGTGGTACTTCAAGGTCACTTACTAGTTCAAAAACCCAGAGAGAGCACTTTAACACACACACACACACACACACACACACACACATATTTATTTCTAAGAAAAGTAATTTTCTTACAATGTTATTGTTCAGTGATTCCTGGACTTACTCGTATAAATGGCATCTTCTAAATTTAATGAACTTTCAGTGACAATCATTCACTAAGAATATGAAATTTTCTTAGATATTACTAGTCTGATAAAATTATGTTATATAAAAATAATGCCTTTCATTACCACAAAATACCAATGAGAGCTGTGAGCAGAAGGGGGAAATCAAGAGAATCTTGCCTCAAAGTACTCATGCAAGAGGCTCAAAGACTCGTATGTACCAAGCAGTTGGAAAGGGATTGTTCAAGAACCACAAGTGCACAGCTCTTTATTTAGTACCCAAGTTGTTATACCCAGAATAAATACTAGTAAAAACTGTGAAAACATTAGAAAAGATGTTGCCTCCTTTAGATCAAGGAAAGCCACAGATAAGCCTACTATATTTGGTATAAATTACCTATTTTACAAATATTTTAACTGTCCAGAATACTTTTCAACTATAAAAAAAAATTAAAGCCCATATATTTTTCATTAGAATTCTCTTTTAAAATTGTAGTAGGTGTCTAACAAATACCAGAAGAGATAAATTATTATCCTTACTTGAAGGATTTGCTTTGGGAGGAATGCTGTCCACAAGCCTAGTTGGCTGTGTGGTACAGGAGAACGCGCGTGTTTACAGTCCCCCGCACTGTTCTGCGTGGTGCTGGAGACGGGACAAGGCCCTGGTCCTGGCACTGACCTCAATGCTCTCAAGGACAGTGGGCTCTGTCCTCACAACAGGCCTGCATTAGGATTGATCTCTTCTCTAGAGGAACTTACATGTGCCAGAATGCTATATTACCCACAACCTGTTAAAGTAACAATTTTAAGTTACAGTCCGAATACACACATGGACACTGGCAGACAATGGAGTTTGCTATGAAGACAACAAAACTACGTACTCGACAGGGAAGAGTTTGATGTGAATGTCCCCCATGCCCGTGTGGATGATAGCACTATCTGAAACGCGTTTCGGCCCTTCAGCTTGAGTAGCTGCCATGACTTCTTCTTTAGAAGGTTTCTCATTAAAAACATCTCGGTCCGAGTCTGCACTTTTTGTATCTTCTGGTTCTCGTTTGGTAAACTCAAGAAAGAAAATGTGAGTGGTTGAATTAAAATTTTTGTCTGTTAAAAAATTTATAAATAAGTTTTACTTTTAAAGGAAAATAAGAATTTACAACAGACCTGGATTAACCTCAGAAACCAGGAAAGTAAAAGGGACCATGGGCTAGAGACAGGGATATGAAGGAGAGGTGAGGACTGGGAGGAGAGCTTTAGTTAGAGGGAGAGAGGTCAATACCGAAGGAGAGGGAAAACAGCAATAAGGATGCTTGAAAAAACCATAAGGGACCATTTCTTTATTCACCTAAAATTATATATAACACACATAAGTGCATGCATATACATATTTAGTTTAAATGAAGTTATTCCATTTGGGCTGACAGAACCATAGACTAACAAAAAATCCCAGTACCAGATGTGAGGAACTCCCTTTTATGCTGTTGGTCACTAAAGTCCAAGAACCCGCACCCCCAACAATAAGCTATTGCCATTGCCAAGTATTGCCTCCCAGAGGCTGAAAGGAGGTCTCTATTGCTGCAGGCTTCATGCACCTTGGATACAGGACTGAGGATCTGAGCTGGGTCTGACCTGAAAGTCTCCACTCTGAGGATGATCACTTTATAGTACTAAAAGGAGGAAAGCAACCAATCGTCCTACTTTGCCACGTGTGACCTACAATGACGAGCATGGCAAGGTACCCCCAAGGGTGTAATGATGGCACTCGTATCTTATAGGTAACCAACAGCTGCTCAACGGGACTTAAGGCCCACTCAACAGGAAGCAAATCACGTCTGGTCTGGAAACTCAACTTCCTGGCTAGGAGGTCATGAACCCTGCAGGAGAACCTCCTACCATCACTTTCATTTCTTCACTAATGATCAGGGCTCATAAATCTATTACCTAAGCAAGGTAATTGTGAAGCCTAAAAGCACACATGTGCACATGCACGTTCTCTCTCTCTGTTCCAAACATTTGCAGGACAACATATATTTTAACATTCTTATTACTAAGATGCACAGAACCCAGTCCTGGGTAGGAAGAGGATTCAAAGATGGATCAGTGATGGAGTGTGAACCCCACTCCCACCCACAGTCCTATCTGATCTGGCTAAACCTTGAATGTTAGGAGAGAGCATGCAATTCTGAGTGAACTACAAGTCACATAATTAGTAAATGGCAGAAAGGGGCTTCAAAGGCAGGGGATCTAGTGAAAAGTGAGCAAAACATTTCTAGAAAGGACTAGAAGACTAAAGAACTATCACAAACACAAGTTATTTTGATATATGTGTAACCAAGAAAATTTCAACCCAAAGGAAATTATATCCCATTTGGAATCATGCATGCTTAGCCTTACTTTGTTTGCACATTAGACAAATATGAAAATAATTTAACTGCTTTACCTGTTTTATGTTGGAAAATGATGTGGGTTTTTTTCAATTAAAATATAATTATATTATTTTCCCCCTTCTCTTTCCTCGTTCCAACCCTTCCAATGACTCCCTTCCTTGCTCCCTCTCAAATTGATGGTCTCCTTGTTATTGTTACCCATATACATGACGGGAATATATTGCTCCAATACAGCATGGTTACAGTGAACAACAAAAAAGTCAAAGAAATACATTTAGAGAAAGAAATTGTTCACCTTCTGGGAAATATACTATGTCCAAGTGAAAAGCTGAAACCAGAACATTTAAAAACCACAGTAAAAACTTATACATGTAATTATCAACATAATTACTTGTTTTCTATTGTCTTAGCACAAATAGTGATAGAAGCTTGATGTGGAAAATTTTAAACATAATGGGAAAGAATGCAGAGATATTTGGAAATCAATTCCTAGTTCAAAATTCTCCAATATCAATGTTGTAGGCTGGTGTTTCACTTGTGTAGAAAGTTTGCTATCATTGCCAACGTTCTCCAAGAATATAAAACTCCAGCAAGGCTGGAAAGAACACCAAGGTGGTAGTCATCTCCTAGAACTTCACATACCATATAAAATCGATTCTTTTTGAAGGAGGTACAGACTATTGTTGGGTCAGCTTGAATATTCTGAAGAACAGGGTTTTCGGAAGCTTTCATCTCTATAGTAGCTGCAGCTCGATGCTTTTTGGCTATTCCCTGAAACAAAGCCAGCTGCATCACTCTAATATTTTCTTGCTTGCCTAAGATCCGCACACACCTGGGAAAGACAAAGACACTCAATGTGACACAATTGCCGCAGTTAGGCCGAGAAGACAACGTAGTAGACAAACTGATTTGCGAGCCTGAGGACGACAATTTGGACGCTCTCTACCCACATAAAAACCAGATGGGTCTATCGTAGTCTCAAAACTTTTGACAGAATCCACAGGGCAAACTGGCTAGCTAGACTAGGCATATGGGTAAGCTCTGGGTTCCCTCAGCAAAACACTTTACAACAGCCTCCGATCTTCACCTGCATATATGTGCAGACACATCTGTAGAAATACAGACGCACTATGTAAACATGCAAGGGGGAAAAAACAAGAAAGAGTTCCAATCTTGACAGCTTGACATATAAAAATTAAAACTCAATTGTCCCGGGTTAGGATATGGTTCCGTATCATACTACTTGATGCCAAGGACCTGAATCCCATCCCCAAGACCTCCATGATGGGATGAGTGAGCTGGGTCCAGTGAGCTCTCTTCTTGACTTTCACAAATGCACTGTGGAATATGCTCCTCAACCCCAAAATAATACATGTAAAAAATTTTTCTAATCAACTGTTTTCTATATCTAAATGACTAATGAAAGGTAGCTTAAAATATCTCTCTACTTACTCACCTCAAAAGTATTTTAAATTGGTAAGTATTATTAGGTTTAAAAAAATCCAAAGAAGCTACAGACTAGGGGAGAAAATATCTATATCTATATATATATATAGATATAGATATATGAAGACATGGAAGAGTTTTCAACTGCTGTTATTGACTGAAAGAAGCCAATATGAAAAGGCTACATGTTGTTTGTTTTGTTCTATCACCTACCTACCTACCTACCAACTTACCAATCTGTGGTTTTTAGAGACAGGGTTTCTCTGTGTAGCCCTGGCTGTCCTGGAACTCACTCTGTAGACCAGGCTGGCCTAGAACTCACAGAGATCTCCCTGCCTCTGCCTCCAGAGTGCTGGGATTAAAGGCATGTGTCACCACCTCCTGGTTTTAAGGCTACATGTTGAATGACTAACATGACATGATATTCTAGAAGCAGCAAAACCAACAGACAAGAAATACAGTAGTGAGCTGGCCATGGTAGCTAATGCCTGTATTCAGTAATCCTAGTATTCAGGCTGAGGCAGGAGGATTGCCATGAGTTCAAGGCTAACTGGGGCTACTCAGTTGTAATACAGAGCTACAGTGTAAGATCCTGTCTTTAAAAAAAAAGATTGGCTCCCATAGTCAGTGGCCATTCCACAAGTTACAAGGCAGAGTAATGAGTAGTTGAAGCGGAGGGTCTGTAGAGCAGCAGAAACATTCTGACCGATATTACAGGGAGGAGCGCACGGCACTTTACGTCTGTCCAAACAGGATGTGTAAACAATGGGTGGGATGAGGTTATGTGATGTATCAGCACAGGCTGCCACCTGTATCAAATGCACTACTTTGATAGGAGCTGTAAGAGGAGTCAGATAATATATGGGAAAATTTTGTACCTTCTTCTCTGTGTTGCTGTGAGCCTACAACATTTTACAAGTTCTGTTAAAGATAAAACAGACCTTGGGGCTGGGAAAATGGCTTAGTACATTTTCTGAGTTCAGATCCCTAGCACCCATAGCCATGGAATCACAAATCAATAACCCTGCTGCAGGGAGGGAGGAGGCAGAGGCAGGAGAGGCAGAGACAGGCAGATCTTTGGAGCTCACTGGCTAGCCAGTCTAGCCAAATAGGTAAACTTCAGGTTCAGCAAGAGACACTGCCTCAAAAAACTAAAGTGGAGAGTCTGGTTTACACACGCACGCACACGCGGGCACACACACACACACACACACACACACACACAGCAGATCCACATTACTCATTAATACAACCATCCCTCTGTAACCATAGGTTTTGTATCTTAGATTCAAACTTTAAACTAAAAATATTGTTTTAAATCACTTATACCTAACATGTATACTGTTTTTTCCTTATCATTATTCCATAAACAATATAGTACAACATGTATTTTTGTACTAGGAATTATGAATAAGGTACACATGATTAAAATAAAGGAGCATATACATTTTATATCAGGGACTACTTGAGTACCCTTAGAGTCTGGAATCCACAAGTTATCCTGTTACAACCCAGGGATACCAAAGGTTGACTGTACAATTTTAACCAGTTCCTAGTATTTAAATCTTTTAAAAGCTTTCAATGGTTTTAAATTACCAAGAACTATTAGATAAATCTGTTTATATGTAGGAATGAACAGCACAAGAGTTTTCTAGAAGCATTCTTTAAGTTTTCTTTACGTACAGTCATAGTATCTGACTGTATATATCTGTACTAACACCAAATGGGCTATTTGCACAAAAGACTTACTGTGGTTTTATGCATTTTAGTACTGCCTTTTTGTCTAGCAGGATGTGATGCTGAATTCTGTGGTTAAAATATTTGGCAACATCTAACATGAGCCCAGATAATTTAAATCAATAAATGAGATACAGACTGAAACTTGTTAAAAAAAAAACAAAAAATCCAAACCTTAAAACTACGCATATCTTCTTTCCATTTCTTTTACAAATACAAGTGGAAACTTATTACATAAGATTATAAACAACTGAACCACCACAGAAAGATCCAGTCAAAACATTTGGTTAAGTTTAGGCTTCTGGGACCTTTCCACATTCTTTGGAACACACAGAACTCTTATTGTTCCCCTGATGGAGGAAACGGTCCCCATAACTGCATTTAAAACATACATAAGCCACGCTAACGCTTACCGATTTGTTTCTACATTTATAACTTTGATGCCCAGCATCGTTCCATACAACACGAAGTGCCCGGTCTCGTCAAAGATGATATTAATTAATCTTACAGCATCTACCTTCTCCAGCTCACGCTCTACAGCCATCCGCCGGCCAAATTCCATGTCTGGCAGCTGCTGCCTCATCTGCTGCAGCTCAGTGAACATCTAAGAAACAAGCTCCGCATTAACAAAGTATCTCCACATACATACTCACACGCACATGTACACCAGGACTGAGCAGGTAACTTATAACTCTGCACATACATACTCACACACATATGAACATTAGGACTGACCAGGTCATAACTGAGGAATTTGTATGTTTAAATAATTTAACAGGCATTCTAAACCCTGTAATCAGGAAGTTAAGACACTGGTGAGTTCAATCACAAACAGTAGCTCAAGGCCAATGTGGTTGTTCTCACTGTAATCCAGAAGTCTGAAGGCTGAGGCGGGAGCACTGTGAGCTCTGGGCCAGCCCAGGCCACACAGTGAGTGTCCGCTCAGTCTGGCCCACAGTATGAAACCCAGTTTCAAACAAGACAACATATAAACAACAAATTTGTATTTCAGGGGTGTGTGGCTTACTTGTAGTGCTTAAGGTGCTGGGTTCGATTCCTGTCACCACCCCACCAAAAAACAATATATGAATGGTAACTGATTTTTCTAACATAAGAAACAGACACACTAAACCAGTTGGTTTATGTAACTAGTACTTTCTTTACAGATATGATGTGCCTGCCCTTTAGGAGCTTCAAAGTAGTACTTTCAATAAAGTAAAATGCCAAGTCACGTAAGTAATTTAAATTTTTAGTAGGTACATTACACAAAGTAAAAAACAGGTGGAATTTATTTTATGCACCCTAATATACACAAAATATTACCATTTCTATAACAGTCTATAAAATGGGAAAATCTTTACTATTACTGCTTTGGAACCTTAGACGTGTAGTCTTTTAGTGCACCTCTATTCAAAGTGTCAAGTCACGTGGCAGCTGGACCTGCTGGTCTACACCTGTAGTCCCAGCATTTGGGAAGATGAAGCGAGAGAAAGCCTGGGCTACATAGGAGTTCCATAGGCCAGTGTAGAGGACAGAGTGAAGCCCCACCCCTCACCCCAGCAAACAAAGTGACTTGAAGCTACACAGAGCCTGTGAGGTCCTCAATAAGGATCATGAAAAGAACATATGGAAAACACTAAATTTTGCTGAATAGCTTCTAAAAGATTTTTTATGTGTGTATGTGTGTGTGTCTGTGTGAACATACACGTGCATGTGGGCACCTGTGGAGGCCAGAAGAGAATATAAGATCTTCCGGAGCTGGAGTTACAGGTAGTTGGCGACTGTCTAACATGGGTGCTGGTGACAGAATTTGGGTCCTGTGGAAAAACTGTAAGGCACTCTTGACCACTGAGCAATCTTCCCAGCCCTCTGTTGAGCAACTCTTACTATCTTGCTATATCAAAATCATGACGTCAGAAACTGCTGTAAGTTATTTTGATATGAACAGTTAAGATTAGTATTACATAAATGTGTTTAGAAAAAAATGGTTTTTATAGGTACCCCTCATAGTTTGAAAATTTGGTTTACTTTTGATATTTAATCCACAATTTTCAAGATATGGGTTACATCATGACTACGGCGTGTCAAGACTCCCTGAGCCTTACAGAAGATAGGATCTTGTCATCCAGCATTATATCCAGGCATGCAGGACTGCAGGCAGTAGGGTTCAAAGCCATCTATTACAAGCTAAATTCACATCCCGCTTAAATACGCACTTCATGTTGGTTAGCTAAAGCCTTCCCAGCTTTCTCTAGACAAAGGAAGAAAAACATACAAAACTACAAAAATAAAGAGGCGTGTCAGAGTTTGAGGCATGAACGCAGGATCTACAGAACAGCTTTCTTTCTTTAGTTTGCACTTATTTATGTGCCCAAAACTGCCCAAAAAGCCAGGCTATTTTTGAGTAGTGGGAGATTCATGATTATTTTTGCTGAAGATTCAGCTTCAAGATGTAAGTTCTGCAGATAGCCATCTATCCACATACATGCATTTCATAAATATGTATCCAACTTGGTAAACACATGACAGAATCCTTTTACAACATTCTGGTATCTAAAGCATGGCCTCTGTGATACACGGCTGCACTGACACAGGCAGCGACACTGCCTGTCCCAGTTATCACATACTAAAGATGAAACTTCACCCCACTCTTCAATGTCTGCTAAACCACGACTTGTTAAACAGTTTTAAGTCACTGCAGCTTTTCCTCTCACCCTAGGCAGCCATCTCCCTAACTCCAAAGAAAAGCACCCCGTGGAATGTGGGATTCCCGCTATTACTACTTTCTATACACACATCTATACTCATGTAATTAGTTTAATGACACTTGGCTGATCTTCTGTCTCTTCAGTCCTGTCACCTCGGCACACGCTGACGACAATAATGAAGGGGTGTCACACAGGAAGAGTCAGCGAAGATTTAAGACACCTGAGTTGTATCCTCAGTGTGCTAAGAGAAAATAACCATCAAACACGTCTATGTAGAAACACATCTTTATGAAATAGCAAAATATAAAGACTGTTAGAAAAGTAAAATCTGATTCAATTGCACTTACACTTAATGATTCATCAAAGACTCTCATGAGTTTTCCGGTTAAAAACCTGAAAATTCTAACTTTTCTGTCAGATCCAATAGTTGCTATTTTCTTCCCATCAGGTGAAAAGCATATGCTGGTTGGATAAGCCTTACACTTGGCAAATTCATATAGGTCTGTGTCCGTTTTATACTCCCAGTTCACATTTTTGGGGAATTTATACTCGTGAGGCGGTCCAGTCCAGTACTCAATCATTCCAGATTTGTCCGAAGACACCACTGCCTTGTAAACTGGGTTTAGTCTTATTTGAGTAAGAGGTGATACATGGAGTTTGTCAAAAATATGAAGTGGCTGGTTATCTCCTCGACCATCATAAATG